>CATQJL010000112.1:82252136-82744776 GCA_958299035.1 Cylicocyclus nassatus
GATGGGTTGCGCCATGAATCCATGCGAAGTACGATCCTGGGGTCCAGTTTTGAGGGAAATATCCCAGCCGTTAGAGTACTACGAGCTGCCGGTTAGTTAATGGCTTAGTTGGATCCCAAAATTACTATTCACGTGAGATCCTCATATGTCCAGAGTTGCATGGACGCTGCCTTCAAAATCAAAACTCCTCAGTTCAACTAATTTCGTACTCTAAACAGCATCGCCGCAGTAGAACAAGTTAGGCTAGCAATTATATCTGTGCCGCATTGGGTAAGAAAACTGTCACAAAATTCACGATAGTCCGGTGGTTCTAACGCTTTGCAACAAAATGTATAAAGTTAAGTACTAAAGAACATGTTCACTTTTTCATCAAAGTTATCGGATGAGCTCGCTTTGAGATTGAGCACATTTTACAAAGCTTTTTGCGCCATATCCAAGTACATGCAATCACCTCGAGTTTTCTTATTCAAAAATTTGGCCAAAATACGTTTTCAACCTCAAGATCAGCGCCAGATGCACTTTTCAAATATTTGCCTTTTTCATGCAAAATGACGTGAAATTCCTGCACATCTGAGTACTTTGAAAAGAGCATGTAAAGCTCTTTCGAATGCATCACCTTCTCCAAGGCCTTTGGGCTAGAGCAACACGACGGTTGGCGTTTGCAGAATTCTATCTGATTTCTTCGAAGCGCCGCGGTGTAAATGATGTGCTACAAGAGCTGTCACGATAACACCGCGAAGGTCACTCTATAAAGAACTTTTAAATTTTTAGTTGTTTATAGTCAATAGAAATGCTCAAAATCCTCACCTAGAAATCGAGAAAATGAGGAAACGAAGGTTTCCATACCAGTGGCGTACCCAGGATTTCCGCTCGGGGGGGGGGGGGAGGGGCGCGACAAAAAATTTTTTCAAATGAAGGTGCGTGGCGCTAGCCACGCACTCCGAAAAAATTTTAGGGGTGCTTCTCAAACTTTTTGCGGGTCCCCAACCCCGAAAATCCGGAAAAAAAGGGCGTGGCGTTAGCCACGCCCCCGAAAAAAAAATTTTTTACAGGGCTAATTTGAATTTTTAAAAATTTTTAAAAATTATTTTAATTATTTACAAAAATAAACAAGTCACTTGCACATTTTTATAACCCATATAAGCAACTTTCAAAAATTTGGCGACCCATTCTCGGGGGGGGGGGGGCGCGCGCCCCCACGAAAACGAAGCTACGCTGTTCCCGCTCATGTAATAATATAGAACAAGCCCTTAGGAGTATAACTGTAAATTTTTAGCTTTTTACAAGCCGTAGTTTCCAAAATTTAACAATTGAGCTCTTTTCTTGGGTGTTGCATCTTAAGAGGAAAGCTACCTAACTTAGCTCGGCCTTTTGGCAAGTGACATATATATTCCGAATCAGCTTCAAAAGCTGATTCCAAATATGCTGCTCTTAGCTGCCGCGCACCATTTCGAAGCGAGTTATGGGCTTTTTCCTGTGCAAAATTGGCATGCTACTGAATATGGGAAGACTGCCTGTAGATGAAAATCTGCAGGAAAAAAGTGCTGAGATAACAAAATAACACAAATCCAATCTTTTCCCACTAAACAGCAGCTTAACGCAAGTGTATTAGCACTTAGGTGATGATTTTTGATGCCAGTGAGTCGACGAGTATGCCAATTTTGCGTAGGAAAAAGCCCATAACTCGCTTCGGATTAGTGCGCGGCAGATAGGAATAGCGTATTTGGAACCAGCGTTTGAAGCTGATTCAATATTTATGTCCCTTGCCAAAAGGCCGAGCTAAGTTAAGTAGCTCCCCTTGTTAGAATCAATACTTATTCGGAAACTAGGACTTGCGGAAAACTGAAAACTTTCGGTTTCATTTCAAAGGGCTTGTGGTACACAATTACATGTTATATGAAAATACTCGTTTTCTCGTTTTCTGGATGAGGAAAAAATACAGGAACGGTACATATGAGTATATGAAGTGGTGTGCAATTCGCCTGTGCAAGTTGGAAGAGGTCCGCAGGATTTTTTTTTGAACAAAGATGTGAATTTTTTTCCAATTTTTTGGGTAGTGCGACTCAGATTCTGGATGCAAACTTACGGTGGGTCGAAGCTGGTGCGAAGCATATTATCTTGTAGAGCCTGTTTGCTCTATCGAATCGTATCTCTACCGGATGTACATGCATTGGGTTTCGAGCAATAGTACATCTAGTCTGAAAATGTCCGCAAACTTTCGAGCCACCCTAATAGTTACACTAAACCCATATTTCAGTTTGCAGATTTGCAGCCCCTTCGCTTAGGATGACCTTTTGAAGAAATGCGAAGTGGGTTACGAATGGCGTTAGAGGAGATGTCCTGCAAATAAATCTGCAAGTGCATTGCGATTTTAGTTCATAATCTGATCGAGCACATTATTTCTAATATATTGTGTTAATAGCACATCTATATTGGTGATGACAGAACTAAAGATATAATTTTAGACAATTTCTTTACCACGGCACATGGGTTTGGAGGCCAGTAATTGCTGCTACTCTACCGCCATGACACTGTCTCGTAATATACTATTTCTACTGTTTATTATAACATTCATTGCATATTCCTGTGTAAGGAAGTCGTATAGAATGACTGAAAACATAGAATCAAAGAAGGATAATGAAGAACGGCTTCTGAAAGAACATAATGATTGTTTTGAAAATTTGTCAAGGCAAGGGATTTCGGAGTTTTTTGAAGTAGAATTTGTAAGGAAGTACAATAGTGATGTAAGTGAAGCTATAATACAATTTCGTACTTCTAACTCAATTGTTCCAGCCACTTCCGAACAGGACTGACACACGAACTGCGTACGAAATGTGTAGCAATTACTCAAATTATTACTGCGTACCACCATTAAGAAACTACAATGCGCTTCTTCGAGTTAGTCGGTCATTCAATTACGAATGTGCAGCTGCAAACTGCGATCAGCACATTCCGTCGCTATTAGACGAGTTTGTGTCTTGGCAATGACTCCCCACGCCTTGCTGAGCGGCACATAGGCATTACCACACATGTTACTTGATCTCCTCATTTATGGAAAGCGCGCAGAACGATTATGCCATAGAATGAGCGGACTAAATTTAAGTTTTTTTCATTTGATCTCATCACACATACATCTAGTTTTAGATAGCACCGAAGTACAAGATTTCTACATGTGTGGTACAAAAAAGCATGTCAACAGTGATGAATGCAATTTTCTGCCTGCTTTTCGATGAAGATGGCTTTCGGCAAAGCGGAAGAAAACTTCTTAGAGACCTTTGGTCTACCAGGTAATGTGCGTCAATGTAATTTTATCGGTTAGAATGTTAAGAACGTTGGAAAGACTATTTCTTTGCTGGAAATGCATGGAAAATCTTTCACGTAAGACACTGTTTTACTTGCTTTGGAAAAGTGCAAAACTGACTGGCTTTTCTATTGATTTGAGGACGACGCTTCGCTAAGGTAAAATTGTATGCTTAAGGATCATTACAAAGTCGCCATATTGGAAGCGAAGGCGGAGGAATGAAAGAAGGAAGTTGGGAGGAGGAGCTGGGCGGGAGGGTAAAGGGCTGAATACAGAGAAGGCACCGTAACATCTACCTTTTGACAGTTCGACTTTCTATAAATCGCAGCATAATATGTGTTCATAAAACTGCTTAGCCACTCGCTTGTAGTAAGAATTGAGGAGATTTATGACCAAGTAGCTCGTTGTCCTCGCTCACAGGCTATGAAGAAGACGAAATAGCCGAAACGTTATTCAGTGATTATTTGTTGGTTTTGGCGCTAAGCTTTGATTAGTACAGTATCTATCAATAGGTTCAAACTAACTCCTACATCAGTCGGGAGCTAAACACTTGTCTCGTCATAGATAACTTCCACCACAGGTTTTGTGAAGGACGCAACGAAGCTGTATCGATGCAATCGCCGGAGTGGCGTTCTCTTGTACCTAACGAGGATGGTTGGATGCACACGATGGTCATTCGAGAACCTGTGGATCGTTTTCTATCTGGATTTGTTCATATATGCATCAGGTATGGGAACTCATTTAGTGGTCCAAGAAAGTGTAATAAATGCTTTTGAGTCACAATATTAGCGCATCGGTCGCACCTATTCGTATTTCATAATCGTATATGGCGACGGCCACAAATGTTAACGATTGCAACAGTGACAATGAGATCTAATCATGCCATGCATGTTTGCAGAAATCCCCTACCCGGACCATATTGTAGAGGTTGCAAAGCAAATATGACATGTTTCATAATCAAAGAATATGAAAGAATGGTGGCAGAGGTACTTTGAAATTAAAGAATGGTAAGAATTATGTAAAATTTGACTTCAGGCGAAAAAAGATAATTTTACGCAAACTCGCGAAGATAACCATTTCTTTCCTCAAAATTGGTAAGTAGTTTTCTTTGTCTTAAACTACCCTAAAATTTCAACTTTTTACTTTATGAGCAGGGTTGAACGTGGGTTAAGCGTCAAGAGTGAGGAAGGGTCGCAATTAAAATTGATTTCGTTCAGAAAATTGAGGAGATACTTACATCATGACTTATAATAAAACGCTAAGCGTCTGTCTGTCCGTGCGTGTGTATTATCTGTCTTTCACGAAATTCATAAAGCGAGTTGCAGTTAACGTCTCACTAAAATATTGCACAGCAGCGTGTAGGCTCACCCTGCATAGTGGCGAATGGATCCGATGGATGGGTCTTTTAAAAATGGCGCCTGGGGTGGGTTCAGCTTTTGACATGCAAAACAGGGCCGCCGATTCATCTTTTTACAGTGTCGGGTATTCGTCTGACAAATCAATTCGCGATCCATGAATTTTTTTCGAACAAATGCTCTAAAGGTTCGTTTACCTGCTAAAGCAGCGTCAAAGAAGAATGATTGCGTAAATAGTCGATTAGTCATGGTTTTACCCAATAAATTAAAAAGATTCTTGCACAGAGATGTATCCCATGGGGTTTGTTATTCTTGTGGGAACAATGATAGCAAAACACAGAGACAGGCCATAAAACAAGTTCAGAGAATGATAAAGGCTGCGGAGATATGCTTGTCAACAAGTGATAAAGGCGGCGAATTTGTAGTTATCTCTCATCATTTAGACATCGCAGTGATAGAGAGACATCTTCAAGATGCCACTCTATACAAACTGTCTACGAAAGATGAGTTTCAGAAGCAACACCGCAAATTAAACAGAGAATGGACAAAGACGGCGAAGGCAACAAATCTAACGCGTGATATCGTCAGCCGCCTTAGAAATGATCAGCCAATCTGCCACGTACTTTACCTTCTAATCAAGACGCATAAAATCCAATCCGAACACGATTTTGCATCTGATGATCCCGCAACTTTTAAGGTCCCAATAATTACTTGCGTGGGTGCACCACAGATTGAATCGGATGGTGTCTTAGTAAAATCTTAGCTACTTCGATTCCTCTCTTCATCTAAGCAATGTCTAATAGTTC
The DNA here is from genome assembly GCA_958299035.1 of Cylicocyclus nassatus. Taxonomy (NCBI): domain Eukaryota; kingdom Metazoa; phylum Nematoda; class Chromadorea; order Rhabditida; family Strongylidae; genus Cylicocyclus; species Cylicocyclus nassatus. Next base: position 82,257,599 of record CATQJL010000112.1, read on the forward strand.
TGCATTGCAAACCCTTTGTGCAAATTTGATAGAACGTGAACAAGCCATAAGACTTTTCGGACTATCTTTCGCGGAGATAATGGCCCTGCTAAAAGCGCGTTAAGACTGTAATATATTTAAATAGTCAGGGAAATATTTCGCTCAAATTCGAAGATTTGCTATGGGTCAGCGATTGGCTCCTATGCTAGCGGTAATTTTTACGACCAAAATTGAGACGCCCCTGCTGCAGTTGCACCCCTTGCTTTATTGCAGATACATCGATGACTGCTTTATCATTAGTAGCACATACACAGGCGGAGTATGATGAGTGCTTCGAGTTGATAAGCAGGCAATTAGAACAAATAAGACTAACTCGGGAGAACCTTAATAACGCATGGTTGCCTTTCTTAAATTTTCAAGCAGCCTTGCGGTGGCACCCACAAAACGAAGTGTTTTCGAAAATTCAGTAACAAAAACATCCTTTCCACTCCCGCTTGGCACATCCTTTACATACTAAAAAAGCTGTGGTCAGAAACATTTTTCGCACAGCTGCGAAGGTTTGTGGCGGTCGAAAGGAAAAGATGGAGTCACTAGCCGTTGCGCGTAGTATGACTTCATTGAACGGTTTTGAAGACAACATGACGCGGTGTAGGAGCCAACAGGGGAGCTTTTTAAAGAGAGCAAGAGCTTCCGCAGGAGAAAAAGACACCCTTCTGCATACCCTTCATCTCCAATGAAGTGAGCACCGCCATTCGGCGGTGTCTGAGGTCTGAGGAAAGCAGGACTAGACAACAGTTTCGGTAGTAGATATGCCTCCGAACAATTTCAAACGCGTCCTTATTTGGAATAGCATAAAGAAGAGAAGAGTTAGGAACTTGATAATTGAAGAAATTGATAAAATGCAGAGCGAGTGAGAGTCCAATATGCGTATAAAAACAATATGCTATCCAAATTTCATTTTCACACTCTGATTTCAGGGCTTGAACTAAATCAGATGCGTGGCCTTCCTGCCGCCCCGGGCTCAGAAACCCTCTCATCAGTAGTTCACAGGGAGGCTTCAAAACAAAATGAAAAGAAATAGATAGTGCTGATATGAAAGGAGTTCAAAGTGTACAAAATAGCACTAGAAAAGCATGTATGACCGCAGTTACTCTACGCCGAACTGCCCGATATGTCCAACAGCAAAGAATGGAGATTGCATAAGTACGGGTGTTGTATATCCCATATCATGCAAGGATTGGGCAACGAATACATCGGCACGCCCTCTGAACATAAGTACCAAGGAACATTTTGATGGTAAAGAAAGATCACGCACATCCACTCCATTGGGCGCCCACAGGGTGCAAGATCATCAAGGAGTTGATTTTGGAGTGAAAATAGAGATTCTAACGCGCCAAGCTCAGACATCCACTTGCAGAACTCTAGAAGCCTTTTGGATTCATTTTGAAAACTCTAAAATGAATCGCAAAAAAAGTGTCTCTCTATCACATGAGAACTCGCACCATATCTTAATCGGATACCTTGATCTTGTGAAGGCATGTTTAATTCCTTGCTCAAGCGGTCAGTAAGCACTCGCTGTACTCGCAATCATACCTGAACTTTACAGGCGAATGAAGGTGAGTACTGCGTGCGGCAGCCTGATCGTGGTCGAAAGAAAGCTTAGAATTTTGTCTGTAAGGTTGAGGATTTGTTTGATCGGTAGTCTGTAAATTGTTTTCGCTCATTTCAGGCTCTGAAGAAGGTGATTTATTGCCGACACGTTAGACTAAAAAGAAAGTTACCAATCTCGGTCGTGGCTAAACAATCGAATCAAAACAGGATTCAAGATTCCCAAGATTTATAGAAAGTCGAACTTTTCAAGACTTCAACTCCTCACTAGTCATCTTTTCTCTTACCTTGACATATCATGAAGTCACCAAGAAAACTTGCTGTGTAAAACGTGTATCATTTCCTTGAATAGCATGTTAAATTGCTTCTTGCATGAGCTCTACAAGCCATTACCTACTGCATTTCCTAGTGTTTCTCAACGTCAAAAAGCGTGATGTTCAAACATGATTATCTTGGTTACAAGCGTGAAAGAAGTCACCATTTTTATACTCATAACAAAGTGATGTTTTCTTTCAGTCTATGCTAAAGATCAGGCTTTATATCGCCTTCAAATAGTGTAGTAAGAAGTGTTGCCAAACTACCGCCGCCTTTTTCATTTGGAGTGCTCCAACTACACGTTTACCAAAGTCGAAACAAGTCGAAGCAAGCTCGAACACTCACTGTAAAACCTATGAGGTTTGTGCGCGAATCACATGAAACTTGGAATGGAATGCTCTTTCGGAAAAGTTGATGGGGTGTGGCGGGTGTGGCACAACACCTCAATATAACAGCTGCCTAAGGTTTTGTGGTCTTGTTCCTGACTTCCTTAACTTGCCTTCAATATTCAATAAGTGCTCCCTTTTAGTACGAGCATTGAGTTCTCAAAGCCTACAGTTCTTGCTACATTGGAAATTTGGAGCCAAACACTCTACCCCAGTGGAGATTATAGCTCTGAAAAGAGGGCTATCCAGATTCAAAATTTGTCGTCAACTTGCGTGTGCCACATAGTCGTGCAATCGCAGAAAATCGAGCCTGAAGACTTCGCGATTATCCTCCAGAGGCTGACCTGGTTTGAAATGTCACAGGGTGAGGTCCTGGAGGTGAAGCGGAGGGGTGTTTTGAGGTTTCCATGGGGGGGGGGCTCGTTTTTGAAAAAACTTGTGCCTGACCTCTTGCTCAACCCTAATCATGAGTACTCCAAAGCTTGTCAGATAAGTCCGAAGACTGTCAGATTCCGTTTCCAGAAAAGTCCAAACTTATCAGACAGTCTTCTGACTTATCCAAAGAATTTTTAGGGTAGTTATAGTGAAAAAAGGACTTATCCTGGTCAAAAAAGCGAATTTAGGACAGTTGATTTCCGGTCGGCTAACTGATGTTTTCTTTTATTTAGGCGATGCGAATTATATCGTAATCCACATCTTAACTTCATCCGCTATTCTTCAAATATTACAGATACTATGCTCGATGATCTCTTCGAAGTTCTCAAAGTCCAAAACGTACGTTTAAAGGGTGTTATCGAGTTAAGGCAAAAGCGATGTTGATTTAAAACAAGCCGGAGATAACATAGGCAAGTTGTTGGCGTTGATGTTCTTTGCTCCAGCTAGCCAATGATTGTCAGCGGAGTTATCGTTATTCATCCTCTCCAATTAGCGTTGTTCTGCGACGGATCATCTTGTACCGATAGAGCGGTTTACGGATTTTCTATTTCTATGGAAATAGAAGTCAGAAGCCACACAGGGGTAAAAACTATTGGCAGCTATGGACTCACCATTGATGGCGTCAGTGCCAGTTAATAACAAAGATTGATGACATCCCAGTAAGTTATCAAAGGGAAGAAACGAGGGCGCAGCTGTTTAGTGTGATGTGGAATGTAGGTCTTCAAAATTATTGAGGTCATCCAAGTAATGGGGCACTTAACAAATAAATGCAGTTTTCTCAGATGGAAAAAATTCATAAAATGCTTAAGCTCTTGCAAATGTTGGTACCCAGACCTCCTGTTTGAGGTCTACAGATGTGCACTACTGCACGGTGTTAAATATGTGAGTGCTCAAAATCCGAGCTTGCTGTCTTGGGTAGCTTTGAACATTGAGCAGCCAGTGCCGCAAAGGGTGAGAGAGCTGTCGTCAAATCTATGAATTGCTGGTGGTACCAGCGTTTTGCAACGGAAGACATAGTACTGAGTTTTAGGAGGAATAGGCATATTATTTATTTTCTTAATCGAAGTAATGGAGAACTAATATTTGACGGTCAGCATCTGATAGAGCTATCTACGCATTATCCAAACGTATGCGATTTGCTTCGACTTCTTCGATTATCGAAAATTATGGACCAGATATTTGATACGGGCTCCGGAACGCAACGCTGCATGACCTTCTTGAAAATTCCGTTTTTATTGAAAAGGACATCGCCGTCGGACATGATCGCCCAACCAGAACGACTCACACGGAGATCGACCACATTTTTACCAGCCGAAGTGGAGCTTTCTTCATGTCTCGGTAGTTCCGTCCTTCTGCATGGCTCCTATCACCTCATCTTTTTAGCGAAAATAGGATTCAGTCAAAAGCTAGAAAAAAATCTCACAGTGCCGCAAATGTTTACGATGGTGACAGGCTGGAAAAGCTCAAAACAAGTTGTAACTGGCTCATGAGAAGGACCTAACGTACGAATACGACCGGCCTCTGAAAGGATTGCGAGCCTGCAGAGAGTGCGCCTCAGTGACCTCCGAGAAGGCCTTGGAACACTTTTACCTACCAAGTTTCATACCATCTGCGCGTTCCAAACGAGCCGTTTGAATTCACATCTTCATTTACCGATTTTGCGAAATTCTCGGAAAAATGCTAATTACTCGTTCCGTTCACATTTTGTTTCCACTAGCCTCTCTCCATTCGCATACAAAATTTGGTGCCATATCGTTACACAAACATTGAGAACTAGTCATGTATGCTGTTACAAATAGCATCGCTTGAGCGACGTCGCGCGGCGGCAATTAGCCACGGCGCAGTTTGACGCGTGCGAACTCCAGTGTTCGCCTGTTGAGGCACATAACATGTAAGATAAGCAGCGAGCATGAACTACCAACTTTTTTCCGGGGCTTCGCCCCGGACCCCTCAAAAACGATTTCCCCTTTGCATTTTTTGCCGAAAACGATTTCCAACTTGTCATTTGACAACCTCGTGCCGGGCCCTGCATAGAGACTCTTTTGCTTCCACTTAGAAATTGGCTTCCTTCGCAAATTTGTCTTGGAATATTGAAAATCTCCTTAGCTATTCTACATAAACTACACTTAGCAGCAAGTGATGTATTCAATATTGCAAATATCATAGTAAAGCTAGTGCAAGCAAGGACCATCAGCTATCTAACAATTTTCGCCCGCGACAAGTAAAAATAAAATATTAAAGAGTTGATCTGCTTGAGCGGAGAAGGTTGCTCATATATTGATTTGATTCGCGCAAAATTTTCTATGCAGCAAATACTATAGAAATTCTTTATGACTATGATATAATCTCTGAAGTGTAGGCTATTGGTGGTGAGAACCAATTGGGTCTGCCTCCCTTCATATTGAAGTAATGCTATGTCAAAGCAGAAAGGCAAAAAATGGTAAAAACTAAACCTTCGTGAATTTCACCAAGTTTTTCTCCTTTATCGCTAGCTCTTTTCAGATGTCGTACCGTCCATTTGATAGCAAAAAACTCGCCTGATTCGCCAAAATTTGGTTTGCGGCAATATTGATTTTGAAAAAAGTCATCACATTATGAATCAGAAATCAGCAAATTGGACAGAACTTTCGGATCAACCTAATATTAGGTTGATCTAAGAGTTCGTGCTATACTTCATCAAACCTGTTCTCAAATCACTTAGTAAAAGATCGATGCTCTAAAAATGATCTATGCAGAAAATCCTCCTCATCCTAGCAATGATTTTTTGTTCGAATTCATCTGATGGTCGTTCAAGCACTCGTCGGCATTTCCAGCAAACAGTTTTTACCTACCCTAACTTCTTCTAAAATTTTAATTTTAGGCTTTTGGAAAGCCTTGATAATAGTGAAAGTAGAAGCGCAATATTATAAATTATAAATTATTAGGGCATCTCCAACTGGCTTTTACACTTTTTTCAACATAATTTTTCCAAAAGTCTCTATTTCTGCGAAGTCATGAAATACATAAACGCATCAAACACCAATAAATCTTCCGAGTTTGATTTCGAAGAAGAAAATTACACAGTGCTGGACATAATTATATAGCCACCCTAGAAATCGTCGTAATTTCCGTTCTTGTCAATGAATCTGTCTGAAACTTTGCTGTATTGTGCGCATGTCAACCTACCATGACTCCTCAAAACGGCTTCCAGTCTTGTTGAGTTTGAACGGAGAAAAACGTAAAAATTCGAAAAAGCCCTCTTTGAAAGCTGAACAAAATTATATGGCCACCTGGTTTTTCTAATCACTATCGCATTCGTTGACTCTCAAATTTTTTTGTACAATAATACCACAAAATATGAAACATTTGCAACACCTACGGCCTGTCATACTACTGAAATAGAAGCGATCGCTGCATTTTTTTGCTTTCAAAAGCACCAAAAGTCAATCTGCTTCAACAAACAACTGGTTTGAAGAGTTTACAAGCTCTTGTTCATTTCAAATGATAATCATGGAATCTACTAACCTTTCTGGATAGATGAGGTGAAGAGCGCCTTCGTAAACTTTGCGTAATCGCTGATTTTAACGGACAGACTCCAACCTTACCATAGGGTTGGCGCACTTTTGTGCCACAAAACTCGATTCTCAAGCAACGGAAAATACTGTAATGTAGCCATTATGACAGCTATACAACAATGAACTCGTGTGTACGATTGGGAAAAAATTTCGGGATTGAGCACTCTGGTTCAGCCGCAGATGTCATCCACTGAATGATGAGGGGAGCACCCTGCACAGCACCCAACTCAGATCACGAGATAGAGCAGAAAACAGCTCGAAACTTCAAAATCTTAGCTAATCTCGTTCATTAAATGAAATATGACATGAAACACAGAGGAAAGTAAGGAGATCTAGGGTTATATCGAATCTTCTGCTCGCAGGGAATTTTCGTGGAAAGTATTTCAGGTCTAAATCGCTACCGCATCATTAGGGAAAATCTGAAAGTTGTTGCGAAAGCTGCATCCCCATGTAAGCAGTGCAATAAATCAAGTTCAGCACTTTTTGGATATTGCAAGCTGAGTTTTGTGTTTTAAAAGCGTTTCAACCCTATGGTGAGGTTGGAGTCTGTCCTTCAAAATCAGCGATTACGCAGAGTTTACGAAGGCGCTCTTCACCTCATCTATCCAGAAGGGTTAGTAGATTCCATGATTATCATTTGAAATGAACAAGAGCTTGTAAACTCTTCAAACCAGTTGTTTGTTGAAGCAGATTGACTTTTGGTGCTTTTGAAAGCAAAAAATGCAGTGATCGCTTCTATTTTAGTAGGATGACAGGCCGTAGGTGTTGAAAATGTTTCATATTTTGTGGTTCATTGTACAAAAGAATTTGAGAGTCAACGATTGCGATAGTGATCAGAAAAACCAGGTGGCTATATAATTTTGTCCAGATTTCAAAAAGGGCTTTTTCGAGTTTTTACGTTTTTCTCCGTTCAAACTCAACAAGAATGGAAGCCGTTTTGAGGAGTCATGGTAGGTTGACATGCGCACAATACAGCAAAGTTTCAATCATTGACAGAATCATTGACAAGAACGAATTTCGACGATTTCTAGGGTGGCTATATAATTATGGCCAGCACTGTATTAAGTCGTCTCAATATTTTTGCTTTTTTGAACAAGCGCCACAGTCCGCAGAACAAAGATTTACAGGAGCTTTTGGTAGCATTCGATGCAGTTTTTCATGCTTTTTCAAATGGTTATCTATGTTTAGCAGTTGACACAATGATCTATCAAATAATTGCGATAAAGTGCGACCATGCTTTTTACCAAGGCCAAGTTCCACTATTTTTCTAGATTCTCGTACTGATTCCTCGAAGAAGTCCAAGTAACCTGCGGATAGAGCAAACAAAGTAGGATACAAAACAGTTTCGATCTGCTTCCCAGGGCTCTCCATAATTATTTGACAGGATTTTGAACAACACCATCGAATTTTAGGAGCCCCATACCAGACGCAGACTCGTCAAACTCTACTAAATTGAATTTTGATACTTTCAAAGTGGATTAGGATTCAGCACTAATTTTACGAAACAAGTGGGCGTTTCGAGGTTCAGAATATCTAATTTTTGGTTTGTCGGGTACAGCCTAGGGTTCTTTAAAAAACATGAATTTTGTCCTCCAAGACTTCTCGAATCAGGAACAAAAAATATGTCCCCTGAAAGAGGAGAAAATGTTGCGTCGAGTAAAACCCGGTTGCTCTCCGGCTGTTGTAATTTGATAGCATCGAAAAAATAATTTTGAAATTTTCAAAGTAAGCTATGGAAGGAACAGAAATTGTTTTGCATCCTACTTTGTTTCCTCTATCGACATGTTACTTGGACTTCTTCGGGGGATCGGTGCAAGAATTTAGAAAAATAGCTGAACTTGACCTTGGTAAAAAGCATGGGCGCAGTTTATAGCAATTTTCTGAGAGCTTGTTGCTTCGTCTGTATTATAATGATGATCATTTGAAAGAGCATGAAAAACTGCATCGAATGCTACCAAAAGCTCACAAACCTTTGTTCTGCGGCCTGTGGCGCTTGTTCAAAAAAAGCGAAAATACTTTTGGGACGACCTAATAATTCAGTAATTGCGCAAAGCAAATGAGCTTGTAAGGCTTCAAACCAACTTTCAAGTTCTCCGAACGCATAATACAGCTTGATGGCGTTTTAAAACAAGGCTAGATTGGTTTTATGTGCGGGGAATTCGAATCGAAAATAAAAAATTGTATAGAAAATTGAAAAATCTGCAATCTGCACGAAATTCCGGATCGACCTTATGAAAAATTTGTTATAGGTACAGAATTCTACTCTGGACTTTATACGTAGAGAGCTTACCTCAGGTCGAACAGCGCACAGCACAATACAGTCGTATGCTAGAACATTTTTAGAAAAAAGGTATTGTAGATGTATTGGCCGAACGGTAATCTGTCCGGGTTCAAGAACTTCTTTTTAGGCTGCGTTCCAGCAAATTTCTTATGGACTATATTATACGGATGTTCTATCACGACTTTCGGATTCTTCATTATAAACTACCTGACATTTCCAAATAAACAAAAATTCCTTCATTGAATTTTAGAGAGGTACCACATTTTTTGGAATCTAAAATCAACCCTAAAACTTACTTGAATGGAAACGTACAACAGCAGTTGTACCCATAGTTGCCATGCTGACTCACTATACCAATGAAATAGGTTTGACGACTGAACGATTTATGAGGTCTGCTAACTTTAAGGTAGATAACTTGCGGTACCGAACGTAAGCAAAATTCAATAGAGAACCATATACGCATATTCAAACCTTATCATTCTATGGTTAAACGTGAAAAAGCTCTAAAAACGTTGTCTTACTCTAAAGAAACAGAGTATTTCGATATGTGGTATGCGGAATCAAGCACATAGCCAAAAGTCTCTGTAGACTGCTAATAAAGATTTCATATTAAGATGTGTTCACCTGAATTCTACACCGTTTTCTTAATGTATACATGAATGAATGCGCTTACAAAGTGTTTGAGGAAAGGGCTGTTTTTCTGAACAAACACTAAACACCGGCACAAACATGCTTAAAACAAGTCGATCGCGGTTCACTTCTTGTGCATATTTTCGCTGGATAAACCGTTCGTTTCTTTGAAAAAAAACTCTTGTTCTTCCTCACCAATAATTCTAAAGGGGTCTCTTACTTAAAAATCAAATATTGAATTTGCAATGATTTCGCTATCAGCCATCCGGATCGCTCATCAGAGGGAAGAATTCATGGAAAAGTGAAGAATACGATGATGCAGCTTTTTCCCTCTGGTCTGATCGGCGTTTTTCTTCCTAAAATGTATAGTCTTCGAGTTAAGACTCACAACTTTTATGAATGAAGCGTGCATTTTACAACTTTACAAAAATGAAGACCTTTGAAAAAACTACTTTGAAAAACATTGAAAAGCTGGTCAAAGGCGCCCTAATAATTTAATCGCACTGCAAGCAAAGTGAGCATGGAAAAAGTGAACCGCACCATCAAAGGTCTCGAAACAAAAACATGACTGCAAGAAAGGGTAAGATTTCGCATCGAAGCGCTGTCTGGTATTATTCTGAACGATCTGAATACAAAGCTAAAGGATGGCATTTACCTTCGAACCGACTTATCATATTAGATTGTTTCGAAAGTCTTTCGCGCTTTTTCCATGCGGGATGCGAGGGTTAAAAACCCGTGAGAAAGTTCACTCAAAATTGGAATTTCTAAGCAGGACAACGAGGTATTCTAAAAGTATATTTATTTGAAAGCAGTTTTACACATTAGGCAATACTTATCATGAATCAAAATGGAGAAGATTAAGAGCTAGAAGCAAATGAAGAAAAAGCTCACAATCAGAAATGGCTTTTTGAGAAAATCCAGAGAAATATAAAGAGTTACGGCTGAAAGCGGAACAGTCATAATAAGTTTTATGACCTCCTTTTTCTAGCTGAAAGCAGCGCTCAGCACTAGGTGGCTTTCGGAAAATGCAAAAGCGAAGCCCTCCTCGACTTTACCGATATTTTGAAGTCCCCTTTGACCCTACACCCTAAAAAACGACCAAAAACGTCATAATTTTTGCACCTTTTCGGCCTCAAAAACAACACCCCCTCTGCATTTCATCACAAAAACGATATCCAGCTTACAAGCCACCTTCGAGCCCTGACTAAAATCGTGCCAATCGATTTATTTTTACAAAATCGCAGAGAACTTCTCTCGAAAAATTACAAATTTTTATAGGGACAGTTGATAAGCATACATTTTGTTTGCTAGAAAGACATGTGGCCTATGCGTATGTTTGTTCCGGTATTTCTGTAACGTTTTTTGGATTTGGATTTGATGAGCTTGCTTGAACTTACCGAACTTGAGTGATGTTCCTCTTGCATTTTTAACTCTGCGATTTGTAGTTATTAAAATGCATTAGATTATTAGAGACTGCATAATTTTTTTATTTTAAGAAGAATTATTACAAACAAATTCAAACTCGTGCAGAAAGCAGATAGTTACCTTTTTTCAAAAAGTGGTGCGAATGAAGTTTTGGATTATTTGTGTTGCCATATCGATTGCCATACTGATTGAAGCCGATAGAAAAAAGCACTCAAAAAGTGGCAAAATTCAGCTTGTTTGAGTCACTTAGAACAGTGTATGGAGTACGATTATGTATTAAGTCGTTCCATAAGTTTGTAGCGTTTTCATTTTTGTCCTCATATATTTGAAGAGCTGTTGATTCGCGTATATCATTTGGAAGGGCTGACTTTGCTTTGACTTTGTGCTTTTTAAAATATGTCTCCTAATTCCGGTGGACCCCCACAGTGGTCGGCCGCCTCATCGTGGCGTGGGGGTGACACTGGGTGTCGAACTGCAATGCACAGCCGAGTGTATACTCTGGCAGGGCCTTCCAAGCTGTGAAGGAGTTCGACGTTTCCGGTTTCGGCCGGATGCCTAGCTAAGGGCCGGCCAGGCCAGATCCGCCGCCGTCTGGTTTTCAGGTCGCTAGGCGGTTCTCCCCGCTCCAAGCCCGGGGTCAGCGATCGCCCCGTGGAAATCAAGAGTTGGCCTAGTAAGTCTGCTCTTGTAGGGGAAAAATTTCATTACTCTACCAGTTAGAAGAATAGAAAGAAACCCTGTACATCGGATCCCGCCTACGGCGCCGGGTGGTAGCAAGACTGATGTCAGGGTCCTCAGGGCGCCTTTTGGATTGGACAAAAACGACACGTCTGCCCGGACGACACGCCACGGAGACTGCCTCATGCTCTGCACCTACAACGCCAGGACAGTCTCCACAAATGCCGACCTCCACGCTCTTCTCGACGCTGCAGAGCACATCAAGTACCACATCATCGCTCTGCAGGAAACGAAGTCCAGGAAGAAGGACGTGCGACAGATGAATGATGGAACACTCATCATTCGTGGTGAGAAGGTTCCATCACGAAACGTGGGAGGTGTTGGCTTTGTCGTCCACCCATCTATCGTCCATCTTGTCGATTCGCACGAGATCCTATCACCCCGACTAGCCATCCTACGACTACACCCTCCACGTCAGAAGACCATCAGCATCATCAACTGCTACTCTCCAACATCAGCAGCTGAAGACTCAGAACTAGATGCTTTCTACGAAGACGTGGAGGAGGTCGTCCGCAACGAAAAGTCCTTCTACAAGTATGTTGTGGGCGACTTCAATGCGAAAATCGGGATGCCACTAGAAAAGGAATATAGGATCGGGAAGTTTGGATATGGGCTCCGGAACGAAAACGGCAACCGTCTTGTTGGGCTTCTCTCCGCCGCACGACTTTTCCATGGAAATTCCATCTTCATGAAGAAAGAACATCGCCGGTGGACATGGGAATCGCCCAACGGAACGACTCACGCGGAGATCGACCACATTCTCGCCAACCGAAGGTGGAGCTTGCTCGATGTCTCAGTAGTTCCATCCTTCTGCAGTGGCTCCGATCACCGCCTCCTTCGAGCGAAGATACGACTCAGCCGAAGGCTGGAAAAGAAAGTCTGTCACATTGCCGCGAGAAGGAAGGAAGTCGTTTACGACGGTAACAGGCTGGAGGAGCTCATATCAAGATGTGACTGGCCCATCGAGGAGGACCCAACGTACGACTACGACCGGCTTCTGAAAGGTTTGCGAGCCTGCGGAGAATGTGCCTCAGTGACTTCTGAGAAGAACTTGGAACGTATTTCGAAGACCACCAAGGAATTGCTCGAAAGAAGAAGATTTCTGAGGCAGGATTCGAATGCAACCCATCTCGAGCGACTGATAGCCAACGCTAGTTGCAGAACAGCTTTGCAGGAGGATCTCAGGAAGTACAGGCAAGCCAAGATACTGGAAGCAGCCGAAGAAAGACGAAGTCTTAAGAAATGCCGAAGGGACCTCTGTGAATATCACGTACCGCTGGCTGCACTATTGAACGAAGACGGGACTCCGACTTCTTCCCGATCCAAGATGGAATCTATCGCGAAGAACTTCTATACCAACCTCTTCCGCTCATCAACACCCGTGCCGATGCCCGTTGTTCCCACTGGAGAAGTACCACCACGAATTCTACCTGCTGAAGTGCGCACGGCGATTCAGACCATGAAGACATCCACGGCTCCAGGACCAGACCATCTTTCCGTCGAATTTCTGCGAGCCGGAAGACAACGTCTACACGAGATTCTCGCGTCGCACCTGACATCTTACCTTCAGAAGGAGAGGATTCCCGACCAGTGGAGAACGTCAAGAACCGTCCTTCTTTTTAAGAAGGGTGAACGGGAAGATCTTCGAAATTACCGTCCAATATGCCTGCTGAGTGTGCTGTACAAGCTCTTCACGAAGATTGTCCTCGCACGCATATCTAGGACACTGGATGAAGCCCAACCCCAAGAACAAGCTGGATTTCGCAAAGGATTCAGCTGCATGGACCACATCCAGACGGTTTCGAGGGTCATAGAAGTCTGCCGGGAGTACCGACTGCCTCTCGTCCTAACCTTTGTCGACTACGAGAAAGCCTTTGACAGCGTCGAAACCAACGCCATCCTGTCTGCGCTAGTCGATCAAGGAGTGGAACCAGCTTACGTGAGGACACTAGCCGACTGCTACAAGGACTGTACAACAACGCTGCAGCTATTCCATCGCCCCCTAACCATTCCAATTGAGAAGGGGGTTCGACAAGGCGACACTATTTCGCCGAAGCTGTTCACCGCGGCCTTGCAGTGGGTGATGAAGTCACTAGACTGGGAAGAGAGAGGCATACGAGTTGATGGGAGATTCCTATCCAACCTTCGTTTTGCGGATGACATCGTCCTTTTCTCGAGCAGTATCACTGAAGCAGAGGCGATGCTAAAGGAACTAAACGAAGTAGGGAAGAAGATCGGACTGCGAATAAATCGGAAGAAGACTCAGTTCATGAAGAACGCCCCTTGCGAAGATTCAGAAATGGAATTGGAAGGCACCCCTATCATGGAGACGTCTTCTTACGTGTATCTCGGACGTTCGATGAACATGGAGAACGACTTGAGGGAAGAACTTAACAGGAGAAGAAGAGCAGCCTGGGCCGCCTTCGGGCCTCTGAAGGAAGCCACCGACCAACTGACGGACCCGGAGCTTCGTGCCCACCTGTTCGACTCAACCGTTCTCCCAGCGCTCTGCTACGCAGCTGAGACTTGGGCCGACACCGTAGCCACGTCGAAAGCTTTAAGGACCACCCACAGAGCGCTCGAGCGCAGTCTTCTGAAGATGACCCGACACAAGCAACATCTAGTCGGACTTCGCAGCACGGATATGAGAAGAATGTCCCGTCTTCGTGACTCAGCGGAATACGTTGCGAAAGCGAAACACCGATGGGCCGGTCACATAATGAGAAGAACGGACGATAGATGGACACTAAGAACATCTGAGTGGATTCCTCGCGAAGCCAAACGTCCTCGAGGAAGACCACCGACGAGATGGGCAGACGTGTTCGTGGAACGGATGGACCAGCTGAGAAATCAGCTGGATACGATTCTTGCCCCTGGAACTCGTGGACGCAGCCACCGACGACGACCAAGAAGATCGTGGATGTCCGAAGCGAGGGACAGGAATCAATGGCGACTTCTGTACTGGGGCCCGCACGTCACGTGAGGACGGGCCATCTAAGTATCTAAGTAAGTAATTCCGGTGGAAAGCTGATTTGATCGAATTTCGTAGCTTCCAAGGATGGAAATCTCGAAAAGCAAAAAGGAGCAGTTTTGATATTTGCGCATTTTTTCCTTGTGAAAATAAGCGCTTTTGCACAGATTTTCCTGTCGATTACGGAACATGGCGCTCGCACATAAATGTGAAACAAAAATGGATTGGATTCCTACAAAAGATCTGAGGCTGAGCAGAGGGGAGTCCCTGAACAAGACTTTTTGGAGGACGGGCAAGACGTCCTGCACCACCCATCTTTGATGGTCAAATGTGAAAGGCAATGATATAATTTTCGAATGTAGCGTGATTAATGCTGCACACGGATATGAGTATAAGATTTTTTACCTGATGAGAGAACTAATAGCAACAAAATATGTCACAACGCCTAGCGTTATGTACAGCAATGGGACTTCACCCGATTTGGCCTTGTCAGCAGGCTTCTCTAGTTTATCTCTGCATATGTGAGAAAGCTTCAATTTATCTCTATTTAGTCATTTCTTCAACGGCACGTTTGAGTCCCAATTTTTCTTTGCGCTCTGCTTATTGGTACATTGTGGAAAGGCACGACCGGCCTGTGAAATGCCGTCAAGAATTTGTACGGCGGGAAGCAGAGATACATAAGCCCGCGAAAAGCGCGCCGAGACTACCTCAATCCGAGCGGATCTCACTTTCCGGTGCCTCGTAAAAGCTCATGTCACTTCTCTTTCTTGATGTTTTTTCTGTTCTCTTTGTCTTGTTGTGTTTTTAAATGAGTAGTAAAGTTGGTTTCTTGATAAATTTTTTTCCTGGAACTAGCGTTTAAATGGCCGGTAAATTTCTATTCAAGAGCCGGAGGAGAGGGACACATGATCGGTGATACGCGCCCACAACATCTACCCTCCGAAAGACTTTCTTAGAAGCCGGTGCAGCCTTGAGCTTGCGCCGAAAGCTCTACTGCGGATGACATCGTCGAATAAACGCATTTTACAAAATTAAAAACTACCTTTGCATCAAGCTTCTATCATCACTTTTCCATTCTCCACTTTTGAGAAGCCCAACAACAAGCAATCCAGGTTCTAATCCTTTGCTATTGAGAAGTTTACCGACCATATCTTTAACCTCGAATTCCCAGGCCCAGCATGAGGGGCATTTGATAATTCTGGAAACGAAATCCCCTTTAACATCGCAGAAATTTACGAATAACCATCTGTGGCTTTTGTAGAAGTACGGCTCGTTCTGCAGAACGATGATTGGACAAGAGTATAGAAAAAACTCGGAAAATCAGAGATGAAACAACAGAAGGCAAAAATAGAAATATTTCACATCATAAAGATCCCTAGCAAAGCAGAAGGGTTGAAATCTGGGTCAAGGTGATTATCAGGTAGAGCTCTCAAAGGATACACTTATGTAAATTCTTTCAGAATATTATGTGAGGGAGGAGCAAATTATAACTTTCTTTGACTCGCGCAAATTCAGGGTGCTCCCAGGTTGCGCGAGAGCAAACAGCTAAAATAGAAGCATACTCACAGCTCCTTTCATCTACATAATTTTCTCATAATTTTTTTATAGTCCTCTTTTGATCATCCTCGCGAAGCTACACACCAAGTTTGATGGCTCAGCATAGCTTATCGTTATAAACAAACAGATTGTTAGTTTTTTGTGCATAAATCTCATGTTTTACACGTCTGAAATCAGGAGTCACACATTTTATGCACTAGTCGTGTTTGTAAAAGTTGTACCAGTTACTGGTAAAATGACGCTTAAACGTCAATTTCGGGCTTACTGAGAGTAAAAATTGGCTTGATAGTATTCTGTCGGGAATACCCCTCCCCCTTACCCCCCCCCCCCCACCCCGCCTCCCGTCGGAAACTTACGATTTCCCATTTGCTACCCTCTCAACAAACGACATCCGGCATGCGAAAACGCCATTTCTGCTAAGCCCTGTTCCCAATCCTCTTAAAAGAAATAGGTGGACATGCGGATACATTCTGTCCTTATTTATTAATCCGCAATGTCATTATGATAGCTACATTCTCCTTTCTTGGATTCTCAAGCAATACTTTAAAATAAACACTATAGCTTGTTCAGAGACCAACAGATACTATGGGGGCCTGCATGATCGCGAAAGTCGGACGTGCGTTCGATTGCGCCGCGCACGTCCGATGTCTTTCCCACGGCTCAGGTAGGTGCCAAACGTACCGTGTTCAACTGGTTCATTAAGTCCCTCTGCTATTGGTCAGTGCATTGATTTGACCAACAGCGAATGAGTGAACGGACGAATCGGCTAAAGAGTATAAATCTGGCACCTCCCTCAGTGACATCGGACGTGCGCGGCGCAATGGCCGTACGCACGTCCGACTCTCGCGATAATGGAGACCCCTGTACCACCATGGTCAAAATTTCGCACTTCAGTCCAATTCCTTCAGCTACCACTACACGCCTTCTCCGATAATCACCGGAGGCAGGCGGCCATGCAATTTTTGGGCAAGCAGGCACCGAGAAAATAATTCGCTGATTTCTTGCGGTCCGCTTGCAGATATTTGGAAGAATGTTACCTAATTTCCTAATGAATGCTCGGGGAACTATCGCGCTTTTTCTGTAGATAAGTTGCGGCGCAGTGGCCGCATTCTCGCGGACTTTCCGAATATGCAAAATTAATGGAGACTGCACAGTCTTTTGTGAAGAACCGCACAGCCCGTAGGTACTTTCCGCGGAGAGAAAGTATTCCAAACTCGGGTAATCAAACCGGCGATGACATCTCTGCCACTTGGAGTCTCATGTTTGCTCGGCGTACACATGTAGCTGCGTAAAAAGAGCTCAAACGCCTGCTGAAAGTTTGGCCAGGGCTCGCTGAAAGAAATTGACAAGCTTTTAAGATTCTGTATTGCTGCCCGCTGGCAGAACACGAAAGTACCGCTCGCTGACTACTCGGCCACGCTCCAAAATTTCGATGACCGCCTGCAGAAAAGCACGAGTTTGCGGACCGCCTGCTCCCGGCGATTATCCGAGTTGATGCTAATAGGGCAACGAGTCTTTTTTTCTCAGGGATTTCTTCATACTCTGTGCATGGCTCTTCTCATTCTTGGGTACTTTTTGTGTCTCTTCGGACATTGTACTAAAACCGTATATTTTCAGAAGAGTCCTATTTCTTATCCTCTTTCTACAAGTCGACTTCCTTTATTTGTGCCCCTAAGTTTCAGCCAGTTAACATTTTCCTTATCTTTTAATCAAACCTAAAGGGGGAACAGAAAAAAGAATTTATTAATGAGATCTTTAAGCAAAAATTCAAAATTGGTTCCACTTTTTTACTCTACTGGGCTTAGTAAACCGTTGGAGTAGCTTTCTTGGTGCCTTTCTTCAGTAGTTCCCAAGAAACAGTTATTAGAGAATTCTAAATTGCTTTGTCCTACCGGAAGTTTTCTGGCTCTCAACAATTGCGATCTAGTCCTATTTCTCAGAAATGCTAGATCTTTGCTAAGAGACTTCTTCCTTTCTCTCACGCTGAGGTAGCGTTAGTCTTGTAAAAAAAAATCTTCTCTCTTGCATTTGTTTTCTCCCCATTCCCTAATTTTTTTGCTGTAGATTTTGAACTATTAGTTAGTCCAAAAGTTTGTTCACTAGTCCTTTAAAAAATCGTAGCTACTTTTCTTCTCAATATATACTATGGATTAGTATGAGAAAATTAGAGAGTTGGAAGCAATTGAAGAAAACACTCAAGATTCTTTTTTTTCTCAAAAAATTCAGAAAGTATATTTGTTTAATGAAGGAAAATATGCGCATTACTGTTGCTTCTTTGCCGTGATTCAAGAAAATGCGAGAGTTAGAAGAAAAGAGACTTCAGTTTTGTATTTTTGAGATGCTGAAAAACCTGCGAATCTCATGCTTCAAAGATAGCCCATCCAGACGAAAATCTCGATTCAATTAAACGTCATTAGCTGCTCTTTTTTAGGGTTTCCTTCCCCTTAGCTAGCCTTATCTCAAATCTCTCGCCTATCGTGCGGGTTTATCGTGTTCAACGGCTGCCATAAATGGTGATCTCTAGAAGTGACCACCCGTTATACTCACTGTTAGTACCTCTCTACCTTCACCAATAGGTTCCCTCTTTCCTGAAATGCTCCTGACGGGCAATTCTTCGCCGTGCGCATTGGTCGCAGTGACTTAGGGTCGCATACATCAACATCTTCTAAGGAGGGAACGCAGCTCAAAAGATAGCTTCATAATCTGAAACTCCGGGCAAATGATTTTTCGACGTCTGTCTATCCGCAAGCGTTCCTACTACCCTTTACATACATAATTGAGTAAGAGCGGGAAGTTGCACAAGCCCCATTTCCAGCTTTTTGCATACTACCTGATGATCCTCGTCAGCCTACCGTCTTTTTTCCGAGTCATTTCTCTTTCTTCAAAATCTTCGAAAACATTCGTTGTACTGATTATTTGACCTAACAATTTAACAGTGCTAAGCATGTTTCTGATAAGCACAAAAGATTTATCGGAGTCTAGGATTGCGGATCCACTACTCAAAAGTTGGCTCAGTATATACAAATCTCAACATCTTGAATGTTTTTATCGGAGAAATGCTGAGCACGAATGGATTCGAATCAATAGAACTATGGAGTGTTTTTATTGACTTCAAGGAAAGAAAAATGATTTAGAAAGAAAATTTGCCGGCGAGAAACATCAGGGAATTATATAAAGACTGGGAAGGCCGGCTTGTGCAAATTCTCGCTCCTGCTCAATGTGTTCCTACTTAGACAATCGCTGGGGGCAGGCGGGCACCGGAAAAATAGATTGTTGATCTCTCGCACCCCCTCGCGGATTTTTTGAAAAGCAATCAGGACTTTTCGGAAGACCGCTTGCTGAATTCTCGATTCCTCAGAGATTCAGCAATATATCTGCAAAAGATAAGAACGAAAAAAATCCAGCAGGCGGTCTCTCAAAAATCCGCTGACTCGGCAAGCGGTCTTCCGAAAAGTCCTGATTGCTTTGCAAAAAATCCGCGAGCGGGGTGCGAGAAATCAGCAATCTATTTTTCCGGTGCCCGCCTGCCCCCAGCGATTGTCTGAGTAGTAATGGATAGTAAAAACACTTGCGGATGGCATGCGGCCCTTGTGTGTTGCTTTCCTTGCATTTACAACTTCCAATTGCGTGACTGCGCCTTTCCTTACCCTCGGATATTAGACTGTCTAATCTGCTTAGCACTGTGGATACCATAGCCTTACTTCATCTTTGGGTGGTATCCTCAGCTATCCGCCCCACAATGAATGCCTCTACTTTTTGAATGAATAGGTTGCCTTCCATCAAACTCTTTGTTCTCTTTTCCTAAACATAATTTGCACAACTTTTGCTTCTGCTTGGTCTTACCAGGCAGCAACTTGCTTCACTTTATGGCTATCATTGATATCAATGCCATAAGTGACCGGTGAACTCAAAAAAAAGAGAAAACATAGAAAAAAGTTGTTTACAACTGATATCCTCCTTACAAGTGCTTACGATGTAGTCAATATTACTTTTACTCCTTATCTGTCTGTTTTTGCACGCTTTTGGCGGCTTGCCCTGCAGATAGTTAATATATATATATAAAGTCAAGTAAATCCCTGGATCTTTATGCCTGCCTACGATAGACACGGTAGTTTCAACTTGCATTACCCAAAAGTTGAGAGGAAACATGCCAACCTGTTATCCAATCATATTTTTTGTCGGGTAGTTAGATGGTTACGGTGCATAACTCGCGAAGTTTTGAGTGCGGCAACTATGAAGCGTTCAAAAGAATTAAAGTGATTGATTAAAGTTGACATTATCCAATTACTGAACATTCCTTTGTGACTTGTTTCTGGTCTGTTTTTATTACAGATCTGCTTGCTGCTAACCTCCGCTTGTCGACTCATGTGTTCCCGACTTTGCTCTCCCCACTTCGCTTTTACGACAGCCGCTTTCGTGAAGCCCTTTGCTACTACGTCTGTTCATGACTTCATGCTTTTTTGATTTCTCGTGTTTTGTGCTTACTAACCATGCTTTTTTGGCTTGTCACCCGCTTTCGGATGAGCAACAGCACTGCTCCTTGGGACCGTAGACAGCTGCGTTTACTGCATAGCTTTCCCAGAATAAGGCAGGTGTATCTAAGCGTCGGTGGTGTCAGGTTGGTGGATACCAGGCAGGAACCAATCACAGACGTTTTGGACGGCCGGATGTGGCAGTGCATTCCTCAATGCCAATCACCTACTTCCTTGACCACATAGATTTTTTTCTTCCTCAACACCTGAGACCTTTATTCGCTGTTTCTGTTCCTGCTAAAGGTGGCAGGCTATTCTATTTTACTCTAACCATGTTTTCTTTACTCACATAGGCTTCGGCACACGTTTACATGTATGAGATAAAGAATAAAGGTAAAGAATATCCATACTCGTACCGCGCATGATCTTACAATCAATCGAAACAATGACGCGGGGCTCATGTAAGGCTATCGGCTATGGATTCTAGTGGTATGCTACGGAATCAACCCGTTCGACGCTGGACACGGGTTTGAGTGCAAGATATCTAACCTTTGTGCCAGAAAACTAACAGCAACTACACAATAACTATGACCGCTTATCGCTAAGTGCAATAATTTACTTTCATACCGGTTTGGCCCTCTCAACAGGCTTCTCATAGCTCTATCTATGTGGGTAGGCCCGCCTCTCTTCGATGGCGCGTTTGAACTCCGAAAGCGCTTTCTTAGCGCCCTAGCTGCTCCTTCCTGCTGAACACTATCTATACCCTGCTACGAGGTTAAATCGACCTCCGTTTCCTCGTCACTAAAGACTAGTAGGTCAGTGATCCGCGCCATGCATCTGGCTTCCTAACAACTTCTCATGGAACGAGCTTTTTAATCATTTTCTGTACAGGAACTGGTTTATTCACGTGATAGCTTCAAAAAATGGGAAATTCGATTAAGCTCTACACGAGCTGAGAGTTCAAAACTTTTTACGAGCTGAGTGTTCAAACAACTTCAAACGGTAACAAAAAAAGGATCGATGACCCGTTTTGATCAAAAATATCAAAGAACCTGATAGAATATCACAAACTTGTTTCCTATAAACTGAAGCCACCAAGCTATTGTAATTTTGAAGTTTCTCTTCAATATTAGATCACCGGTGTCTTCCGCACCAAACTTTTACTTCTACGATCCTGCTCACAATTATGAGCGCTTAGCATCAACACTCGAAAACTCGGAAAATTTAGCAATTAGTTCATAACCTTGGTTTGGGACGCTTATTTATAAGGTGTTTCTTAACTTCTGAAAAAAAATCAAGCAAGGAAAGTACCTCATGTGTTCCCCTATCTTGAAACCTGGGCAAATAATTGACTGCCTCTTTGGGCAGTAGGTTATTCGCCTCAGCAGTTTGGTTAAGATAACCATTCTTGCCTGCCGTGCTTGACGCCCGGAGTTGAAAGGTTCGTCAACTAGCTTCAATCGTTCTATAGCACCAAGTACTTCAATAGGGCACGAGTAAATTGTTCCTGTACCAAGCTGTTAAGGCATAGATTTGCATTAATAAAATTGAACAATTTCTGAGAAGCGGCAATTGTTTCCGTTGTACGCACCAAAAAAGTGGTGAGGAGGAACAAGGGCTTTTTTGGGCTCGGCATAGGACCACAAATGGACACTTGCAAAACGAATTTGCCTTTGCCACTATCGAATTTTAGATTTTTCATTCCATCGCGTCATACTATTTCTAGCGCGCTTTCTTTTTCAAAGGAAGGTGTTTTTGATGTTTGGATCATGAAAGAGATGGGGAGTTTCATAACCAAAATTTGCTTCATATATGTAAAAAATATTTTTTGCCACCCTCAGGTTGGGTACCGCAATTGCCGCCCTAATTTTGAAGAAAGATGGGCACCCTCCCCATCCACATATCGTTCATGAAACCTCAAACTTTGTTCATTCCTCACCACCTATATGCACATCAAGTTTAGCGCCGTATCGTTACCTGTGCGCTGCAAACAAGTCACTTTTCCTTTCTTTACCGATAAAAAATTTTTGAAAAAGCTTGGCAGTCATATAACTTTTCCACAACACTCTGCTACTCACAAGTGAAGGATACTTGATCGAAGTGGCGTCCCCATAGGAAATGTGTACAGTCTTATAGAGCATGGAACGCTGATTCCGAATCTGTTTTTAGTATCCGCGAAGCACTCCTTGGAGGGTAGTTACGGAAATTTTTTTTTCGCAACAATTTTATTCATACAATAAAATCGTTCACAAGCATAGTCTGTAAAATTGCATGGAGTCATGATTATGATGCACGATATGTGTATTTCCGATGTCTTCTATGCTTTTTCCCCAATTTCAGCTTGGTATTTGCCACACTCGCGCAGGGCCCTGCTCTCTCGTTCTTACTCTGTCTTCATAAAAATGGTCTGCAAAGTTTTTTTGGAAGCAGTTCAGAACGTAGAAAACGTAACGTAAAACGTAAGTAAACGTAGAAGAACGCAACTGATTTGTTCTCATTACAAATCTATACTTGTTGAAGTCATAAAAAAAACTCGTTTTGAAAAGTATTTTCTTCAGCTTTTCATTGTGCACCACATATCAACGGAGGACATCTTGTATATCTAATTAGCTGAGAACAAAAAAAAGCTGTACATCTTTTTTTACATGCATTGTGAATTAGAGCAATTTCACCGATAGTAAATTCGAATCGAGATTGTTAAAGGCAGTCCTTCGATATGACGGCAAAGAAAGAATTGAAACCAACCCTCTCTAGGCTAACATTTTGAACCCTCCTCAATCTAACACCTTGCATATTCCCGCCCTGCATTAATATGTAATATCAATATAGATTTCAACAGAACGCCAATTGCTGCATTATGCTGTGTCTGCGCATGCACCGGTCACTGATTTTCTCATTCGTTCTACTCAGTTTTATGCTATGGATATTACACTGTACTAGCTTTCTATTCAAACTGTGCACAACATGCGATTGGGACGTCAAAAATGGTAAAGAAGATTTTTGCAGTAAAGTCGATTTGAATTCCTGGTTTGTGCTTGCAGTGAGAAACCTGTATTCGGAGAGAAGATCATCATCATGCGTTCCGCCATTTCAAAGAGTGAATGGAGAGTATAAAGTAATGACATGTCGTAAGTTATGCAGTGTGTCCAAAAAACTGGCGGTTTGGCTTTCAGTGATCTGTCTCGACGTCCTCTAGTTCTGAAGACTTAGCTTTGACTTGCAAAGGAATGATTAGAACTTTGCCCATTCAATTTGCGTAAACAACCTCTATGTATTAAAGCCACAATTTTCCTGTGCTTTTTCTGCACTTTCTTAGTGGCGGTGATCGGTTGGATGATTATGGCATTAGCAACAGAAACACCCCTCTGATCAAAACCATGTCTGACCAGTGGCCGTATTCATCAACGAACCCTGAGGGTTAAGCTTACCCTCCAGGGTTAGTTTAACCCTCAGGGTTCACTGGCCGTATTCATCTACCATAGGCTAGGGTACCACGGAACGCGATCAACCCGTATCGATCAACGAACCTGTGGCTGTATTCATCAACCCTGAGGGTTAAACTAACCCTGGAGGGTTAAGGCGTCAGTTACGCGTGCGCTGTGCAAACTCACACCACAGAATGCCTAAGTACGGGCTAAATTCACTTTATACTTCTATTCTTTCACTGTTATAGTAGTATAGTCAACGAATAAGCTTCTAACACTAGTTTTTATACTACATCTCTAGCATACTTGTGCAGCATCCAATCTTACAGCATGAGTTTATTTTCATGTGTGCAATTGTGCAGTGTAAGTTCTACTTTTGCAGTTCGTTTTATATCGGGCTTGTGCTACTCTTTTAGGGGTCAATGCGTGTTATTATAGAGGGGTTCCTCTGTTTTGGCACTTCGGAGTGGAATGCCATTTTTCCTCGTCGCATTCATTTGTCAGCAAAGCTAGAACTCTTTTCTTCGCGAAGTCAGTGTTTCATGTACTTCGAATATGAACATAAAACGAAGTCGAAACTAAATATTATAATAACAACCAATACTAAATACTACAATACGCGCTGATCGTTTTCCATAAACTATCAGATGCGAGTAAATGTTTGTATGAAGTGTTAGGGTAGAGCTAACCTTGATCTGAGCTAGGGTTAAATTGAACCTGATAAATCACGTAATTTTGACCCTCCAGGGTTAGTTTAACCCTCACCGTTCGTTGATGAATACGGGTTAGTCGCTTTTGGGGTAAAATTAACTCTCAAGGTTAGATTTAACCCTCAGGGTAAAGCCTACCCTGTGTTTCATGGATACGGGTTAAACGCTTTCCAGTATTAAACTAACCCTCCAGGGTTCTTTGATGAATACGGCCACAGGTTATCAATAGCTTATCATCAAATTTCGATTTGCAAACTGGTTAAATATTTTTGACTAGACTGTCATTTGTAAAATACATTAAGACAATTTAAGGATGGAGTTGCATATATGAGCAAAAGACTATAAATAATCAAAAAAATTTATCTGAAAATTATAAAATGAAAGCAAGTAGTTATAATCAACTTTGATATTAACCGTACTAAAACATACTCCTACAAAGTTTAGTTAGAAAGGTAAGTCTTTTGTTGATGGCATAATCATGCATCGATCTCGCCACTAGTTGAGCGTGCAGAAAATTCGCATTACAAAACAAAGTGGCCTTGAGTATGCAGAGGTGCCTAGGCTGTTTACGATCAAAAAGCAAACTTTCGCAAAACGTGCAAAAAAGTTGGAGGAGAAGAAGAATTTGCACATTTGACCTCCTTCTTTAAAGGCTCGCATATTCATATCTTTCACGTTTGAGATTCCGTTACAAATTGTAGCGGGGTACGACAACCGTTTCCAGCTGAGTTTGATGTTATACAAGTCATTTGAATTGGCCGGATTAAGTTCTCACTGTTCCTTTGCAAGACGAAGTAAGTATATCGACCGCTCTCTGATAATGTACTTTACGGATGCAATTACAAACTCATTGACGCCAAAGTGAACAAGTTGCCATTTCTAAAAACTTTCAAATGACCTGGAAGCTTTTGCGTGACAATGTTTTCGAACAAGTTGACTTTGGAAAAAAGCCTTTTGAAACTGTTGCAACTTTTAGATTCAGCGGTTATCTGAATGGTTTAATAGCAGGGTTTCATCGTTTTTCCTGCAAGATTCGCATGAAAACTACACAATCAAATAATACTGTAATCACCACATTAACAAAAATGTGCGGCAACTTTCCTTCATTCCAAAAACTCAAATCAAAGTTTGAAACTTACTAAAATGAAAATTGAAGTTTTTAGATGAAATATATACAAAAAACAGAGAAAGGTCACAATTTGCCACATTTTCAAGCACTCTGTTCAGTAACTTTTTGAGCCTGGTAATTTTTACACTGATTTCAGATTGCTCATGTCTACCGTTTACTCGCATGCACCATACAAAAAAACTTCTCTACTACACTGACTGCTATCATGTGCTTTCTTTACGACGCAGTTGCATTTGTGGAACAACGAAGAGACATATCAAAAGAGCGCCATCTTCTCAGGCAAACTTCTGCCCTGATTTGATGTCCCCTCGTTCCATTGCCCGTAGTCTTCTTACAGATTTTGTAAAGAACGCAACGAATATTCATCTCTTGCTGGAGTCTCACGTGAGTTCAATCTTAGTGCATGGACAATGATAGCTGTGATACGTGATCCACTTGAACGATTTGTATCCGGTTTCGCTGATAAATGCCTAAGGTGGGAGCAAAATGTGCATAGCTTTAGTTCGTTTTTCCTCTGAACTAGAATACGTTTAGGAGAAAGGAGTGGGAAGGTTATCCTCAACGCTGTTGCGGATGCAAAACGGTACGTTCTGCTTTTTTGGACTGTTTGATTGGGTTTTTTTCAGAATTTGACGTGCTTCATGGAGAAGCTATACGACAAGATGATGCTAGGGACATTTGAAGATTATGTGGGAGACTTTGATGCAGAACACTTCTTCCCGCAAAGTTGGTAAGCGGAGAGTTCACATGCTTTGCATGCATTTTTTGTACAAAGCTTAAGTGCGATTTTCATCGATAAAGCAGGGGATCCACAGAATCACTGCTCAGATTCGTTCGAGTCTACTTCAAAAATGAAAGATTGCTCAAAGAAGGAATCAATGACCTCACCTCTATCACTGTGCGGTAATTCGTACATACTCTTGCGCTCCGAACAGTATGCTACGAGTTCATCATTTTCAATCAAACCTTGTTGCTTTTCGTCATTTCAAATTTTGAAGATGGTTTTACGCGTCGTTTTGTACTAGAGTTGATGTACAAATCCGCCGTAAAAACCGCTGTGATGTCGCACCAAAGTGCTTTCCGTGGAAGGAAACGAAGCAATGTATTAGCAAACAAGCAACTCTACTTACTTTACATTTTGAATGGCATGTGATTTTGTCTCAAATAATTCGTTATGATTGTTCCCCTTTTCAAAGTGTCGTGTTATTAATGCTTCTAAGATTAAGTTGCTTAAGGCAGCCCATCTGGCGCGCTGTTACGTAAAGGTAGTCTTTGTCTTTATTCAGTCGATTCTGCGCGATGGCTTCCATTGATGTCAACAAAACTCTTTCAAAATTTCTTACAATAGATAAAGATCAATTGGTGTTTTGTTTCTAAAGTACATGTAAATGGTAAGTTAAAGCCAGTATTACAGCTTGCTTCGCCTGATTTCTTTACCACACTTTGTATGCTAGCGCATCAACACAACATTATGACTCAATGATTTCTCTCTTCGATATCATCATAATTTTTCAAATTTACTCAAACGTTTAAGGTTCGTTTAGGCGCTGCGAATTCAACTTTCACTTGAGCCAATATCATATACTGAAATTTGACACCTTCAAAGCAGCAGAATTTATACGGGACCTTGCAGCAACATTGAAAAAGCAAAATGTGCCTGAATCTTTCATTGCTTATATAGTAGGTGTGTATGCGATAACCGAGAGAAGACCTCACTGCAGATATTTCAAGTTTTCTATAGCTGCGTGTTTTAGAGGAATCTGTTCTTTGTGGCCATTTGAATCATACTACCAGGGGCACAGTGGAGCAAGAAGAGACAAGAAGAAGCATTCTTTCTAGTAGATACTTAATGGATCTTCTTATCAAAATGTTTTACTACGACTTTGTTCTGTTTGGTTTCCCGCTTCCGATCGAAAATGTCTCCTCCATATGTCCGCAACTTTAGAAGCTGTATAAACTCGGTGCCATTGAACAAAAGAATTATTGAGAGTTAGGGACTTGACAATATCATGAAAGTTCAGAGCACACAGTCTCGTGCGGCATCTCCTGAAAATGCCCTTTCTCTTCTAGATATAAGCAGATTTGAGAAAGAGGTGTGGCGCACGAACAATACAACTTTCTCGCCCTCCCCCTCTTTCCCCCTGCTAAATGCAGAAGTCTCAACAGACTCCTCAGCATTATCGGTTACTATGGCCTACTCATGATAGGCATGATATGAAGCTCTACCAATCATAATGAGTAAAGTATTCGTAACTAGCATGTAAATGTTCCCTGTGGTCTAAATTTCAACGAATACTGAGGTTTTCAAATAATGAGCAACCCAAGTGGAATGGTCTTTTTCAAACATGATCAACTTGTTTTTCAAGGTGAGCTAGTTGAACTTGAACTATTCGTGCACTCAATACAAAGCCCTACTCTTTCTTTACCAATAAGCATCCCATTTCAAATAACCGCCAAACTATGGAGTTAGAAGTCAGCCAAAATCGCGTTTGCCTCATTTTTCGCCTACTTGAAAAATGCGAAATTCAGGCTAGTTTCTTTGAAGCAAAGTTAGGTATGGCACAACCCCAAAAAAGGTTTACTACCACGCTTCTTTTGGGATTGTGCCACACCCCATTAGCTTAACTTCGAAGCATTCATCTATTTTTATATCGTTAAAACCGATAAACTTGCTTCCCTGTCAAAAATTAGTGTACTTCTGGAAGAAGTTAGAGTCGTTTTTCCAACTCTATGCTCATAGCAAACATCGGGTTACGCCATATCTGCTCCACTACAATTGCAAGAAAAGTGGCGAAATGTATTCGATGACTCGGATCTCTTCATTTTTTTTTGAAAGTGATATGAGACTTATTCGTCTTCTTCACTCTGAATAGTTGCTGAAAGCACAAAACTGAAGGCGAAAGAGCAGCTCTGGGCTGTTCAATATTTGAAAGCTTCGGAATTCGCTAATACTTGGTCCACAAGGGCATGGGACATGTTGAGTACGAAAATATTACTCATCATATGCTTGAGGAAAAAGGATAAAGGATTCCGCATCTTCAACAGCCTTTCGGGCATGAACGCGCTTTATGAAGAGGTTACTGCATGTCAGCCTATTATTGTGACTTGCGGTAGCCAGCCGTTTACCGAGTCAGTGCTTTTATCCTCCCAGATTACTCTGGTACCAATTTACCGACTTCGGAGGGTAGAGGGATTGATTGGCGCAGGAAGGAATCAAATTTGGGTCTGATCTGGTCATAACGCGCCTCATACCACTACGCCACTCATTCCATGCTTGAGAGGGTTCCCTTATTATGCATACCACCTGTATACGCTGAAGTGTGTGCTTGTGTTCTGCAAAGGATTTGACTGATATCTGGTTGACAAATATCATGTTACCGCCCTCAGTATCACCTCGTTCAACCGAATCCGATCTCTAACCCCTCGCTACAAAATTCGAGTGGTGTGCCATCTCAGGCTTGATGCTGTTGGTAACCCCTCCAGGCAAATTATTGTGCAGATTTGAATCTTGACGTACATACCATATACCCATGTGAAATGAAAAAACAGTGCTATCATGCCAAACTTCGATGCTTATATTCAGCGTGCTAAATACCTCGTCTCTCCCCCCCCCACCTCCCTTTAGACAGAGTTTCAGGCATATTCATAATTTTATTACCTTACAGTAAATCTGCCGTAACTCCACCAGATAACGCTATTCGCGAAATAAATGCGTTTCGTTTTCAGCATGCCAGATAAATCCTTACGCTAGAGCAAAAGCCACAATATCCCCAATTTTCATTTTTTTTATACAATTGATGTGCAATAGTCGCAAAGCGGGTAAAAAAGGTTAAAGAGGGCTAACGGCTGCCGCGGCGGCTGACGGCTGCCAAGGGAGCCTACAGACGGCTAGCGGAGGCTAATGCAACTTTGCGAATGCAGCCATTTCTGCTGAAATTTATTAATGCAATTGAGAGTTACGGTTGGGCAACTCATGGAAGGGAAAGAAGAACTTGGTCCAGAGAATTTTACGACACAAGCTATGCGAAAATGCTAACCCAAACTTACGACTTGGAACCGCATCTTCTCTCATTGATCCTAAGGACTTTCCCCAGTAGACTGGTTCAGGCCTGGCTGGTCATGTTACCAGCCAGCGTCAGCCAAGCTTCCAGTTTGCTTTTTTTGAATAGGTCAAGATTGTTTTTGCTGGCAAACGTGGAGGCATGGGGACTATCTCCATTGATATTATCCACTTCATACTGCTATCAGCGCATGTTCATGTCAAAGCCTTGTCACCTATGGCCGTAGTTCATGCAGGCTGTCCCTTACTACACTCTTTTACCAACCTACAGAACTGACTCCAACTGGCTGATCTGTTTTGTCTTTTTTATGTTCGATGTACATAATTTTGCATTGTTTTTTCCTTCATGTGGACGCCTAAGGCCTCGGACAGAGTTCACGCGATCTGATCGTCGCGATTTAATCGCCGCGATTTTCATTCATTTCTTTTTCACATTCAAAAATTTCAGGCTGGAAAAGTATCACAACCGAAATGCAAGCTGATCGGCATGCCATGAACTCGTAACAGCTGTCTTGTAGCGATTCAGTCGCGACATGAAATCGCGTGAATTCTGCCCGAGGCATTTATTAGACTATCAGACTACACAACTTATCGGATCATTATCCCTTCTCCTTCAGTTCAAAAGAGTCACACTAATCAAAGAGCTGAGGAAGAGTTTCGTTTGATTACGGATACTTCACACATGCATTGTAAATGTCGATTGCGATGGTACTGTTGCAAGACTTCGTGTTCGTTTGTCGTTAAACCTTGGCATTGTGATTCAAATTGTAAATACAGTTTTTAAGCTGTTAACCAAGGTTGGTAGCAAGACTTTATTGTACGAAAAGCCGACGTTTCGGCGGTCCGTCTGCCTTCTTCAGGGCTTCCTCAGCCTTGCCAGATCAAGATATAGAAACCGAACGACCAGTAATGCGCTGCAGTTGCGCTATGAGTGAGTATGATAGCTAGTGTCAACAATGCCCTTCATATGGTCACCAGTGCGTGACCTCTGCTTCGCAGAGGCTCGCACTCGCTCTGCTATCTAAGCCCTACTCATTCTCGCATAATGGTGGCATTGAAACTCACCGAGCAATGCCGCCTATCACGAAACAACATGTGAACAACTACTCATTCCGAAAGCTTCTTCATGTGAAATAGGACGCAGAATTGTATAGGTTTTTGATTTTTCCATAGTTTTGGCAGTCGTCGTAAGAATAGTAGTCACCGTGTGCTACATTTTTGTGCAGAAATCTTGTCAAATGCTCAGGTAAAACCTTGGTAAATTGAACATTCACGCAACCCGTACTTTTTGGCGCCGTTTTTGTAAATTAGTAAACTTTTGATCACTTTTTTGGGCCTAAGTCCATGGCTTGCACATTTACTTGCCAAACACATCCACGACTGTGCAAAAAGTGAAATTACGGACCCAAATTTGAGGGCTAAATACAAAGTGGATCCGTTTGACGCGCATTTTTCAAGGGACCCACTCAACGAATCTGCTTGTGCTTTTGCATATTGGACTTTCATGCCAGTAGCAAGCGCTATGCATAATTTGAGCTCAGGACGTTGACTGGAACATGCTCTACGAATTTCGTGACAGACAGAGATTCACACACACACACACACACACACACACACACACACACACACACACACACACACACACACACACACACACACACACACACACACACACACACACACACACACACACACACACACACACACACACACACACACACACACACACACACACACACACACACACACACACACACACACACACACACACACACACACACACACACACACACACACACACACACACACACACACACACACACACACACACACACACACACACACACACACACACACACACACACACACACACACACACACACACACACACACACACACACACACACACACACACACACACACACACACACACACACACACACACAAACGTAAACAACCCTTAGCCCGTTATTATAAGTTACGATAAAAGATCTCTTATCAGAATCGACATAGCGTTTGATAAGAGAACAGTTCACTGTTTATGGCAATGCCTTCATCTTTGCGATCCATTTTTGGTGATTTGGACGCTATACAGAAAGCCTCCAACGTTTTGCGGGCTATTAACTCGGACTCGTGCGACAAGATCGTTACAGTGACTTGAAAGTACTGGTTCTCATGACATAACCTTCGATGTGCACCCGAAGGTGTGGACATTTTAGATTTCTAAGGCCGTCAAGATGCTCTTTAATACTTGTGCACAAGGGTCTGCCAGTGTGTCTGCCTTCTGGATAGCGTCCAAATCACCAAAAATAAATCGCAAAGATGAAGGCATTGCCATAAAAAGTGAACTATTCTCTTATTAAACGCTATGTCGATTCTGACACGAAATCTTCTATGACCAAATAAAGGGCATCGTTGACAATAACTATCATCCTTACTCATAGCGCAGCTGCAGCGCACTACTGGTCGTTCGGTTTCTACATCTTGATCTGGCAAGGCTGAGGTCGGGCTTTCAACCTCTACTCTGCCACTTCATCACATAGTCAAACTAAATCCATTGCCAAACACGGTGTTTGGGCGGGCAGTTCTCAAAGTCTCGATCTTTCAGGAAGCCCTGAAGAAGGCGGACGGACCGCCGAAACGTTGGCTTTTCATACAATAAAGTCTTGCTACCAACCTTGGTTAACAGCTTCAAAAAACTGTATTTACAATTTGAATCACAATGCCAAGGTTTATCGACAATCGAGCACGAAGTCTTTCAGTATTGTTTTATCAGAAAAACATAAGTCACTACTAGCTATATCACGTGCTTTGGGTTTTATTTCGTGTTCGCCAGTCGTTCAACAAAACATTTACGTTTGAAAAAGTTACAGCTACTTGGTGAAAGAATGTGGAGTGCTTTCTGCTCGTAGCATAGTGTTTGCTTTCATAGAGGAGAATACTGTATTTGCATAACGAAAAGCTCCATTTTCAATTAGCAAGCAGCGTATGTTCAGCTAACATGATGTTAGCCATGAAACTAAATCCAATCGTTGTATAAACTAGTTTATTAACTGTGATGAGAACAAATGTATTGACTCGTTGAAGTGCAGCCTCTAATGTTTTCGTCCACAAATTGTACTTTTGTCAATCAAGGGAAATGCGGATCCAACATAAGACTAAAATAAGTTGATAGAAACACTCTGAAGAATTTGATAGAACATTAACCTTGCCCTCTTGATTCAATGTATGTGTCTGGATTTTGACGACGCATTCATCGATGACAATCTTAAGCCTCTATGTTACTTGAGATTGACAAGAGAATCTGTTTATGCTGGGACTCAAGCAGTATTATTTCAACTAAAATTTCTAAAAATCATTACAAATATCCCATAATATTACAAATGATAATTGAATTGCGATTAATAGTACACAAAAAACTTTTCTCTTTTTGCTTAATGAATATGACACATAAATGTGCAGCAGTCGCGTTCCCAGATTTGGAGGGGAGGGGAAAGAAATTTTTTTGAAGGTGCTGAATGGAATGGTTTCTAAGATCTTTGCAGCCCATAACCCCGAAACACTCTAAAAATTTTTGTACAAGGCTAGTTTGAATTTTGAAAAGAAAAATGTATTGAATTTTCTTTATACAAGAACGAACAAGTCACTTACACATTCTATAACTCATTTAAGTAGTTTCTAAAAATGCCTCTCCATACTTCCTCCCCTCTCGGTCTGCCACTGTTGGTATAGTTGTTCTTGTACTCACATTACAATTGCGCTTATCGGGCCGTGCCAGAAAGCAAAGAGTAAAAATTGCCATGTCGTATTCGGGTGAAGTTCCAACGAACATCGACCCAAGCGGTTTCTCTGCGCCACGCCAACTGTATCTCAATGCTGCTAGGATGTTCTAAAATGTACAATATTATTATGCGTTTTGCAAAAAGTTTTGCGCTCTAACTTTGCGATGATCCTTATATTCTTTATAATAGAAATTTTCGCTGGCGTCTTGTTCAAGTTGGTAGAATCGTATCCAGTTGTGGAGTCCATTGACTATTTTCTTCTTCTTCTTTGCAGTTTTGAACTGAGGATAAATCAAAAATTTGTACATCTTGCCACTTTTACATATTTTGATTGCTTAGCTTTATGGTATAGGGAAAAATTTGAAAAATCGTGACATGACGACCGCGCGTGGCACGCACGTACTTCCAGCAACCACATTTTATTGGTTTTCGTCCCTACTTGAATGGTTTTCTGTTCACATATGATAGTATTTGGACAATGGAGACTGAGCTGAGCATCAA
Organism: Cylicocyclus nassatus; assembly: GCA_958299035.1. Classification (NCBI taxonomy): domain Eukaryota; kingdom Metazoa; phylum Nematoda; class Chromadorea; order Rhabditida; family Strongylidae; genus Cylicocyclus; species Cylicocyclus nassatus. Next base: position 82,291,557 of record CATQJL010000112.1, read on the forward strand.
GGTGATGCCTTTTTATATGAGTGTTTTGTGCTCCTATGGGCGCAAAGACCGCAGTCAAACCCGTCGTCACGATTTCATAAATCTATATATATTAGGTGGGTGCAAAAGTTCTGTCGTTTCATTTTCAAAAATTTGTAACTTCGCCAAATTTCAACGGATTTGCTTGCTTGTAATTTTATTAGAAAGAATAAGTCTTTCGCTTTCAAGCGCTGTTTTGCGGAGCTTCTGCTTCACATTGGGTGCGGAGATAAAATTGGAAAACTAAGACCATGTAAACTTTGACCATTTTAAGTTAGGTCACCAAAAATTTGGAATGCTGTAGAAAAATCTGAAATCGTCAGTACATATGTTTTTTGGCCTACTCTTTGCAAATGTGAAGAGTTTGTGCTGTTTGGACGTTTCTGTGAGAAGTTATGATTTTCGCGAAAATTCACAAATTAGTTGATTTTGGCGTTTTCCATGGTAAACTCGATATTCATAACTTCTCACGGAGACGTCCAAACAGCACAAACTCTTCACAATTGCAAAGAGTAGGCCAAAAAACATATGTACTGACGATTTCAGATTTTTCTGCAGCATTCCAGATTTTTGGTGACCTAACTTAAAATGGTCAAAGTTTACATGGTCTTAGTTTTCCATTTTTATCTCTGCACTCAGTGCGAAACAGAAGCTCCGCAAAACAGCCTTGAAAGCGGAAGACCTATTCTTTCTAATAAAATTACAAGCAAGCAAATCCGTTGAAATCTGGCGAAGTTACAAATTTTTGAAAATGAAACGACAGAACTTTTGCACCCACCTAATATATTAGGTTGGTCCGAAAGTTCGTTCGCACCATTTTCAAAAAATCATAACTTCTTTCCTTCACAATGATTTTGCGCCTTTCAAATTCTATTAGAAAGCGTAAAGCATGTAGTTTCTAATAGTCCTCTGGCGACTTTCCAGCATGTTCAAATTGCAGAGATAAAAATGAAAGAACGAAAACATCCGAAATTCGGAATTTTTGAGAAACAATTCCAAAAATCTAGGAACTGCGCGATAAAATCCAGAAAAGCCACTATCCTAATTTTTCTTATATTTGATTACTAACTGAGTTAAGTTTGTGCTGATCGAGCTCTTCTTTCAAAAGTTATGATTTTTTGAAAAAAAATGCCAAAAAAACAATTTCTTAGGAATTCTTAGGAAAGTGATTTTTCGGAATTTTTTTCAAAAAATCATAACTTTTGAAAGAAGAGCTCGATCAGCACAAACTTAACTCAGTTAGTAATCAAATATAAGAAAAATTAGGATAGTGGCTTTTCTGGATTTTATCGCGCAGTTCCTAGATTTTTGGAATTGTTTCTCAAAAATTCCGAATTTCGGATGTTTTCGTTCTTTCATTTTTATCTCTGCAATTTGAACATGCTGGAAAGTCGCCAGAGGACTATTAGAAACTACATGCTTTACGCTTTCTAATAGAATTTGAAAGGCGCAAAATCATTGTGAAGGAAAGAAGTTATGATTTTTTGAAAATGGTGCGAACGAACTTTCGGACCAACCTAATATATTAGGTTGGTCCGAAAGTTCTGTCCCACCATTTTCAAAAAATCGGAACTTCTTCCTAATACAATGTTTTTGCAAGAGTAAAACCACATTGAAAACAGCAGTTCGTGCACTTCCTAAAACTACCTTGGCTGCTCTCTACTAAGCTCTGAAAGCAAAGATAAAATTGGGAAAACGAAATCACTTCGAGTTTCGAATTTTTAAGCAAGCGCGTTAAAAAATCTAGAACTGTGCCATAAAATCCAAAACAGCCAGTATCCTAAACTATTTTACCCCCTCTTTCTGGCTGAGCAAAATTCGCGTTGATCAAGCCTTTTTGAAAGAAGTTATGATTTTCAAGAAAAAATGCCAAAAAATCAGTTTCTTGAGAAAATTGATTTTTTGACATTTTTTTCAAAAAATCCTAACTTTTCGGAAAACAGCTAGATCAGCGCGAACTTTGCTCAGCCAGAAAGAGGGGGTAAAATAGTCTAGGATACTGGCTGTTTTGGATTTTATGGCACAGTTCTAGATTTTTTAACGGGCTTGCTTAAAAATTCCAAACTCGAAGTGTTATCGTTTTCCCAATTTTATCTTTGCTTTCAGAGCTTAGTAGAGAGAGGCCAAGGTAGTTTTAGAAAGTGCATGAGTTGCTGTTTTAAATGCGGTTTTACTCTTGCAAAAACATTGTGATAGAAAGAAGTTACGATTTTTTGAAAATGGTGGGACAGAACTTTCGGACCAACCTAATATATATATTAGGTTGAACCGAAAGTTCTGTCCCTCCATCTTCAAAAAATCATAACTTCTTTCCGTCACGATGATTTCGCGCATTTCAAATTTTGTTAGAAAGAGTAAAGCATGTAGTTTCCAAAAGTCCCTTGGAGACTTTCCAACATGCTCAGGTTGCAGAGATAAAAATGAAAGAACGAGATCATCCGAAATTCGGAATTTTTAAGCAAAAATTCTAACAATTCAGAAACTGTGCGATAAAATCCAGAAGAGCCATTATCCTAAGTTTTCTTATATTTTATCACTAACTGAGTTAAGTTTGTGCTGATCGAGCTCTTTTTTCAAAAGTTATGATTTTTTTTAAAAAAATGCCGAAAAATCACTTTCCTAGGAATTCTTAAGAAATCGATTTTTCGGCATTTTTTAAAAAAAATCATAACTTTTGAAAAAAGAGCTCGATCAGCACAAACTTAACTCAGTTAGTGATAAAATATAAGAAAACTTAGGATAATGGCTGTTCTGGATTTTATCGCACAGTTTCTGAATTGTTAGAATTTTTGCTTAAAAATTCCGAATTTCGGATGATCTCGTTCTTTCATTTTTATCTCTGCAACCTGAGCATGTTGGAAAGTCTCCAGGGGACTTTTGGAAACTACATGCTTTACTCTTTCTAATAAAATTTGAAATGCGCGAAATCATCGTGACGGAAAGAAGTTATGATTTTTTGAAGATGGAGGGACAGAACTTTCGGTTCAACCTAATATATTAGGTTGTCCCAAAAGTTCTTGCGCCGGATTTTCAAAAAATCATAACTTCCTTTCTTCTCGACGATTTTTCTCAAAATTATTTTTGTATGAAAGAGGAAACCTTTTTCTTTAAAGCGGTGCCTTCGCCATGAATTAGCATTGATAAGTTCGAGAGTTAAAAGCAATTGATGGAAATTAGTCAAGATCGACGTTTTTTAAGCTGGATCACGAAAAATTCTGGAAGTACTTGTATTTGATAGAGAAAATTTTGCACATTACAGTGGTGCCTTTTTCATGGATTAAAACGAAGTAGATCGAGAGTTAGAAGCAAATAAAGAGAATTTCTTCAGTTTTGCAGTTTTTAAACATGCTCAAAAAAGCTTGAAAACGTCACAGAAAAGGCGAAAAAGTCATAAACATGGGTTTTGTGACCTTCCCTTTCTAGCTGAGCAAAAATCGCGCCAATCGGGAGCAATTTTGATTTTCGTGATTTATTCGGATTTTCGGGTCTGCGTTTTTCATGAAAATCAAAATTGCTCCTGACTAGCTCGAAACTCACTCAGCTAGAAAGGGAGGTCACAAAACCCATGTTTATGACTTTTTCGCCTTTTCTGTGACGTTTTCAAGCTTTTTTGAGCATGCTCAAAAATTGCAAAGGTGAAGGAATTTTCTTTATTTGCTTCTAACTCTCGATCTACTTCGTTTTAATTCATGAAAAAGGTACCACTGTAATGTGCAAAATTTTCTCTATCAAATACAAGTACTTCCAGAATTTTTCGTGATCCAGCTTAAAAAACGTCGATCTTGACTAATTTCCTTCAATTGCTTTTAACTCTCGAACTTACCAACGCCACTTCATGGCAAAGACATCGCTATAAAGAAAAAGGTTTCCTCTTTCATACAAAAATAATATTGAGAAAAATCGTTGAGAAGAAAGGAAGTTATGATTTATTGAAAATCCGGCGCAAGAACTTTTAGGACAACCTAATATATATATATATATATTATAAGAACTGCCCCAAGCGTATAGAAATCTATTTCCCTGCCCGATCGAGTTGCCCTACGTGCCGCTTACAGACCGCTAGTAACTATTTGAAGTGAAAGTTTATGCCCTAAGTACCGCTTGAAGACCGCTTAAAAATTACAAGAATGTCCCAAGCTTATGAAAATCTGTTTCCCTGCACGATCGAGTTGCCCTACGTGCCGCTTACAGACCGATAGTAATTATTTAAAATGAAAATTTATGCCCTAAGTGCCGCTTGAAGACCGTTTGAAAGTTATAAGAACTGCCCCAAGCGTATAGAAATCTGTTTCCCTGCACGAACGAGTTGCTCTACGTGCCACTTACAAATCAATAATATCTATATCTAGAAGACAGTTCATGCCCTAAGTGCCGCTTGAAGATCGTTTAAAAAAAATAGGAACTGCCCCAAGCGTACAAAAATCTGTTTCCCTGCCCGATCGAGTTGCCCTACGTGCTGCTTACAGACCGATATCAACTATTTAAAATGAAAATTTATGCCCTAAGTGCTGCTTGAAGACCGTTCAAAAATCATAAGAACTGCCCCAAGCGTATAGAAATCTGTTTCCCTGCACGATCGAGTTGCCCTACGTGCCGCTTACAGACCGATAGTAATTATTTAAAATGAAAATTTATGCCCTAAGTGCCGCTTGAAGACCGTTTGAAAGTTATAAGAACTGCCCCAAGCGTATAAAATCTGTTTCCCTGCACGATCGAGTTGCCCTACGTGCAGGTTACAAAGCAATAATATCTATATATAGAAGACAGTTCATGCCCTAAGTGCCGCTTGGAGACCGTTTAAAAGTTATAAGAACTGCCCCAAGCGTATAGAAATCTATTTCCCTGCCCGATCGAGTTGCCCTACGTGCCGCTTACAGACCGCTAGTAACTATTTGAAGTGAAAGTTTATGCCCTAAGTACCGCTTGAAGACCGCTTAAAAATTACAAGAATGTCCCAAGCTTATGAAAATCTGTTTCCCTGCACGATCGAGTTGCCCTACGTGCAGGTTACAAAGCAATAATATCTATATATAGAAGACAGTTCATGCCCTAAGTGCCGCTTGGAGACCGTTTAAAAGTTATAAGAACTGCCCCAAGCGTATAGAAATCTATTTCCCTGCCCGATCGAGTTGCCCTACGTGCCGCTTCCGCTAGTAACTATTTGAAGTGAAAGTTTATGCCCTAAGTACCGCTTGAAGACCGCTTAAAAATTACAAGAATGTCCCAAGCTTATGAAAATCTGTTTCCCTGCACGATCGAGTTGCCCTACGTGCCGCTTACAGACCGATAGTAATTATTTAAAAGGAAAATTTATGCCCTAAGTGCCGCTTGAAGACCGTTTGAAAGTTATAAGAACTGCCCCAAGCGTATAAAAATCTGTTTCCCTGCACGATCGAGTTGCCCTACGTGCCACTTACAAATCAATAATATCTATATCTAGAAGACAGTTCATGCCCTAAGTGCCGCTTGAAGACCGTTTAAAAAATATAGGAACTGCCCCAAGCGTACAAAAATCTGTTTCCCTGCCCGATCGAGTTGCCCTACGTGCTGCTTACAGACCGATACTAACTATTTAAAATGAAAATTTATGCCCTAAGTGCCGCTTGAAGACCGTTCAAAAATCATAAGAACTGCCCCAAGCGTATAGAAATCTGTTTCCCTGCACGATCGAGTCGCCCTACGTGCCGCTTACAAACCAATAATATCTATATATAGAAGACAGTTCATGCCCTAAGTGCCGCTTGAAGAACGTTTAAAAATTATAAGAACTGCCCCAAGCGTATGAAAATCTGTTTCCCTGCACGATCGAGTTGGCCTGCGTACCGTACAGACCGATAGTAACTATTTAAAATGAAAGTTTATGCCCTAAGTGCCGCTTGAAGACCGTTTGAAAGTTATAAGAACTGCCCCAAGCGTATAAAATCTGTTTCCCTGCACGATCGAGTTGCCCTACGTGCTGCTTACAAACCATTGAATAATAAATTATGTTGTACAAATATAATGAATAATAATGATCTAAATCAAATTGTAAACTAACCTGCACCAACAATGAAAGTTGAGTTGCTTTTGTAAGTGTCAAAGCGCTTCGAACTACACGAAAATTAGCTTGCGTAATGATATGCTTTTGGGTTATGCCATCCATATGCCATTTGATCAACATCGTCTAAGAACAGGCCTCGGAATTCAAAGATCACGGCGGCGATAAACAACCCGCCAGACGGATGTTTATCTGTTCAAAAAAAGGGCGGCGCGGAGGGGGGACCCCCGCTTCGGCGGCGCAGAGGGGGGACCCCGGCCAGACGAATGTTTATCTCTGCTGTCTGCTGTCTCCGCTAGCTCCAGCAGCCCCCACCCGGCGGCGCGGAGGGGGGACCCCCGCTTCGGCGGCGCAGAGGGGGGACCTCCGCCAGACGAAAGTGCATCACTGCTGTCTGCTGTCTCCGCGAGCTCCAGCACAGCGCCCGCTGCCTTTTTTTTTGTTGCACTTTCCCTTATCATTAGATATACTGCAAGGATAAGGTTGTCCCGAAAGTTCGTTCGCACCATTTTCAAAAAATCATAACTTCTTTGCATCATGATAATTTTGCGCATTTTAAATTTTATTAGAAAGCGCAAAGCATGTAGTTTCCAAAAGCCTCCTGATGACTTTCTGACATGCTCAGGTTGCAGAGATAAAAACGAAAGAACGAGAACATCCGAAATTCGGAATTTTTGAGCAAAAATTCTAGAAATTCAGAAACTGTGCGATAAAATCCAAAACAACCATCATCCTAAGTTTTCTTATATTTGATTACTAACTGAGTTAAGTTTGGGCTGATTGAGCTCTTCTTTCAAAAGTTATGATTTTTTGAAATAAAATGTCGAAAAATCACTTTCTAAGAATTCCTAAGAAATTGATTTTTCGGCATTTTATTTCAAAAAATCATAACTTTTGAAAGAAGAGCTCGATCAACCCAAACTTAACTCAGTTAGTAATCAAATATAAGAAAAATTAGGATAATGGCTTTTCTGGATTTTATCGCACAGTTTCTAAATTTCTAGAATTTTTGCTCAAAAATTCCGAATTTCGGATGTTCTCGTTCTTTCGTTTTTATCTCTGCAACCTGAGCATGTCAGAAAGTCATCAGGAGGCTTTTGGAGACTACATGCTTTGCTCTTTCTAATAAAATTTAAAATGCGCAAAATTATTATGATGCAAAGAAGTTATGATTTATTGAAAATGGTGCGAACGAACTTTCGGGACAACCTAATATATTAGGTTGGCACGAAAGTTCTTGCGTAATTCAAACAAAATTCAATGACTTTTCAAAGACTAAACCTAAATTCACAATCTTGTATGCTAAAAATATTGGAAGTCTTACGCTTTATGATGGATGTTTAAGCATAAGATTCCGTGAGCTGGACATCAAGAATGAAGCTCTCAAATACGGGGCTTCAAAATTTGCGATTTTGAGTTTGGTGGCAGAAAATCGCAGAGGGCCGCTGGCTAGCCGAAAAAAATCTGTAGAATTTACTTGCACAACAAAAGTCCATATGTTACTTTGGAAGGCTTTGATCTTGCAAGGTGAAGCAAAAACAAAAAATTCGTAAAATAAGTCATGTTGCGGAAAAAATCCCCTCATGTCCGCAGTTTTCCGGCGAAAACACTTTTTTACAATCGAGAAAACGTCACAAGGCTCTAAATAGGCACTATGTCTGATTTCTGGTTGCAAGCTGTGTTTCTCTGGGTTAGAGCGATAAGGGGATTTGTCCTGTGAAATGAGAATTTTCAACAATTTTTTTTATTTTCGCGTTTCCATGCGAGATCAAAGCCTGCTAAAACAACGTATGGACTTTAGCTGTGTAAGTAAATTCTACAGATTTTTTTCGGCTAGCTAGCGGCACTCTGCGATTTTCTGGCACCAAATTCAAAATCGCAAAATTTGAAGCGCCATATTCGAGAGCTTCGTTCTTGATGTCCAGCTCACGGAATCTTACGCTTGAACATCCATCATGAAGCGTAAGACTTCTAATATTTTTAGCATACAAGATTGTGAATTTAGGTTTAGTCTTTGAAAAGTCATTGAATTTTGTTTGAATTACGCAAGAACTTTCGTGCCAACCTAATATATATATATATATATCAGTGGCGTACCCAGGATTCCGGCTCGGGGGGGGGGGGGGGGGCGCGACAAAAAATTTTTTCAGATGAAGGTGCGTGGCGTTAGCCACGCACTCCGAAAAATTTTTATAGGGGCTTCTCAAAATTTTTGCGGGCCCCCAACCCCTAAAATCCGGAAAAAGGGGGCGTGGCGTCAGCCACGCCCCCGAAAAAAATTTTTTTATAAGGCTAATTTGAATTTTTAAAAAATTTTAAAATTATTTTGATTGTTTACAAAAATAAACAAGTCACTTGCACATTTTTATAACCCACGTAAGTAACTTCTAAAAATTTCGCGACCCGTTCTCGGGGGGGGGGAGGCGCTCCCCCCCCCCTCGGTACGCCACTGATATATATATATATGTATATATCAGTGGCGTACCGAGGGGGGGCGGGGGGGGGGGCGCGCGCCCCCCCCCCCCCGAGAATGGGTCGCGAAATTTTTAAAAGTTACCTATGTGGGTTATAAAAATGTGCAAGTGACTTGTTTATTTTTGTAAATAATTAAAGTAATTTTTAAAAATTTTTAAAAATTCAAATTAGCTTTGTAAAAAAAATTTTTTCGGTGGCGTGGCTGACGCCACGCCCCCTTTTTCTAGATTTTAGGGGTCGGGGACCCGCAAAAGTTTTAAGAAGCACCCCAAAAAAATTTTCGGAGTGCGTGGCTAACGCCACGCACCTTCTTTAGAAAAAAATTTTTGTCGCGCCCCCCCCGAACCAGAAACGCCCACCAATGAACCGATTGAGCTAAAACTTTGCACATATATGTATTCGACCCCGGAGGTGGTTTAGCGCTACTTTTTGTGGCGATTCGCTGGACCATTCTATTGATTTATTGATTTTTGAGTTCATGTTGAGAATGAGTTCTCAGCATGGGCTGACAAGTCATTTCTATAATTTGTAAACAACAGCAGTGGAGTTCATTCGATTCTCGCGGTAGGAAGAATGCGGTGGTTTGAGAGGAGCATACAGCGGGTAAGTTACTTTGATACAGAAAACCTTTGCTGCGCAACACAATGGCTAGGTGTTAAGGGGAGGGGAGGGGAGGGGGGAGTGGAGCAAAGATCGGCTAACGCGTTTCGGGCTAGACGGGGAAATCCAGCTAGTGCTTATAAAACTTCTTGATAGTTCAAATATGTCAGCGTCTAGGTTGTTCAAACCCAGCGACTGCTTTTTCATATCATACCTCGCCTATGAAAACATGCTCAAATCCTGAACTATCTAATACTTCTCCTCTGGAACGAGAATAGTGTTCGAACCAGATTTGTTCTATCCATTTCCGAAACACGTTGCGGTTTTCTGCATGTTTCAATCCTAAAGCAAAGAATTTGATTTTGATGAAAATTTTGACATCTCACATACCTTTCATGTTGAGAAATCTATAGAAAATTTGCCAAGGTTTCGAATTGAGAGCTGCTGTCAGAAAAGCATCTACTTCTCTTTGCTCCTGCAGCGAATAACAAGCAGCAGTATAACTTTACATCTTTTTCAACTGACCTCTTTGAGCGAAACCTGTGGCTCACGAACTTTCGGATTTGGATTGAAGTTATCAGTCATATCAAGAAAAGCTTTGAATGTGGGTCTTTCAAAAAGTTTTGGGTCAACTCTTTCGAAGAACCTGGAAAAAATTTCTGAATTTGCATTGTTTGATGGATGTTGACAGTCTGATCAGGCTAAAATGTTAGCTCTATTTCGGCAACGCTAGGTTTTTGCGCTACATATGTGGGTTGTTAGAGATACCGAAGAATGTGAGAAGAGCACAGGGGCAGTCCTAAGACGATATTATCTACAGCATTTGTTGCAAAACAGAGGTTGCGGATGCGAGTTAGGTCAATTTTGGCCTGATCCGAATGAAACAGATTGTACAAACACCCCAGTCCCACTCTTCCTGTTGTATTTATTTTGAAGATTGATGATGACTTGTCCGCTCAGCGCCTTGTTGTCGTCTGTTGCTCTCATTTCTTTTGACAACTTCTTGATCTCCTTGTCCGAGATGTCAACTGGAACCTAATATTCAGTCTAGCTGGGAAAAATCCAGAAGGACACAAGAAAGTAAGAGAATCAATGTAAGCAATGTTATGGTTTAGACTTCCGACGTAAAAAGCGCTCGTTGAACATATCTCAGGTCAAAAAATTGCATTTAATTACCAGCTGCCAACAGCGGCCGTACTTGTGTCTTCAACCAAAGCTCTGTAGAATGGAAGGGGAGAGTGCCTGAAGGAGTTTGTGATGTTTTGTGTTATTTCAATTGCCTGCGTCTTTCTATCTCTCATCCCGCTTCCATCTGCGTTTCTGCACTCTCTCCTCATCCCCTCATCCCCGTCAATCCATATTCGTATACTACACGGTACATAGTACACGCAACTGGAAGTGCTCTCAAAGCAACGTCACTTACAGTACCGCATCCTCCTCACTGTGAAATGATTTTAGCTTTACTATAATATCATTGCTTATACAAATCTGTGGATGTTAATGCTTGATTGCAAAGTGCCACAAATTTGTAAAATAGATATAATCGTTACGTTGCGTGAACGATTATGTAGTTCGACGGTCCGGTTTGGTTCTTTTTGTCTTAGCCACTTTTGAAGCTTTTTTAGCATTCTTAGCCTAAATAAGTAGCATGTTCCAACCTAATTGTGATGTGTGACTGCCTCGACTTGTATCTATATTTCTGTGTTGTTTATTGGCGCAAATTGAGTCCTCAAATGATATGACGAGTTTACCGAATCTCACTGGAGTTGTAGTAACCGCCATTACAATGAAGATGGTCAAACTTTCATCTGAATTTGGACTCAGCAAAGGTTGTCAATTAAGGTGATCGAGCCTCCAATCATTCTCATGCTTGATCGCCCCAATTGCATCTACTGAATTTGCTGTCTTTCCAGTATTGGCATCCCACAACCTTAATTAAGAGGGAATGGTTGGAAGTTATCCCTCCCAGCCATCTCATACAAGCTAGATATCATCCGATTCGCCTTGAGACACCAACTTTAGATATGTGTCTATCATCTGCCAAATGACTACCTGGAAGGAGTTATGAGAGTTCAAATATGATTATCTGAGGTTGCCTTTCAACGAATATAGTTTGTTGGGAGAAGCATATTCACCAAATACACAACTATTTATTTTGAAACATATTTTGTAGAACATGCGCTTCAGAATATGTCGCACATTCAATATAACACTTCCCTGATACTCATTTGGCAGATAATAGACGTAAGTTTGAGAACAGCGTTTCTAGGCAAGTCCGATGACATACACTCTCGTTGGAATGGGACATTGATATCTTTGAAGCAGTCCTGTTTTTAAATATTCGATCTTTAATTTTGGTTAATAACTTTACAACCAATCTTCATATGAATTCAGCGCCATCTAGTGGAGATTGTGCTTCTCTTTCTCTCAAATATCTCTTATTTTATGTACTACTAGTTGGCAAACCCGGCTCCGCCCGGCCCTGTCAATAACATATTTGTAATCAGCATGCTCGATTACCCCCCTGTGCCAACTCCCAGCCCCGTAGCTCAAATTTTGCAAAAAATCGATAAAATCGACATCGATCGATGACGAAAAGTAGCCTATGACACCCGCCGGGACCCGAAGTGTATGTGTGCCAAGTTTGGTCCAGATCGGTTTAGAAATGCAATTTTCTATTCGGAACATACGTACATACAGACAGACAGACAGACATACAGACATACAAACAGATATTCAGCTTTATATATAAGATAGCGTCACAGCTTAAGAAGCATGTATTCATTTCGCATCAAACTCGTACTCCCCAAAAGGTATCATAAGTTAGGCCCTGCTTTCTCAGAAAACACGCCTTGTTTTCTGTGCTGAGAGCAAGTTTCTTTTTCTTTGTTGCCTACCATTTGCGTTAGCAAGGGGCTTGGGCTTGCCTTGCGAGATTAACAATGTAGATGCCCAAAAACGAAAAGGTCGAGGTGGTCGGAATATTTCTTTAATGAGGAACGTAAAACAGCTCAGACATTGCAGATAGGTTACATTTATTTATTTATTTATTTACTTTTTTACGCCAAAGGCGCGCTACAACAGCAAATTAGTAAGCAGATGAGAGAAAAAAACCAGGTGTTAGATTTATTTTATTTCTTATTTAGAACTCAAACAACGGAAAAGGTACTACTGCATATTTTATCAAATAGGGACATTCGTCGATCTAGGTCCAATATAATAGAAAAAGGCATTAAGGTTTAGCTATTAGAAGCTGCCATAAGAATTGTTCACATGAGTTCGGGCATGCCACCCTCGCTCGACAGCAAGCGACCTAGTTTCCAGGAGTATGACGTAGACAATGAAAATGAAAATAGGTATGCTAGCTCAACAAAACTAGGCAACCCCCGCGCCACCGACATACTGGATGAGCCACAAACTCATTAGAGATGAATAGAAATGAGCTCAAGAATAAATGTACTCGGGCAGTCTTCGTAGGCTAGCCTTAGATAACAACTCAAAGAAAAACATACCCGTACCTTCATCAATAATTAATCTTATCTCACTAAAGTAGTACCTCATACTGGTACAACAATTTAAGACAGACTCATGAAAAAGTAAAACATATGTAAACGCGATTTAGAAGCAATTTTGTTGATGGCTCCTATAATTAGATCATTCCTCGACAATTGCTCCTACCACTGTTTTGTGCAATACAAATACAAACGATCGCTGTTTCCTACCGTGCGAGAAGCTTGCCAATGTAGATGACCAAAAAGAGGTGGCTGAGGTGGTCGATGACCCAAAAGAGGAGGCTGTGGTGGTCGAATAACGTGAACTAGGCCCTAAAATCAGCTTCATTTTTCCGTCGCTCCTACACTATTTTGTGCACACTTACAGATACAAACAATCGCTGTTTCTTACCGTGCGAGAAGCTTGCCAATATAGGTGACCAGAAAGAGGTGGCTGAGTTGGTCGATGACCAAAAAGAGGAGGCTGTTGTGGTCGAATAACGTGTACTAGGTCCTAAAATTAGCATTCCTCGACAAATTCGCTCTTACACTATTTTGTGCACACTAAAAATAGAAATGACCGCTTGTCTTACCATGCGAGAAGCTTGCCGATTTAGATGACCAAAAAGAGATGGCTGAAGTGGTCGATGACCAAAAAGAGGAGGCTGAGGTGGTCGAATAACGTAAACTAGGTTCTAAGTGTAATCACCGCGATTTGCAGGTAATCTGACATTAAAAATAGGTTACGTACCTGTAGCCTGGGCTGGTACGAAACACGTAGGATACCGACTTCGATTCTTCCTTACGCATGTGAACACCCAGTACGCTGTTGTTATGAGCGTTATGTTCATTGAAATGGAGATGCGGAATGAACTTTACTTGCTAATACCGCTTAAATGAAAGTCACGTTCTAACACTAATTCTCAGTATTCCAGGTTAGGTCTCGGACAGAGTTCACGCGATTTGATCGTCTTGATTCAATCGCCGTGATTTCCATTCATTTCACATTCAAAAGTTTCGGGCTGGAAAAAAAGTATCACAACCGAAATGCAAGCTGATCGGCATGCCATGAATTTGTAACAGTTGTCTTGTAGCGATTGAATCGCGACGATCAAATTGCGTGAACTCTGTCCGAAGCCTAAAATTGAATGAGATAAAATGAATCACGTTGCGTGGCAGGCTTATTTGGTTACGAAAAAACTTGAATCACAAAACATTAATGAATGTTCAAACTAAAAACAGCCTATGGAACATCTATAGGCTACTTTTCCTACTACTTCTATATACTTCTACTTTTTCTATATTCTTCTTTTTTTTCTACTACTTCTATATAACTATCTAATCACTCAGTCTTGAGTGATATTTGTGCAGCGGGAGTCGAACTCTACGGCGGCGTCCCCTTTTATGCCTGTAGCCCGTCTACAGCAACCAATTTTTCATCCTGACAACAACTAAATATGATATTCGTGTACAATTCCAGTTTTATTGTGCCGTACAGCTGGTATAAATAAAATTTTTCAATGTCTGACACACGGCACAATAAAAGTGAAATTGTACATAATCAAGAAGATGTCCAAATTCAAAGGAGGAGGATCTACAGCATGATATTCGTGTACAGAGTGTTTAATTACCTGTATGCATAGTTTTACCAAAATGTGACGACGACTCTTTGACATTTAAGGACTTCCGAGGAGGCGCTGACGCGTTTGGCTTCTCAAGAATTTTGATTTGCACCAAATTGCTTTTCCAATAAACCTTCTATAGGGGCCTGCATGATCGCAAGAGTCGGACGCGCGTACAACCATTGCGCCACTCACGTCCGATGTTAATCCCACGACTCAGGTAGGTGCCAGACTTACCCCGTTCAACAGATTTATCAGGTTCACCCCTCTGGTATTGGTCAGTGCATTGATTTGACTAACAGCGAATGAGTGAACCGGACGACCGGTTGAACAGGATAAGTCTGGCACCTGCCTCAGTGACATCGAACGTGCGCGGCGCAAGGGCCTTTCGCAATCATGCAGGCTCCTGTAGCTAAACTCTGAAATTTTGCCTAGTTTCTGCTCCGCTACTTTTTGTTACGGGTTCACCTTTGCTAAGACCGTAAAATCTCAAAGTGGACTTCCCTTAGGAAAATGCCTAGTTTTTTTCTAATTATATCACCAAATATCAAACACTTTGAACAGGTATGTACAGGGCTTATCCTGCAGTGTCTGCTGCACCAACATCTCTGCTCCCGCGCGGCCGCTTTGCCTGGCCTCTGCACCTCTTTCGCGAACATGCTCTCTGATCACTTTCCCACCGCGAGCGTGAGAAAAGCGAAGCCTCAATCGATTGGATGTGATTAGAGAGCATGTTCGCGGAAGAGGGGCAGAGTCCCGCGCGGGAGTAGAGATGCTGATGCACCCGACAATAAGTCCTGTACCTTCTTGATCTAAACCAAATTTGAGTGCACCCATTCAAAGAGACCAGCTATGGACAAACTTGCAAGACGTGTCGATCTCATACACTACTAGCGTTCGTTATGTCTGTTCTTTTCATTTGCCTGTATATGCATATACACAAACAACTATTGATAAATGATTAATATGAAAGGGTTTAGAGTTACGCACTGCAAACACAAATAGAGAATCAACCTCGAATAGACATTGCTTTCACACATCACAAATGACAATGAAACAAACAAATGAAACAAGGCTACAATTTTTTCCTATTTTTTTATTTAACGAACTATGCAAACTACTTCTCGTTGACTACAAGCTACGTTCTACTTTCTTGCCATTTTGTCTTGACAGTACCTAAATGGTAGCAAGTTATACCTTGACCATTTTTGCAAATACTGCTTTTTCTCAAATTGCATAATATTGCGATATAACGACTACAGAAAGCTACCACATCTATCTATCTCATCATTCATGTTTAGATTTGTGCCCCGTAGCAGTAACCTGTGTCAGTCACGAGAGTGACCTCGAAATTTTTTGTTGTGCTCGGCGTGTCGAGTTTAGAGAAAAAAGGTGCGGCTTGTACTCGTGAAATTAATCAAGATGATCTTTCAGGGACATATGAGATAAAAAATTGTTAAACTTTTTTAAAACATATCACAAAGAAAATTCCAAAGTTTACAACAACAAGCGTCAAATAAACATCGAAGTTGACTGAGTTTTTAAATCCATAGTTCTTGAGCTTAGCCTGATGTCCTTTTTTTTCTTATCTCCTCAAAATTTGAGGTCAGTGCTGAGCCTTTCTCCACAGTTTACTTCTAGGTCTTATAACGCTCCCTGTGGTATAGTAGTTGCCTAGTGGAAGTAGTAAAATCTAGCAAAAATTAAAAATGTTTGTTCTATACTTCCAGCAAAACATTCTGATGCTAAATGCAGCGCATAGCGCATACAAGAGATAGTATAACATATTTATAAGAATGACTTCAATACCCAGTCAATGCCAACTTTCACAACAAGATAAATGACACAACTAATTTTCTACAGATTTTGGTTGTACCATTCTTCAGACTGAATGTAAAAATAAAAGGTTTAGAATAACGGACTGTGTCATTACATGTACAATACACGCAAAGGCGGTGGAAGTGAAAGGTATCCGGCTAGAATAGAACATGTTTGTGAGAGATCTTATTTACAGCCCTACGCAAAGTGAATTTGAAACAAACAAAACGAAATAGTACAATCTCAACAAAACTAACAAAGGCACGCTCAAAATAGACGACTAGCTGACTCTAAACAAAGTTCATCACAAGTGTTGTACGTATCAGCTGAGGACGAGGAGTCGAATGGCAGCGAGAATGACGATGAGAGCTGAGATGGTGGACTTCGAGCTGTTCAAAACGTCCATTCCTCGCGAGTGACCAATCGCGGCTGGCTGGGTTCGTCTAGCTCGACATTCAGATACTACAAAGAAGGTAGGAAGCTTTGAGAATCTTGATGCAAAAATTTCATGCCTTCAGGAAAATGATGTCATACTTTGTATAAGTTAATTACGATTAACGGAAAAGTAATACTTGGAGACCGTGGCTTTTTGATACGTAAGTCATAAGTCATGACTTTCGAAACATAAGTCATGACTTTCGCCTGGAAACGTCAATCTCAAAACTGTGTTGTTATTTGCGGAACGATTCTTCAAAGAAAAAACTGTAACTTCTCGCATCCAATGTATTTGCCTAAGAGTAAAGTAATGTCGATAGGCGCTAAAGATGTCGAATGGCCTACCGGTAGCGCTGCTGATTATCGCACAATAAATGCCATCTAATGCTATGTTGGTCGAGCATTTTTTGCATTCGCTTTAGTACTAAATCTTCTCAAAATGCGCAGAGACGGACACATGTCGAAATCAGCTTTTCAAGGCGATGACTAACTCTGATTTATAGCATGCTTCAAGAAGCTGCGTTCATCAACCATCTTTCCCTTGAAGTAGCCATATAATTGTTCTGTGGCTATGCAAAAATTCTAGCACTACCTCAACCACAAGGCAGATTCGTTTCTCATATGGATGTAAAAGGAAACTCACCCTGACCAGCAACAGTTTTTCCTTCGTCAATAAGTCTACAGTAGGAACCATGGACGTCGACCAGTATGCGATGATTACCCTTTACGGATTCCTCTCCAAGTACCAATGCTTTTCGCTCTATCCTGTTGTATTTTGGCCAGTATGGGGCTGGCGCTCTGCAAAAACATGTAGTTAAAATTAGTTTGCTTCAAATCTCTTTGCGATGTTGCCCAACCCAGTAGTCAAAAAATCGGCCCATAATTTCTGCATATAACTAGCGAAGCGCTGCTCCGTTTCGAGATAATTCTGAAAAAACAACAGCAGATAGCAGATAGTGTAGTATTGTGGTATCGAAGTAATGTCACTTTGTCGTAAAGTGATGGTCTCGACAGTGGCTGCCCAAAGACGTATTCGATTTCGTAGCCATGCATTACACCCATCCATTTTGGCCAAGGATTGGCCGTAGACCTTGAAAATAATCACAAATTGTCAAAAATTATCAAAAATAATCATCATCAATTATCATAAAGTAATACCAACACAAAAAAGATCTTTTACCTCATTGTAAAATAGTACATATACACAGGCCCATAGACGTTGTCTGCGATTATGTCGGCAAATTCGATCAGACTACAGGTAAAGAAATAGTCGCCAAGAAATCGCCCAACTCCGTCTCGAAGCTGTTCGCTTGAAAATTAGCAGCAAGTTTAAGCATTCTATTTGTGCCCTTACGACTGAGATCAATTTAAACAACTCACGATGTTGTTTGTCGTTCGGAAACGTACTGATAAGCATGCAAAAGTGCATTCTCAACCAAAGGCGATCCACCAAAGTATGGCATGAAAGCTTTCATCGCTTGCCGATATTGAGACCTGGATGAAAATTTAGAGGTCAGTTTGAAAGAAATTCACAGAGTTAACCTGCTAATAAGAGCCTTGTTTTGAGGGTCTTCGGCTGAGATCGTGTGATTGAACCAAAAACCATGTTGACTCATATAGTAAGGTAGCCAGTACGTTCCTTCGTCCTTTACTGTTCCAAAAATAGCGGAAACGTCTTTCTTGAAATTTCTACTTCTAAGTCTTTCGAAAACATCGCCCTGCAAAGAGGGTAAGATTGAGAATCAAGGCCTTTAGAGCGACAAGATTTCAAAGAGTCAAAGCCTTACTTTGAAGAAATTCCTATCAGCACTAACGGGTACAAAGGCAAAGGTCATTGGGAGACCAATGTCACTGGATACTATATCGGCTTCTATCTGTAATAAATGTAAGATGAAAAGCTTTCAATTTACACTCGTCTATAATTATACTGTGGCTACATATTTCATAATATCGGGTGTCTAAAAATATACGAGCGTCTGGTTTCCAAAAATTCTTGTACAGGGTGTCTCGAAAGTGCATACTGTTTGATTGTTAATAACTATATCATCTTATCACTGTCACTGTATTCACTACTCACTGTATTAGGCTCGCACGCATACAATTGCCTCTTCGACTACGAAGTAGTCGTGCGTTCGGCGCATGCCCACAGAGGGTATTAAAGACGCCGAATCCTTTATCCTTTCATAACATCTTATTATAAAGTCTTTCAAGAAGCTTTAAGTACCATTTTATAGAACTAGCTCCAACTTGGATTTAGTGTATAGAGCAATTACCGCCTGCTCTCCATTACTGTTGGATTACAGCAGGAACTTTGAAGAGAATTTTGAGCCATGAAAGGACATATTTCTCAAAAATGTCTCAAAAAGTAAACAAAAAAACCTAAAAACTCTCACCCTGGGCTAATTAGAGTTGCTGATTTCAAATGTGAAGTTTGCAATTTATCACAATGCTTCATCAAAAAGTTATGCGAGGTAAGCAGTTGCGGCCGTTTTGTCAATGTTCGTATAAAGCGCGGTTACCCTTCTAGAAAGTTTCGCAATCTTGTATATTTGAGTACTGAACTCAGCGTCTGTGAAAACTTTATTGCACAAGTTTTCACATTTTTTGAAAGGTTTTGAAACGACAGCGTTTTGCACGTGACACCATATGCTTGAAGTTTCTACCGTAATCCTACATTAATGAAGAGCGATCAATGATCGCTCTATACTTAGATCTATGTTGATACCACTCAGACAATCACAGGCTCTCAGCCGGCGGCCACAAAGCCACCGCGAAAATCCACCAAAAGCGCGGTGGCCTCATCGCCTCACCGTCGCTTCCCGCTGAGAACTGGCAGCGAGCGGACTGCTATAAAGCCTTCAGCGCCAAGCGAAAACGCCGCTTTCGCTTCGCGCTGAAGGCTTTTCGGTTCGCGCTGAAGGCTTTATAGCAGCCCGCTCGCTGCCAGTTCTCAGCGGGAAGCGAAAGTGAGGCGATGAGGCCACCGCTCTTTTGGTGGGTTTTCGCGGTGGCTTTGTGGCTGCCGGCTGAGAGCCTGTGATTGTCTGAGCAGCTCTAAAAAGGGTGCTTGAAGCTTCTCGAAAGACTTCATTACTAGAGTGTTATAAACAATCAAACAGTGGGCACATCCTTTTGAAACACCTTTTATGAAGAGCTTTCGCGGCCGTTCCATGATGTGAACGTTTTCACGAAGCTGTGAGAGACAGAACAATTCGGATGGTAAGAATTACCTGTATCACACTTGCGGGTAGTGCACGCATACAGTTATGTATGGCTGCTGCATCCACTCCTTTGAAGGTGCAGTTGAGGCGCTTAGCAAGCCTAAGAGACAGCTCGTACATTGTATCGGGAGTCCTGCTAGCCCATGAGTTCATTATAGTACCGCTCTGAAATGATAATACTTTACATCGATTAATTTGACTATGTAATTGACGAACACTAGCAATGATCTTGTTGAAATATGGATAGCTATCTGGAGCAGCAAGATGAGCCGTTGCCGAGGCTGATCCGGCTGATTCACCAAACAATGTCACCTTCGAAGGATCACCACCGAATGAGCCTCAAATTATACAGTAGAGTGAGTGCTAATCTGCATGATGCTTAACTTACCAATGTTGTCGTGCAACCATTTCAGGGCAGCTTGTTGATCTAATAGTCCCATGTTTCCCGGCACAGGTGAATCATCACCGAGGTAGAGGAATCCAAAAGGGCCCAGCCTATAATACTATATTTCGTGTCTGATCACGGTTTATATGTACTTTGTTACACAATCCGCTCACAAAACGTGCAAAAATTTTCAAGCATTGTGCTCAGCTCATCAAGGCGAATATTTTCTAAACACCATGTCCTTGATATTCCGTTTCTAGTTTTTCCAAATTTCTGAGGACATCTTTTCATAAAGATGTAACGCAGCGCACATCTTATATATAAAGATGAATGTCTGTTTGTCTGTCTGTCTGTCTGTCTGTATGTCTGTCTGTACGTATGTTCCGAATAGAAAATTCCATTTCTTAACCTATCCGAATCAAACTTGGCACACATACACTTCGGGCCTCGGCGGGTGTCACAGTCCACTTTTCGTTATCGATTGATGTCGATTTTATCGATTTTTTGCAAAATTTGAGCTACGGGGCTGGGAGTTGGCACAGGGGGTAATCTGATCAGCATGCTCGATAACACCCCTCTGCCAAATTCCAGCCCCCTAGCTCAAATTTTGCAAAAAATCGATAAAATCGATAAAAGTAATGCACGGTTTCGAAAACTAATATTGTATTAGGAATCAGCATGCTCGATTACCCACCTGTGCCAAATCCCAGCCCCCTAGCTCAAATTTTGCAAAAAATCGATAAAATCGACATCAATCGATAACGAAAAGTGGACTGTGACACCCGCCGAGGCCCGAAGTGTATGTGTGCCAAGTTTGATTCGGATAGGTTAAGAAATGGAATTTTCTATTCGGAACATACGGCGGAGCCAGGTATGCCAGCTAGTCATACATGAAGTTTTCAGTAAGCACGCTAGCCTCTTTCCGTATATTATCGGGCGGTAGAAAGCAGCCGGTGACTTCTTTTCAAAAAAGACAGAAAACAGGTGAGTTGGAAAAAAATGTAGTTCCAAATTCTACTCACCATAATCCTGAAAGCTGAAGCTATCCTGGTGCGATTTTTGGTAATTTTCTTAATCAGCAAATTAGATAACCTCTACAAGCAAGTTTACCGAGAAGTTCGGGTTATTTGATTTCCGTTTTACGCTCTGAAGCTCGCCGACGGATTTTGGCTGAAGTATTGATGACTCGATTGTAAAGAAACTTCGCACGAGAGGTTTCGGACAAACTGTTTACGAGAATCGTTGTTTTTGTGGAGTACAGGGCCTTTCAGCAGGGATATGATGAGGGAGCCGTAGTTAAGCCGCGAAAGTTCACAAATTCCCCTGCACTTTTCACATATCTGCCAGAGAACTTGCCTGTTTACATTTATGAATTTTAGTTACTGGGAACCTCGCTATAAAAGGATGCAACTTCAGGCACAGGTCTATAGTAGTCGACGAGTTACGGGCTTACGAAATTACATCTTCAAAATATTACCTAAAACCCGAAGAATGCTTAGGTCGCATGACATGCTGTTTACAAATCTCATAAGAGAATTAACCATATTAGATACCGTAGATGTGTATGCTTCGGATATCAATTATATATCAAAGCGGTTTTCTGTAGTTTGAATCTGCTAGGTCGTTCCATAAGTTCGTAGCGTTTTTATAAACCAACAAAATCATCAATTTACAGTAAAAATCAATCAAAATTATATTCCTTGTTGTAGCGCACGACCTTTTGGCACATTCTTGTTAGCTTCTCAACCTCAATTTTTCAAGCGGCAGCGCACCGGATCCCAAGAAAGTCATCTAAACAGCGCTCGAACTACTTACTAAAATCGAGACACCTCATTCATGAGGTTTGCCAAAGAGCAAGCAATTAATTTGATAAAGCGAGATTTGTAGAGTACTTTGGGCATTGAAGTAACTTCCAGTCAAATCGGGACAGTTTTGACAACGTTTGCCGTATGAGGCCATGTTTCATCATGCGAAAAGAATCACCGGATCTGCCTGTTAGGCTTTTCCTGCGGTAGGACCTGGTTTAGAAGGTGCAGTTAGATTGCTTACGGTATGGTTGAGCATCGCCTATCTGTACAGTACTTTCAGGGCAGGACGTCCTGCTCGTCCCCCGAAAAGTCCTGCTCATCTCCTGATCTTTTGTAGCAATCCAATCCTTTTTTTCCTCGTACTGATGTGCGAGCCCCAAGTTCTATAACCGACACAGAAATCTGTGCAAAAACGCTTTTTTTCATAAGGAAAAATGCGCAAATGCCAAAATTGCTCCTTTTTGGCTTTCAAGATTTCCATTTTTGGGAACTGCGAGATCCGAGAAATCAGCTTTCCACCGAAATCAGTGAGCGCATTTTGAAGAGCACACAGCCTTTTCAAATTATATACGCATCTTGCCGCAAAACAACTGCTCTTAAAGATATGAGCACGAAAATGAAAACGCTACGAACTTATGGAACGATCTAATATTTAACAACCGTATGCAATACAGTGGACTCCTTGAGCGAAAATGAACATAATAATTGCAGTTTTCGTTATTCAACAACTCAATGGATCTATGCAATCTACATTTTGGGCAAATGAGAATGTGATTTCGTAATCTAGTAACTCAGCGACTATCTCTAGAGCCTGGAGCATGCGTCACTCAATTAGCACGGTTACTAGTGCAACCTCTAAAGGCAACCAGACAAATTTTTTAACAGTTAAGCGAAAAATGCAGGCAATGCGAACTTTTGTGCTTTAACTACAGCTCATTCTCGAAAGTTGAACAAAGTTTTTTACAATCCACTAGTTAAAACTAGTCGAAGACTTTGTAAATGATATTGTGCCAAACCTGTTAGTAGGAGAGCATTAGAAGTGAAACGAGAGTCAAATAATCCGAACTTTTCGGAACTTGCTCGTAGAGGCTATCTCATCTGCTAATTACAAAAATTACATCTGCTCTGCAGGAGAGCTTCATATCTTGAGGCTTATGGTGAGTAGAATTTGAGACAGCATGATTTTTTCAGAATTCACGGACTCTTCTTTCTCTTTTGAAAAGAAGTTTTCGGCGCTTTCTAGCTCTCGATAATATACGAAAAGAGCACTAGCGAAAAGTGCTTACTGAAATCTTTCATGAGTGATGTGCGCTGCGTTACATCCTTGCGAAAAGATTGAGGACATGCTGTTTGCCAGAGAATTGGCCTCAATGAGCTGAGCGCAATGCTTTATTCGGCCTCAGAATATATCCATTCCGAAGAAAGTTAGGCATTACGTAGTTTTCGTGATTCGCGTGATTCCGCAACATTCACGGAAGTGGCATTGAGTGGTATTGACTGTGAATGCGCATTTTTTGTTAAAGACAGCGTCCAGGCAGATATGAAAATTTAGCGTAAGGGGCTCCCGCGCTGATAAAGCTTTTGCACAAGTGGCATTGCACCATTTCGCTTCTGAAGCAAGAAAACCGCTTTAGAAGTGGCGACCGGGACGCCCCAGCGACCGGCTTGCCCCTTCAATCGATAGCTAGAGTCTGTATGTCGCACACAGTCAAGACGTAGGGTCCCACCGAGACTCTGGGTCTTGACCTCGGCGGCAAGCTTCCATATTGGAAACCAACAGCTTCTGAAACAGCCGTTTTCGACATTTTCCTACGCTGCAAGCTGCATTTTTGGAATTAGCGGAAAGAATACGCTCAGGTAAGCGAAAAAAGTTTGTTCAAAATTTTGCCCGGACGCTGTCTTTGATGGTGGTCTGTAAAAAATGTAGTTTTTCCTCGATAAAGAAGGCTAAGGATGTATTTCACTTTCAAAGACAGCGGTAACTTTATCGAAAAAACAAATATGCGTGTCTCTAGCTACAGCGTTTTTTCTTGCTGAGCATTTTGGAAAAGGTTTTTAGCACAGCTTTGAAAAAATTTTCTTGTTTATAGATAGCTCCTTATGATTATTTTCTTATTGTTTTTAGGATAGATTGAAGATTGTAAGCTTAAGGAGTAAAAATTTTCGCTAAGCCTTTTGGCAACTGCTCAACCACGAACTATGATGCGGATTTGTGTGAACTTTTAAGGTAGAAATTAGAAGTCAAGACTATTGAAAAATTATTTGTAAAGTCCTGATAACTGTAAAACTTCAAATCATTCTATTGGCTACAGCTTCCCTTCCAAAGTGTTCTCCAAAAAATCAATAGTCTTATATATAAAGCCGAATGTCTGTTTGCCGTCTGCATGTCTGTGTCTGTACGTATGATGAGAAAATTTTTATTTCCGAAGCAATTTGGACTAAATATTGCGCAAATACCCTTCGGACGGAGCAGGAATCGTAGACTACTTTCTATTGTCGAACGATATCGAATCGATCGATTTTTTGTAAAGTTTGAGGAGAGTGAAATCGGGGCTAGAATTGGTACGGGGGGGGGGTGGGGGGGGGGGAGTAAATGGGCATGCTGATTACAAATATGTTATCGACAGGGCCAGCGGAGCCGGATTTGCCAACTAGTGCTTCATGAATTTGAACAGTCAAATCGCGTTACATCATTTGATTAATGACAATGCAAACGACTTTTATTTTGACTTCCTGCTTACCGGTAATTTATATTTACAACAATTGTATGCTTCAAAGCTGCCATAGCGGTCCCGTCATAGAGGTCCAGAGATGGTGAGCCACTGAAGAAGCCTAGAGAAGTGTTCATCAACTCTACGATTAATCATTCAAACATATCAAAAGTGCAGAAAATTCGTTCAGTAATTTGTTGATGTTTACAAAGGACAATTTGGTTTGCAATAGACATTTTTGCGTTTTCGCACTTTATCTGTAATCAGCGAACGCAGACTTACCGCCGCCGTAGATCCACACCAGAACGGATCCGTCATGCTTTGCTGGAACCCAAATATTCATGCTTAGGCAGTCTTCACTGATACCCTGCAAATGAAACAATCTTGTTCGTTGCTCAAATCAATAACAGAAGACATCAAAAGGCGTCAGGAATATGCTTACAATTAGTACTGTTAAGTTAATTAGTCAGTTTATATCTGGAAGTTTACACTAGTTTAGAAAAAAGAAAAATGCTTTTGGAGAGAAGGCGGTCGGTCGGCCGCCGGGTTCATCAGAGGATTATACAGAAAAGCTGAAAATGCGGCTTCTTGCTCATTTTCATTATGTTTATATTAGGTTGTCGGATAGTTCCTGATACACTTTATTTTAATTCTTAAAAATCTTAAAATCTTTGGAAAGATCTCATATTCATGCGTATGGGCGGGGTCAAAAGCCTATACAAGGGTACCGTCGCAACCGCGATCCATGCGCAAAACACCCACTTTGTGGCTGAAAATCCGTTTCTTCTCATTTTTGTAAATGAGTTGGCATTCTCTTAGGTGATGAGCGATAGACCGGATAATATGGTAATCAGGTAGAGCATAGTCTGCAGCGTTTAGCTAACATGGGGAGGATAACGAGACATGTCTGCGTACGTTTTTCTGAGCGGTTCAAATCTCAGTGTGTGCCATCTTTGCAACCATCGAAATTTTTACGAAAAAAATGTCTTCAAAAAATTTCAAAAAACCATTTTCATGCTTTCTGTATTCATATCTATACGATGCACATAAAAAGAAAAATTTAGAAAAGGTTTCAAACATTTTTGATATTTTTTCACCCCTCATTTTTGAAACGCTAGACGTGACGACTCGCTCGAAGCGCGGCAAATGCCCGGCAGACGCCTTTTTGCTGCCGCCCCATGATAAGGGATAGGCGACGTGATCAGGGTCAAGCAAGGGGTGTGGCACACGATCGCTGGTTACGACCCCCCCCCACGATTGCTATCTTAATAAGACCCCCCCCCCCCTGAACTATATACCTAAGATAGCATTACCAGAGTTGAGAAAGAGGTCAGGCACAAGTCTTTCGAGAACACCCCTCCCCCTCCCATGAAAGCCCTCAAACGACCCCTTCTTCCTCCTCTTAACCTCTGGACCTCAAAGTGTGACATTCTAGAAGACGCCATCTTTTTCTAGAGAGTTTTCAGATTTCTGAGAGCTGCACGCCCGATTTTCTGTGACTGCACTTTACAATCACACGTAATTTGACGACTGATTTTGATCTGAATGGGCATATTGAAAGGGCCATAATTTTCTTATGGGTGGGGCGTTCGGCTCGAAATTTCCAATGTAGCAAGAAGAAGCTATGTGCTTAATACTCATACCAGCAATGGAGCGCTTTATGGATTTTGAAGGCAAGTTAAGGGGGTGCGGCACATCCCCTTAAAAGTTGCGGCAGCCGCAGCTTTTAAGGGGGTGTGCCGCACCCCATTAACTATATCAAAAAAACATTTTTAGCGGACAATATTTATATGAATCGATAGCCTAAACCTTGTAGATTCCTTAGAACTGTTTGGATCCTGATTCGTCTTCTTAGCTCTGGGTAATATTTGGTGGAAGCACAGCGATCAAAAGCGAAAAATGGGAAAAACGAGATTTTGGTTGGCTTCTAATTCCACAGTTTGCAGGTCTTCTGAAGCGAGTTTCGCGGGTTTCCTGAGGTGGACAAAGAAGGAGTAGTGCTTTGTCTTGAGTGCAAAAAGGGTAGCTAATTCACGTTTGAAACAAAGTTAACCATGTTGGAATTTGACCATTTCATTTAGGTAGCCTAGTATCTTGAATCTTCAGAATTCGCTCACACTTTGTCTACAGGGGTTAATTGACATGCTAATTATGGATATGATGCGAATATCATGTTATCACTATTATCAGATTACCCAACTACGACCCCCTCCCCTTTTGACTCCTCAATACGACCCTCAGGTGTGGCGTGCCGCACCCCACGCTTGACGCTGGACGTGACCGAGGCATATGCCCGGCGTAACGCCGCGGCAACGCCGCCGGCACGACAAGGCAGCACCGGTGTCCGTCATGCAGACAGTGGAGAAATAGTGGGTCTTTATTGGAGATGCAAAGATGTGGTGGTGCCGACAAATGACTAGCGGTCGAGTACGTCCGGGGAGGTAGTGCCGCCCGCTGTCCGTAAATGCACGCAAAGAATCGAACTGCACGCCAAATACAATCAATATGAACAGCTGATAGCGCACAGTCGCGAGGCCACAGCTAATCTTGTTCCATTTCCTGCTATTATTTCTCCTTTTTTTGCTTCGGAACCTGAATGTGGTTAGTTTTGATTAGCATGCATCTTCACGTCCTCTTCAGCCAAATTTGCTGCTCTTAAGCGGTTTTTAGCTTCGACAGTCTCTTTGCAGCCAGTTTGGTCTAGTTATCTTTCTGCATGCCTTAATCTTACAATTTTTGCAATTTGTGCAGTTTTTACCTTAACTTTTGTGTGCTCTTTTGCTTTTCACTAGCTGCAAACCATGCTTTCCTTTCATTTGAATAAGGAAACGATTTGGTGCCGTGGCTAATGAAGAAGCATAAACCTGTACAGGTCGAATTAGTGAGTCTTATAATTTTGTATATTGTTCGATGTATCTCAAATATTCTGTGTGCACGCCAATTTACGTCCAAAAATAAGTTCTTGTAACCACTTAAAAAAACTGGTCGTGTGTTTTTTCATATCGCTTTGCAAAAGATTTGCCGCTTGTCACTTGTGCTCCAGACCTTCTGCTTACAAGGAAAGATCACGAAGTTGAAGTGGGCGATCACCATAAACTGCATATCATCAGTGAGAGCTTGAAACGCTAATTTTAAATTTGCTTTCCTTATCTGCCGAACGCCTTTGTAGGAGAAGTTATGAGCTTTTTTGAGACGAAACGGTAAACAGACGGCCGGAATAAACTCAGTCATTACATCCTTCCTAGACGTAAAATGGACAAGTAGAAAGTACTGATACACTAAGCAGAAGGAGTTTGTTGTATGAAGTATCGCGAGGTTCGCCGCTGCTCCATTTAGGCTCTAAGCAAGCTGTAACGAGTGTTCTTATCCAACCATTCGTTCATTTTTTTGGCTCCAAAAATGTTCATAACTTCTCTCACAAGGACGCTGCAGATAGAGAAAACAGATCTGAAATCAGCGCCTCAAAATTTAAGTGATAGCATGTCGTTTGTGGCAATCGGCCACTTCGACTTAATGACCCTCCCTTGTCAGCCGCGACGCAGGTACTGCGCTATCCACGGTGGTATTTCCAGTAGTTCCAAACATTCGAAGTCTAAGGTTTACAACCGCAAAGTGATAGCTGTATTTATACTCACAGGCGAGAATCGGCTTCAATGGAGCTGCTTGATAGTCTCAACATATTAGCTTGAGGGCCTATCTATCTATCTTATGCACCTTTCCCTTGCCCAGACTTCTAACAGAAACAATGTCTATAATGTCTTGCAATGACCGCAGTGGCTGCGAGCGCCGCTCACTGCGGTCATTGCGAGTTTGGTGACGGGTGATCGCGGAGCTTTTTTGCGGCGGGCGGCCAAAGCCCGTCGTGCCCAAGTTGTGACTCATTTTGGACGGTCATGACCACGTCTTCTTTGAGTTGTGACGACTTTGGGGGGAATACCACTGGCCCAGATGTCCACAGTTTCGGAATATGGAGTGAGGTGTGTTCCCCTCCCCAGCGGGGATGTTAATGCCTCACAAAGGCCCGTATGCACGTACATCCCCGCGGAGAGGGGAGGGGATCTGAGAGGGGAAACGTCATATTTCGCTACTCTGTATATCTTTCGTCATCTTTCTTTATCTGTGATATGAAGGTTCTCATACCCTAATTCCTGCGCATAATGGATGCCAGGTTATCGCCATACAAGATTAGATTTTCACAACTTTGTGTGATCCCCTGGGGATCCCCAGGGCATCATCTCTCATTTTCAAAGTCATTTATCTTCCTACAAATTCGATGAAAAACTTCTAAATTTGTGCTGAGGATATAATATGGTACCGCTAAACATGTCTATAGTAGAAATAAGGGAAATCTCAGGATATCGAAATTTTCGATGAACCGCTGCTCGCGAGCCAGGGATTATCGAAAAGTTGATAATCTCTAGACTCCATTTCTTCTGTCAAAAACATGCGAAAAAGAAAGGTATACCGAGTAGCAAAATATGACGCTTCCCTCTCAGATCCCCTTCCCTCCCCGCGGGGATGTACGTGCATACGGGCCAAAGAGGCGATCGCAAGTTATACAGTTGGTTTGAATACACATTCTAAATGCAGGAAAAAGAAATTGGGCCCATGTATCCTATTCTTTCTCTTGTAATCACTAGGTTTCCTGGAGTTTTATTCTATTTTAACCCTCCATAAGCGACAACCTCAATGTGCTTCTAATTTTTCTCGCTCCAAGTGCCATCCCTAGCATTTATATCCGTGCCAAATAATTACAAAGCAGCTCTATCGTTGAACCGCAGGCTGAATCTTGCGAATAAAGCGAGAAAGAATCAAGGCTTTTCAAGTGAGGTGAAAGTGAGGGTATAAGTGACTGAAAAAGAAACAACTGTTAAGCTATCGTCATCCAGATTTGCTTTGTTAGATTGAACTGAAGTACCTACATTTGGTGGATTCCACATCTCTGCGCCAGGAAACTGTGGAAACGCTGTGTCGATGGTCAGGTAACAAGCTTTGGTGGGCGATCGAGCCTCTAACTCGCCTGAAAACCAGCACTCACATTTTTTAGCAGTAAATTTTTGAATAGATCAGTTTCTGAGCTTCAAAATCTGTTTGCCTATTTGGACCACATCAAATGATGTCAAAATGGAAAAGGATTGAGTGGATATGTAAACAACTGTGGTCAAAAGCAACATGTACACATGCGAAGAAGTAGAATAGCTCACCATCTCAAGTTTGAACTGGTTTAGGTCTACACTCGACTCAACATAGTTTATGGTCTCTACACTTTCCAGAAACCATAAACTATGTTTTGCTCTTGCACTCTTTTGCTCATGGTGTCTACTAGACTTAGGAATATCTCTTGCACCTTTTGATAGGGCTTTACTTGAGGTAGCACATGAAAGCTTCAAAAACAAAGTCTTTTTCGACTTTGGAAAAGATGGCAATTGCACCTCCTATGTCCTTCACAAAGATACCAATTCAGAGCATGTCTTGTAGGCAACAATAAGTATACAGAGATAAGATTGAACATTACTGAAGCTCCTATAATTTCGGAATCGCAGTTATGATTGCCACTGGTAATTGAGGTTGAAACTGACATGAGAGCTGATTTGTGTAAGAAAACTTGAGAAATTACTTGAAAAGAAAGACACATAGTGACTCTATTTGGTCGAACTTCAGATTTCTAAGGCCGTAGAAACTAGATACACACATGGAGTAGTTTAAAGCACTCGCTACATCTGCGCGACTCGGCGCAGGGAATTGCAGAGGTGGCCCCCCTCACATGCCGGATGTCGTTTTGAGGGAGAAGCAAAAGCCCAGTAGTCTCCACTTCCACAACGCTTTCAAAACTGCATCACCTTAAAAAGCTCTCCAAGTAATGCAAGCTAGCAAAGATCCACACGTAAGCTCAGAGAACTGACGGGGGTAAGCGGCCATGCGATCTATAAGCACGGCATCGGAAATACCACTTTTTAGACGAACGTTCAAATAACAATCGCTGCTTTTTCATATTATAGACAAGCTGCGTGTAGTGGCCGCATTCTCACGGACTTTTCTCGAGTATATGCAAGATTGTTGGGGGCCCAGTCCTTTGTAGAAGACCGCACAGTCCGCAGGTATTCTCCGCGAAAGAAAGTATCCCAAACTAGGGTAATTAAACCATCGATGACACCTCTGCCATACTCAGTGTTACATTTGCTAAGCATACGCCCGAAGCTGCATAACAAGAATCTCATAGCGCTCGCTGAAAGAAATTATTTGACGAGGCTAGCAGAGAACTCTCTATTGCTGCCCGCTGGCAGGACATACGACAGTGAAGGAAGTACCGCTCGCTGAAATCTTGGCCCCAAAATTTCGCTGACGCTTGCAAAAAAGAGTAAGTTCACTGGGTTCGCCTGCCCTTGAAGACTGTTTGAGAAGAGGGCTATGGTATGTTACAGCCAGACGCTGCTTAGTGAAGCGCAAAGCGATAGGTGACATACTGTATTCATTCGTTTCGGAGACGTTGAGTAGTGCGATGAGAGCGTGTTTGCGTTTAGGCCTTAGAAGACATTGCGAGTTGTAGAATTGCCGCCCACATCGCTTTATGCAAAAGAGCATAAGATAGGGTCTTCAAGACTGCATAACCTCGGGAACGGACGGGCAGGGAAGCCGTATGCGCTCAAACGTTATCTGATTGATGACATGTAGGTTGCGCGGACATGCTTCCATCACAGAAACTGCAAAGCAACTTTGCTCTACAATCAGGGAGCCCCTGGATGGCTTGCGCAAATCAAAGCTATCAACCCTGGGTACTTATCTGAAGCTGCAGCACGGTATAGAACTTGATATTTTGATAATTCTACAATAAAGATCGCGGCGTTCAAAATCGGAAGCCTGTTGATTTCTCTTGCATGATTTCGCCCCGCTTTTTCTAGAGTCATGACATTTGACCTACAAATTCAGCCCGGGAGCCTACCTCCCTAGTCAATGGTACATTCCCCATCAGTGGTCTACCACACTCGGCAACATTTAAGGTGAACTATTAATCCTAGAATGCATGTCAACTCCATGTCTGATTCATAGGTTTGATGAGACATTTTGAAAGATAAATCTCATTTGTTCCTCACAAGTTTTAGGAAGGCGAAAAGGCGAACTGGCCAAACTGTAAGCCAAATAAAAGTTTAATCAATGTTAACGCAGGAAAGCTACTTCGAAACAATGTCCACTGAAGGTGCACTATGTCATCGCATGCCTAGACCCTTCAAACATTTTGTACCCTATCAGAGAAAT
Source organism: Cylicocyclus nassatus (assembly GCA_958299035.1). Classification (NCBI taxonomy): domain Eukaryota; kingdom Metazoa; phylum Nematoda; class Chromadorea; order Rhabditida; family Strongylidae; genus Cylicocyclus; species Cylicocyclus nassatus. Next base: position 82,323,432 of record CATQJL010000112.1, read on the forward strand.
ATGTCTTCAAACTCGTTTCTTCTCTATCCTTGCTATTTTTTCTCATTCTTGATTACTATGTTCAAACCTACTCAAGCGTCGAAAATCTTTCATTTCAGCGGTTTGCACACGCAATCCACGTCATCCAAGAGAAGGGCAACTTGGTGCACTCAATTATTTGCTTTCCTTTTGCACGCTTACTATGAGGCTTTATACCCCTATTCAAGCTCATCGGTATTTTAAAACTGGGAAAGAATGATTTTTGGGGGATTGATACGGGTTGTGTGGGAGTTTTGTTTGCTAGGCGCATATGAGAGATGAGGAGAAGATGGACGTTGGCGTATGCAAATACAAGGAATAAGAATTTTGCAATGCACTTTGAGAGAAATCGAAAGAGAGAAGAACAGGGATTGTTCGCTTAGTGCGTGGGTTGAATGTGCTTTATTACAGTCGAGTCATTTCGTACGAGCATGTGTGTCATTGCTCACAATGTTCACCTATGGCCGTGATCCAGCACGAAGGTGGCAAATGAACATTGGTGAAACGACTTTGCCTTTGCCACTATCGATTTTCACGATTTCTCACTCTATCCCACATGTGGGTAGGTTGTTCGATTGGAGCGCGCTTTCTTCTCAAAAAAAACGAACATCGTTGCTACTCCGGATCCTAACAAGAAGGAGAAGAGGAGTTTTGGAACCAAAATGTTACTATGTACCAAACCTTAGATGTAGAATAGATCTACGTGAAAAATTCACAAAACTTAAGTGAAATAGTAGTTTTGCCTACCTCAGTTGGGCATTAAAGGCAGCGTCCAGGCAGATCTGGACCTATGGGGATTTTACGTGGAAAGTACTTTTGGGGCCCTAACTAAGGCACTGCCCAAGCGGCGGCGCATGTACTGCTCTAACGGCTAAGATATTCCCCTTGAAACTAGACCCCGCAATCGTATTCGCATGGATTCATGGCAGTTTCGCGCCAGGATCCACGCTTTGCTCCATGAATCCATGCGAAATACGATCGCGGGATCCAGTTTCGAGGGGAACATCTCAGCCGTTAGACACTACCTGAGCTGCCGGTTGGGCAGTGGCTTAGTTAGGGCCCCAAAATTACTATCCGCGTGAGATCCCCATGTGTCCAGACACTTGCTTGGACGCTGCCTTTAAGGCAACTGCCTACCTAATTTAGAAAAAAAAGTGCACACTCCTTATTCACATAAGTTTTTCATAACATTTCATACGTTGTTTCTTAGTACAACTGTGCGTACACACACCAATTCGTGCCATATCGCCATTTGGCATTGCGAAGCCATTTCATTACTGGGTAGTGAGCGATTTGCACAAAAAAGCATGCTACAACCTCCACTCACACAATTTTCCCACGATACTCTGCACTATGTTCATCCTAGCCCATGCCCTTTTATACTCCAAATTCTCAGTCATATCGTTATATGTGCGCCGTAACCGAAACATTCACTCGCAACTCAATGAAAAAAATTTGGACTTTGAAAATGAAGCGTGAGCAAGATCGTGTTTTTGCACTTCAGTCACGTAGCAAATTGTTGAGAGAGTGTATATATATATATAAAACGTATATTCACGATATTCTCTTTGGCTTTCCATCCAAAACGATTTCCAGTTCGACATTTGTCCACCTTGTGCCCTGCCTTGCATTTGGCGTCCTCATCCTGGATTTGAAGCAGACATCCTTTCAGTCAAGTGAAGAGTTCTTTGTGTTTTTTTTTTGATTAGGAAGCCCTCTCCTCAAGTGATGTGAGCGAAAACAATCTGTTAATCTCTTGCGTTTCTGCGATTGCAAACCTAAGATGGGGACGCCAAAATGGACGGTGTGACGACACACATGAATATCCGAGACGCTCGAGTGTAACTGGTTTTAAACAAGGTTTTGAGAAATGAGTTCAAAATTCAAAATGATCAGATTTGATCACTTTTTAGGGCCCATATTCATTTTTAGATGTTTTCAAGCGTAGTTCGTTTGGATGTAGGAATTGTTGAGAGGCATAAATGTCAATTTTGTTGATGTCTCTGATCAAAAAGTTGGTTTGGTATGTAGACATTTCGTAGAGCATACCTGAGGTAACGAAGGCTAGATTTTATATATTTCTAAGACATAATTAAACAGATTTTCAAAGGCAAATTCACTGACAACTGGTCCTCTGTAAAAAATAAACAGATTACTGAAATAGACTGGTCATTAGATTTTGACTTACTGCAGAAGTGGATTACAGACAATATTGGTTCAAACAAGCGAAACCACGTCTTTCGTCGCATAACCACAGTACGAAATTGTTTGAACCCCCCCCCCTCCCTCAACGTAAAAAATCCCCAAAAGCCCTAAAACTCTCACCTGTCCACGGTTGTATTGGCTCTGGCTTGGCAAAACGTCGAATACCGACTGGTGGCCGAGCGTACGGTACTCCAAGAAACGCGGTAACGTGCTCACCTTGGAACTGCTGTAAGGATTGAGGTAACTTCTGGGTAAGCATTGAGCACTTGCATTAATAAGTAATACAGATTGTGAGGTTATAATAAAGGCATTGCCCTATCTGCAGCTCATTTCATTCACTCGCGGCCGATAAATCCGACTTTAAACTCTCGCCCACTACAGTACCCTAGCACGCTGAATGATCGAAGGAATACGGTACTGGGCGAGAATTTACCATTTGATTTCTTGGCCACGAATGAATCGTATAAGCTATTACTCGAGCAAGTAGTCTTTACATAAAGTGTACAGGTGCTCAGAAATGTCTAAACAATGTACTTTGACTTACCTCTGGTACACCCCGAATAGCACCTAATGCAGTATGAACAACATGGTCATCGTTTAGAACCGTTAGGGCCATAGCCACAGCGGGCACGGCAGCCCGCAGTACTGCGAGAATCTGCACTAATCGCCATTTCATGGTAGCTTTATCGGTTGCCGTACAATCATTGCTAAGAAATGTAGAAGAGCCTGTAAATCCAATTGAAAGTGATGGTTTTGAGCCATGAGTACAATGACGTCACGAGTTTGGGCAAAAAAATCGAGCACAAGGTGAAAGTGATGAAACGCAGAAATTTGACCGCAAGTTCCGCTGGACATCGAAGAAATAAACCTCCCATAGCCCTCTGTAAGAAGCGCTACAGAAGTTTTCAGTACACAGTGTGGGTCAAATTCCTGCGGTATTCCCCGTTTTCGACTTCCAAACTTCTGTGATAGTAAACAAAAACTTGTGAAAGTTTTGTGAATATTTCTTGTTAGGCGGAAACTTCCCGTCGTTTTTCTGAGAATGTTAAAAATTTTTCAAAAAAAATTCAGGGGATGATTGGGTTGTCGGAAGGAAAGTCGAACCTGTATGTAGTGTGGAACTGCCAAACTACAAGAAATTCAAAACACTAAAAATCTCCCCCCCCCCTCTTCAACTAAATCTGTAAACAAAAAGTATGAAAGAGCGTAATGGTAGCATTGTCAGTGCTAGGATTATTCGGGCACATGCAATCGCACTTCCAAACTTGGCTATACTTATCGCCATTGCGTGCTAGAAAATCCATTTCCAACAAAAAGAAGAACATGTGTCCAATAAGTTCTTCTTCGAAGGTTGAACGAGCTATTGCAAGTTATTAAGGCCAATATTTTAGATAACAATAATTACAGAGCTAGGATTGGAATTTGAGGACAAAAAAGCGTTTTTTTTTAATTTCAAAAATTTCGAAATTAGAAGGTAATGGTAGAAAGTCCCTTTCTTGCAAAAAAAGAAGAAATGTGTCCAGTAAGTTCTTGGAAAGTTAGAATGATTTTTGCATGTTAGTAGGGCGAAGTTCATAATAATAATAATTACAGGGCGAAAGACTGGAAATAAAAAAAAGTATAGCACGTCGAATTTTACCGAAAATTTCTGAAAATATTATAGGAAAGAAATTAATGCTAGAAAATCCTTTTAATTACAAAGAAGAACATAGGTTTAATAAGTTCCTTGATGGTTGGAATTAGTTTTTGCATTTGGGGGCGACTTTGCGGAATAATAACACGGGCAAAACATGAAATTTAAGAAGGAGAAAGGAAGAGTTATAGCAAGATGTTCACGAATTTTTCTCGTGATGGGAGAGAAATTGAAAAATGAAAAGAGTAACTGGGTTAGAATTTGGATATCATAGATTCGGAGATAAGGCACCTACTGTCTAAAAGCCCGACTAGAAATGACCTACCTTTACCACTCTTGTTTTTCAGAAAAAAAATTAACCCTGACGTAGGTACCAGTAAAATTAACGAGTTAGCGGTTTCATAGCTCCCGTAAAGCCCCCATAAAATAATTTCTGATGACTTCTTTTACAAAAAACAACTTAAACTTTGCAGATGCGGTGGATCAAAGAAGTGACGCCGAGAGCTTCCTGAAGAATAACTGTGCCAATTGGTCGAGACCACAGCCACAGACAATTTATATAAGATTTATTACCATTGTTTAAGAACATCTGTATGCATGGCCAAAGAAGAAATGGTAGTTTTTCATTCGTTGATGCAATATGATAGCTTTTTAAGCGACCAGGTGCGAAGGGCATAAGTTGATGAAAAAAGTATAAACACAACAATCTGGTCGTTCGACGTTATTCCTTGGAAAGCCAATAAACAAAACAGTGATCTTTTGCCCTTTGTCATATTCCGTATTATCTCTTTTCTCAGAAAAATTTCCTTCTTCTATTTTATTCTTTAGTTTCAAAACGAAGGTGGCTAATTTTACCCTCTATTTTTTCTGCTTCTGCTTGTACAAATAAAGACTTCCTTTTAACTGCTTTTACAATTTTGGAAAAAGTAGTTTTTTTTTCTCAAAAGAAGACAATTATAATTCCCAATACACGTAGTTTATTCTGCGATATTTTTCTTTTGAAAGGGGAAAAGTGCCTGATGTTCAAAACAATAATCTTTTTAGTCAGAGATGTCCTTAGGCCAAAAAGGATACCTCATCTTAGCCAAATTGGTTTTGAATGTATTTAACCGAGAGGAAAACAACTGGGGAAAAGGAATAGGAAAAGCAAAAAAAACTTTTTCAAAGACGATATGAAATACAATTAGACTGGAAAGAGGTAACACTTATTTGAAAATTTTCTACTACTAAAGAAATTCCAAGGAAATACCCAATGATAAGTGTTGGGAGTTTGAAGATTACTATGTATTAGGTCAAGAAATTTTCGGACATTTTCAGGCTGAAATTGCTAATTCTCAGGTTTTAGTGCAACTATGAACGCGAAAAGTTTTAGTTGTACTCCTACATGTATGTGGCTTATATATGTGTAGGTGGGAGTTGCTCGGGATCAATAGGGGCGGAGTTTGCCACTTTTTGATTACCACATTTTTTCTGCTAATTAAGCTCGAAATCCATATAAGCTTCGCATGTATTTATGTGAGTCCTTGTCCACTATATATTGAAGTATCCAATTTATACAGATTTTGAGATTTTAAGGTGATTACTCACAACAAATTATACCGCAAACAGCCACGCTTTGTCAAGTTTATACGAAAAAATTGAATTTCAAGAAGAGTAAAGAGGTGAAGATTGAAATGAAGAAGAAAGGTGGATGTAAAAAGCAGAATCAATAAATTCAACTAGTCTGCAAGAGTTTTGTATTGAAAATGCTAAAAGGAAGTAAGAAGGGCGCTAAAACTTTTCGCGGGATACTGTAGCTTCGGGATACTGTAGGACCGTTCAAACTACATAGATCAAACGAGAAATGAAATCTACTGTTTTGAATCTATTGTTTTACGGAAAGGTTTTGCGAGTAGGGGACGTTACTTCGCTGACGAGCTCACTCTCAGCGGTCAACTAATACAATCCCTATGTGTTGAAGGTGCATGATTTGTAGTAGATGTCCGTGCGAGTGGACTCTATGGGAGCACACGCTTAAATGAGGGCGTTCAAATAGAAGAGACTATAGAACTGCCCTTTACCACTATATAGGTGATATCTATGCCGAGGGTGGATTATGAGTACTCGCATTGACGATACCCCTCCCCCTGGTAACAATAGTAAGGCGATTATGTAAATACCACATACGACAACCTGGCGCAAATGTTAATGCGCGGCAATAAAAGTTGGCGCAAAGCCGCATTTATTGTGCGCTTTCGGTGTGAGTATGGGTACGAATAGCTGTAAAATATTCACGAGCCGAACGAGCTCGGCCAGAAGTTTTCATATTTTTATTATTTGGCGAGAGCGGGGGAGAATGGCGGTCGGTGTGTAATTGTGCTTGAAACCGTCGTCGGTCATCCGTGACTAACTCAATTGCTTCCAATTCGTCAGTTGACATTTGACGTTGAAGCTCACATTCGGTGTTTCGCATAAAAAACTATTTATGGGCCGACATCTGGACACAATTTGTTTCCAGGAGAGGGTTGGCCCCTGGTGGAAAGATTTACGAGCAGAGTGGCGGATCAAAGAGATTGGGAAATCTCTGAAATTCTTGAAAACTCTAGCGTTGCCTCACTGGTCATTTTTTGGGGTTTAGAAAATTTCGGAAGGATAAGGTTGATCGACAGTCCAAAAAAATTTTCCCGCAATAAAAACGTCCCTTGTGAATAATTCTTGCAGCCTCCTACCCCATTTTTAATCAAGAAATCACTGGTGCTTCCATAATAAATGAATTCTAGCTTCTCGCCTGGTAGAAGAGAGCAATAGGTTTCATTCTTTTCAATTTTATTGATGCAGAATGTTTATGTTTAATTTACAATTCTGTGTTCCATGAAAGTATTCGAATTACATATAAAACCTTCGCCCGCTTTTGCGTACCATGTATGTATCCAACGCTTGAATGTATGTAAATAACGAAGCTGATGAAAGGCTTCCGTATTCGTTAAATAAAAAAATCAGGTGAGAGACATTTTTTTAAAGATAATAGGAGTACTTAGTAAAATGTTGTAAACATGACATTCAAGTCTATATAACACTATTAGGTCTTTGAACAATCTCAATCATGAGATTAGAACTTATAAAGCCACGAGATCGCAAAGGCAAATAGGATGGAATTGCTTTAGGAGATTGATTAGTAAAGATGGGATTGTTTTAGGGGCTATTATCTCACACCTAAGTATTAGTAATATAAAATGTGCAAGTACATATTTGTCATTGTGGATACTCAGACAAATCACCGGAAGTTCCGAGGTCAAGCCAAATTTGCAGAAGTTCCGCAGGATTTTCTTCACTATTGCAAAAATGAAAAGATTGAAAATCGGAACTTTCGCGGGATTCCCATGCCAAATTAGTTGCAATCTTCAAAATCCTGCGGAAATTCCGGAAAATGTCAGAGGTTCCGCAGCACTTTGGCCTGCCAGAACTTCCACAGGACCTCATTTCGGAACTTCCGCACCACTTTTACGGAACTTCCGCAGGTGACCCCGCGGAACTTCCGCAAGCGCTCTGCGGAAGTTCCGCTCATTTGTCTGAGTAGCTAGGATAAGTCATGGGTTTTTCAAAGTGGCTTCTCAAAAATTTCTTGAAAGGGATTGGATGCCACACTTACCTTGAGAAATTCACAGCCGCAAGTCATGATCCATCCCCCCCCCCCGTTTCCTCAGATTTTTTTGCTCAGTTTCTTTTTCCATTTAGATGTTACCACTCCAAGAGAAGTTACATAAATTTCTTGCAGACAAGAATTTACCTATACATATTAATCTCAATAACAGTTGTACACATTTAGTCAAAGTGAGAAAAAATATAAACATATTAAGTGAACTTTTTTAATTGCAAAGAAGGTAATGACAAGCAGTTTATGGTCTTCCTACCACAAAAATGAGGTTAGGTATTAGGTATAAGTTCCCGCGCAAGAAATTTATGCGTAGTAGATGATGGAATTCTGAAATGGAGCGGAAATACTTCAGATTTTCAAACCTTGAAGGAACTCATAATGGGACCAGTTTCATGCTTGAGCGCCAAGGTTACCATGTCTATCGGAAGAAATGAAGTTTCAGTCCCACTGGGTAGGGTTAGGTCAAGGTCGTTTCGAAATATAGTTATGAGATACAAAAAATTGATGGCAATCACTTTACAGTAGCCATAAGGTTGATGTTGTAGATATAAACGCAAATACATTTCGCAAGTACAGAGTACAAAAATCCAGAACAAGTCAGTTTGTGGGCATTTGGCTCGTACTATTTAAGTTCAAGAGTTATTAATCTATCAATAATTTCCAATTTTTAAATGCATTATCATATTTTTTAGTACAACTGACGCAAGTAGACCATAATCTAATTTATTCATAAAATAATTGATGCTTAATTACCAGTGATGATGAAGTTTACAGCAATTCCGATGACGGGGTTATGCCACAATACCATATGACCCAAAACATAATCAGTTCATGTAAGCAGCTTTTCAGTGGAAAATGCTGCCATGTATGAGATATACAGCAAGAAAAATGAAATTGTAAAAAATGGCGCATTAGCTCTAACAAAAACTTTTCGGAACGGAGCAGTGCTAATGGATTTGATAATAAGTTAGGTACTTAGCGGCTTTACCGTGAACTTTCAAAAACATAGAACTTTGCTAAAATAACCTCTGTGTCCCTTTGAAGTAAACAGAAAATTTATTGTCAGGGGTAATTTTACATGAAATATGCAAAAAATGCAAAAAAAAATTCCATTATTTCTTTGTGAAAAAAAATTCCGGGTGAATAGAAGCTTTTTGCAAAGCACGGTCTGTGCGAGCTAATTTCAAAAAGATAACATATAATTTGTTTTTCTATGACGATTCGCTAAGCCGATGGTAAACTGAGCATTCTGTGAAAATCTGCAAAAAACGAGCCAAGAGGAAGAAGAAAATAATGATTAAGTAATTGCTCAAAAATAATGAATACCAACCCATACCAGGACAACCCTAAATGACATCAGATTTTTCCCAGATCCAATTTCCAGGCAGTTCCAAGCACATGTTGCGATCGAATTTCTTAGAACTCCAAAAAAATTAAGCTGTTCCTGTTGCAGTAAGCCTTGGCAAATAGACAGCAGTGTCAAAACCGAGGGGGAGGGGGAGGAGGGGGGGTAAGTAGAGGGCAAATGCATTTTATGAGTAAATGAATGGTGCCTGTAGATATGTCTATATGTATGTACGTGTATATATTTGTCTCTACGTGTGTTCCGAATAGAAATTTCCATTTCTGAACCGATCCGGATCAACTTGGCACACATACACTTCGGGGCGGAGCGGTTGTTGTAGGCTACCTATCGTCATTGATCGATATCGATTTTATCGATTTTTGAGAAGTTTCACCTACTAGGCTGAAAATTGGCATGAGGGGGGAGGTAAGTGAGCATGCTGATTATGAAAATATTATTAACAGGGTTGGGCGTTTTGATTCCTCCTTTTTTGATTAGCAAGCCCAAAAATAATTAAGTGATTCGGATCATCACGATCGAAAATTTGTCCGCCTCTCACTTTCCGAAAAAAATTTTCAAAAAATTCTGCTATACACTGATAGAATAGATTTGAGTTTTTTTCAAAAGGTACTTTGGTAGTTCATTGAGGCTAGTCAGTACAAAACTAGTCCCCATAAGTAGAAAAGTGAAAAAAAAATGAACTGATAAGGATAATTCTAATCGTATAATAAGATCAATGTGCCCCTAAAGTGAATGAATAAGAAAAAATACTTTAGATGGAGAGGTGTTGGCTTTCTGGAGTTTCAACTATGGACAATTTGTTCCCATTAGTAACTCAAAGGTTAAGAGCAAAACAAGAGTAAAAGCAACCAATATTATTTCAATGAGGTACGAGCTCCGCCCACATGAGGGAATGACTTGTGCAATTTAGGTGCGCAATGAAATTATGCAGTTTGATGAGCCTACAAATAAAGTAAGAATAAACCCATAGCTCAGCCACATCCTTTCACAAGAAAGAAAACTCTACTGTAAAATAAGAAAAACTACTAAATTGTCACTACTTATAAGTAGACTGCGTGCGACCGGTTTTTTTAAAACCCTTTATGGAGAGTCACTACTCTACTATTCAACACGATTCTGTGCACTACTTCGATTTATGGTACTAATATCTAGTATCGAGGGTTTGGTGGGGAAGAGGGGGGGGGGGGAGAGGAGAGGCTTCATTTGCAAAAAAAACTTTTGCAATTTTTTGTTGATAAGAAGTTTGCTCTACAAAAAATTTCGCCCCATTTTTTTCTTCTAAAGTTGGGTTACAAACTTACAAATTTCGAGGCATGCGACTGATTCATAGTGGGGGGGGGGGGCAAAGTTACACGCCTCTTCTAGAATTCTTCTTCTTCTTCCACCTCCAAAGAAATTCTGATATATTAAATACCCTTTGATTCAACTGACTTGGCGGCTGAAAGGTGGAATTTCGTGACCCAATTAAGGCTAGGCTAGGTAATGAAAAGAGAGGACGCGTGCAGGAGAGACGCAGACTGCGCAGCGGGTGCGAGCGCCGCAAGGTCACAAAGCCCCGCCTTCCAGCCGCCAAAATAGTTGAATCGAGGTTACATTTTTTGATTGTGCAGGCTGTTCCGCTCTTCAAGCTCATTACAGTCATCAAGATGATTAATGCTTCACAAAATGGAGAAAAATTCGAAAATATGGGATTTTGACCGAGCTCAGATCTCCATCTTTCGTAAACACTCCCACATGCGTCTCACACTTACTCTGGCATACTTATATGCACAATTTGCTGCTGAATGACAAGAGGAAATAAAAAAGTGGCAAACTCCGCCTATTTTGGTACAAACTCCTCCCACTTGCACAGCTTGCTCACGCTCAAGCCTAGTACATGCGAAAATGCAATTAGAAATTTCCACAGCTTGTACATACAAACCCTGAAACATGGCAATTTTGGATTAAATCGAAAAATTTCTGTTAAACGAAATGAGAAAATTTGACTATTCAGTTTGGAGGCAAAAGCACCATCAAAAGTGCTTCCGTGTTTTGAGGGAAAATCTTTCAAAGCGCTGCCCTTCCAACCCGTAGCGCTTCGCATATCCGGAATTTCCCAGAGCGTCTCAATTTCTGCACTAACCATAAGAGGACGAAGCGTTTGGCAGAGACAAAGGCTCTAAGCAAAAAACAGCGGGGTTTGCTTCCAAATCAACAGCGAAATCAAAGACTGCTATCGCCAAATATTTTTTGAAAAATTAGAATTTAGATCCTGCTGATGCTGCGTTAAATTTTATTTCCATATTCTACCATTGTAAATGAGCGCAAAATGTAAAAAATACGTGTCAAAAACATTTTAGTAGGAAAAGAGGCCCAGAATAAGGCCCTTATCGCTGAGCTGCAAAAAAAATTGTTTACACCTTACATGTCCTGTCCATCACGGAGGAGGGGGGGGGGGGGAGGATGGGCATTGAAAAAAATAATCAATTTGCGAATCAAATTCTTTATAAATCCTTCTCCATTCAATATTATTTGAGTTATACAAGCAGGTAATTTAAAAGAAAAAAACCTTCTTGTGGCTAGTGCTTTTCTCAGCTTTTCTTTATTTTCAATAATTTTCATATTGATGTTTAAGCCAGCCCCGGGCAGAGAGGTCAGGAGTGAATCAAACCCTCCCCCCCTCCAAACCCTCATTCCCTGGTCACCATTTTTAACCGGTGAGGCATACCGTGGAAGAATTATGTAGAAATTTTCTGTTTTCAAGGCCTGTATACTCAAATTTCTGTGACTGTACTTGATTACACGGTACGACATAATTGGATGATGAGTGTTGAAACTGGTACGACGACCTTCTAGAGACATATTTTTGCCAGCAGTGGAAGGTTCGAGACTAGTTTTTTCTACTAAGGCAAGAAAAGGTTCCAAGTTTGCTGGAATCACTCATCATTTTCCAAACGCTCCCTCATTTATTGTTTCCTTCCTCAGCATTGAAGTATGCGTGCTACCAGTTAAGATCATGGGGTCCTAAAGCGACTGTGTAGTTAGGGAGAAGGCAAGAGAGCTGCTTCATACTGTATAACCAACAATAAGTTGTTGAAGTTGGCCCTACAGCATGGTGCCGCAAGACAAGCAAACGTAACCTTTGATTCAACTGGCTTAGCGGCTGGAAGGCGGGGCTTTGTGACCTAATCAAGGCCGCTCGCGCCTGCGACGCAGTCTGCGTCTCTCGCGCGCGTGTGCTCCCTGATCATTACCCTAGCCTTGGTTAGGTCACTAAGCCCCGCCTTCCATCCGCCAAGCCAGTTGAATCAAAATGTAAGCTTTCTCACCCGATCCATAAAAGGTGCAAACGCTTTTGTGGGCGGAGCGTGTCAGCAGGGCGGGACCTGCTCACAGCTACTGCGTGCTCTTGGGTTTCACTCCATTGTGACTTACAGAAACAAATAAATAATAGCAAAAAACCAAGTTCTAGTCGCCTGACAATGGAAAGCAGAGACAGTAAAAAACAAGTCCATAATCTGTTTCTAGAATGTGTAAGTGAATAAATAGGTTCCATTTGGCTATTCATTGTTCAATTGTTATTGAAAAATCTGTTATTGCTAGCTAATCGATGACGTACAGACGCGTCACAAATGGGATATGAAGAGAACTTTTAACTAACTAGCGTAAGTTCAGGCAATATTGAGGGACGCGAAAGAGCGCACTAAATAATATTTCTCACCACAGAGAGCGATCATTCAGCTCAAGCAGCAGACCTCCTCGAGAGAACAAGTATGGAACATTCTCACATGCGAGGAAAAACTTTCAATTCAAAAAAAACTTTGATGGAGAATGTACTGTAAACCAGTATCAAGGTAGATTTTTGTGGCAAAATTGCACTCATAGAGGAAAGCGTCTGATCATTCGCGAAGCTAGCCTACATCTGAACAACGACAAATCAGTGGGAATAGTTTTGTATGCATGAGAAATGGAAAAATAAAGAGGAAGCTGGAAAGGTGCTCAAAAGTGACGGCATCAGACGACTCAATTTGCACTGCTCAAAAAAGGTTTTGGTGTAAATTTCTAATTTTTATTACACAAAGTATATGCATTCTATGACATTCTATACATCCACTACGGGCTGCTCATATTGGCGAGATTGCTGGGTATTTCGCGAAATCAACAACTCTGTCCAGAACTTTTACAATGAATTCACTCGAAATCTCCAAACAGAATGTGTAGCTAAATATTATGGAGATACTCTTTATGTGTTGAACATTAGTGAAAATGGCTTGCTCTCACTTATTAGCAACCAAAAATTTTTCAAATTTATTAAAAGCTGTAAAAAACCTCGAAAAGTATTTTTGGGTAAGAAAATGTACAGGCTGCAAAAAGTTTGGGATGTACTTTATTTGGTTAGAGTGTAATCAAATTATCAATTATTCGTTGCAAATTCAATTGAAAACAAGGTCCCATCGACTGAAAAACATTTGAAAATTTGAACTTAAATAAAAGCAGTATTTTATTTGTGAATAGAGATTGTTGAGTAGAAGTAATGTGTGCTGTTGAGGTCGACAGGAATCTCGTGAAAAGCCAATGAGGAAAAAACTGGCCGATTTTATGACCCTATAAAAACCCCACCGATACACTCACACGCAAACATACGCACCGAGGGGGAAAACAAGGAAGAAAAAATAGTGTGAGGAAAAAACAATCAGGTCTGTAGTTAGTAGGCGTATGGGTCCCACATGGATTCCATCGTACAATCAAGTGCTAGAGAACCAAAAAAAGAGTTGAATCAATAAAATCTGAGTCCAAAAAATAAGATATTTGCCTGTGTTTACTGCTGAGGATCAGCGTCGCTGATAAGGGGCACGATGGCACGGTGGCCCGACAGATAACGAGCGATTTGCAAGCATTCTAAACGCCCCCGTCAGTCGCCCCCCTCCCCCCTCCATGCTCAAACTTTGGGCTCACTTGAGATTCTTAGACATTTAAAACTTCTGGCATATAGCTGACTCAGGAGAATTCAGAGAACGTGCAAAAGTTTGAATGTAGCGAACTTCCGCGAAATTGCCGATTTCTGTAATATTTAGGAAATTGTGCGGAATCACGCAAGCTATGCAGCGCCGTAACTTCCTCCAGATTTAGAATATATTCATTCCGAAAAAAGTTACAGCGCTGCGTAGTTTGCGTGATTCGCGCGAATTCGCGAAGCTCCCCGAATGTTGCACCGATCACAAAAATTTACAAGTTCTATGAGCGGTTCTGTAGGATTGGCGGGCGAGCAAAGAATAATGGGGGGGGGAGTAGGAAGATTTTTTCTCGACACAAAAAGTCGTTAGCAAACATAACTGGCTTTACTTCTTTGTCCAGAAAAAATTGCTTCCATTTCTCCCAAACCGATAAAAATATTATTCGGTTAATTGCCGCACTCATCGAAGGCTGGTTTATACTTCAGCAGTTGTTGTCAGTGATGTCTGCAACTGCACAAGTTAGTTGCATAGTAAGCTCACTTATTTTGGGTTGAATTGTTAGAGAAGCATATAATCAACCATAAACATTTGTCAAATACAAAATTATAATTCTCAGCTTGAATTGATGTTTATTTTAAGTAGGGGACTATATGTCGCAAAGGTGGTCCCACTCGGACATCTGTCACAAATCACGCAGATCCACCATTACGAACAATAGAAATTTGCACCAACTGTGCGGGCGGGGCGGAGCTTATCGGCGGCATATAGACTCCTACCCTATTATTTTGAGTGCAGAAAGCATATATTGTGCAAATGCACACACCAGCTTTAAGATGTGCAACAGCGGTAAGATAGGGATTTTGGTCATGCTAATGAGTAGATTTTTTGTACGCAATTAACTAGGATTTTGAAAAAAACAAATTAGTTTCGCGAGGAAAGGTTTTTCCTTTTCCAAAAGTAATTTACAATTTGCAAAAAATAAGAGCATTCTTTGTGATTCCAGTGTTTGGTTAACGTCAGTTTTATTATCGAAAAGCATTGCTTGTGCTATTTTGGGTCCAAAGGGGCCAAATCATCGACGAATCACCACATGTGCTCTCGACCTGATAATAAATCAGAAATAATGCCAGTAATAATTCTGGAAGACATAAAATGGCGGGCAAAGTGCATGCGACGACGCGAACGCCGAATGGAAACACACGCAGGAAAGCAGAGAGCCGCCGCTGCCCCGTCAAGAGCAACCCCGTGGAAATATGCGGGTCGTGGGAAAACACACGACGCACGGCACCGAATTAAGTGTGCGCGGATTTCTCGTAATGTATTCAGACGCGTTGAGCACCGAATTAGGTCTTAGCATCCCAAATGGAAAGCTTAAATCGGTTGGACTCGTAGTAAGGACAATAATAACATAGCTTGAGGGCTTGAAAGCTGCGTAAACGTCATTGTCGTGTGTCTGCAAATCATGCCGATGAAACAGGAAATTTTTTCGATAGGTCATTATTTGTTAAAGCCAAGAACTGAAGAGAATTTTGAAACCGAAAATTTTTTCGATTCTTCTTTTTATATTATATGTCATTATTTGCTAAAGATAAAAATTGAATAGAATTTTGAAACAGATAATTTTTCGATTTTCCTTCTCATACGTCATTAAGCCAAGGGAATTTGAAACAGGAAATTTTTTCGATTTTTCTTTTTATATGTCATTATTTGCTAAAACCAAAAACTAAAGAGAGGCCCTTAGTCGAATTTTCAAAACTGAAATACAGTCATCATTTGTAGTTTTTATTCTTCAAAGTGAACTATAACACCCACAGATCCTCAATTTTCATTATTTACATTTCATATGTGGTAATATTTACAAAACACTCCAAAAACTCTTTTATTGTTGATCTCTCATTCTCGCATCAAAAGTTCAAAATCCCACTCAACCTCAAAGAACATTCTATGAACGTAAACACTTGTAAAATTTACTCAGAATCATGTTTGAATATTTTTATATTTATAGTATTATATGATAACACAAAAATCGACAACGCGTAATTATCTAAACCACTGAACGATTTATTTCATTCGTAACCTACGGTGAAAAATTTCTGGAACCTATCTGAAAATTCTAATAGAAAGCTAGATTTAGAAATTTATTGTTTTGGCAGTGACAAAAACATCTCTAGGCCAGAAAGCATCATTAATGAATTAAAATGAAAACTGCAAGCAAAGAAAACAGATTTTTGTGATAGAAGTTCGGAGCTAAAAAGTTAAAGCGTTTTTTACATGTTTCAGTCTTCAAAATAGTTCAAAAAATTACCAGACTAAGAATTTTTTTAAATGATGAAGTCATTCTAAAAAAAGTTTATCTTTACTAATGTTGCAGGACCCCAATGCGAAGATTTTGAAGTGTATCTGAATCAAATGAGAGAGTGTATGGAACCTTAGCTAAGTGAATGTAAAGGGTCCTTTGTTAGGACTAACCACTATTGTAAAGAAACGTACATTGAGAATATGATATAGGAACCCGATCATCGCTAATATTGCTAATATTGTTTACGACTGGTTGGAAATTGATCTACTTATACAAATTCGCTGTACGATCATGTATAGCGAAATCTGGCAGCCACATAGGATTGAATAGACTTTGGGTCCCAAAAGGTGTGGTCCGTTCAAACTTTGAAGCATACTCGTTGGGAGTGGGAATTCTTGTATTGTTAGACGGGACGCGACGTACATAACCTACGTGTTATAGGGAAGTAGAATAGGTAAACAAAGCAAAATCCGATAGTGATAGGAGTAAAAGGAAGTTGGAGTGTGGAAAAATAATAGTAAATAGAGTAGTTTACCCTTGGGAGAAGAAAAACAAGGTGATCAAAAAGTAAGAAGCTCCGCCCCTTTGACAGTCTCCTCGCAGAAGCAGGGCTCGGCACGAGCTGGCACCAGGGAGATCTCAAACGGAGTCCCCCTTGATTTTGGAAATTTTTTGAAGTATCCTTTGACTCCAAACTCTAAAATTTAAAAGGCCTAAAAAGCGAAACGTCGATTTGAAAAAAACCTCGCAATTTTTGTGTCATTTCGGCCACAAAAACGATATCCTCTTTGCTTTTTGCCCAAAAAGGATATCCACCTTGACCCGGTGCCAGCTGAGCCGAGCCCTGCCCAGAAGCTTCTATATATATATAGCATACATGAGAGTACGTCCGCGCATCTTATTTTCTACATGCATGAGATTTTCGAAAAAAATGATTTCAGTTCCAAAACGTCGGAGAAGTCTTCATAAAATAATAGGTGAAAAAAAACAAGATCCGGCGATGATAACAATGGAAAGAAGTTGAAGTTGCAAAGGCAAAGAAGAGTATCTCATCCATAAAAAATATTGTAAACGTGGTTCATACCGGCTACAAAATCAAAAAGAAAGCAAAAAGAGCAAGTGCGACAACTGATACTGTTTCTCTATACATTTTACTAGATAAGCTCATTTTTAACATTTAGCTTGATTTACCTTACCGATATGTAGCATTTGCTTTTAAGACAATCATTTCGGAGAACCACAGAAGGAACAAACTTAACCCGATTTTTGATTGACTTTATAGGTAACATCTGCTTTTGTATTAGTCCTACGAAAATGGCTGGAGGCTAAACCTAAACGGGAAATAAGGAAAGACAGCTAGCCGAGTTTTGCAACTCTAACACACAGAGAAGATTCATTTATGAAGTTTGTGGGATCCAGTGGTGAAACTCGAGAACATCATAAAAACCGTTCAAGTTGGGCAGAATTTGGAGAAGTGCCCTAATGAGCCGATGAAAAACAGCCAATATGAAAAACTTCTCCGCGTCCCCCATATCGCAGAGCAGAAGAGTGACAAATCGCAAATAGCCTAGAAAACTTGGCCGCTAACCTTTGAGGGCAAACAAATAGTCATATTTTATGTAAGAATATTTGACGACTACTACCTACCTGCCCCGTGCACTTCACATGACAGAATTTCTCAGCTCTACCATCAGATGGAAAAAATGAGCCCCGCAAGGATCGATAGAAATTTCGAGGGTATGTGATAAAGCAAACTATATCGGACGAGTTTCACTAAGGAAAGATTTTAGTAGAAAAAAGGTTGCGTTATGCATGTTTTGCTTAAACTACCATAAGTTTGAACTTTTGTGCAAGTTATTCAGCATCCAAAAGGCCAAAAAGGGCGTGGCAGTGGGCGGAGCCAGGCGTTCTCTTTGCAACCAGTTGCGTTTCTTCATAACTCCTTGGTAAGTGTTATACAATATCGCGAAAAGAGGATGTAAGGAGGATAAAAAGTTATTTGCATGAAAGCAAAGCGCTTTGCGAAAAGGGGCGTGGCAAAGGGCGGAGCTAGGTGTTCCCATCTCCTCGACTAACTTTGCAGGATGAGTTGGCACTTGTGCCAATAAAAAAGTGGTTTCTCGTGGCAAAAAAACCAATAAATTTTTCTTCTAAATATTAAGAACACATGGCAATTTCCACTTACATCGAAGCGCAAATTCTTGGAAAACTCATGCAATTCACATTTCGGAAAATCAGATCCGATGTAATTTCTGATTTCTAAATCTTGATATAGTGCAAAAAAAATTGTAAACAAATTTCGCTCAGAACCAATAACAATTTCCATCTTTAGTACTTTCACAATTTTTCAGTTTCCTTAGAGGAAGGAACTCTCAAAGCTTCTTTATTCTCTCTGGCGACTGAGAGGCACAAGCCACCGACACCAGATTGAAAGGCTTTTCCATCATTGTCAAGTCAAGAAAACACGGAAATGAAGCGATTCGATGTCTTGATGCCAGTCGGATATGCTCGTTTGTCAAGCTTGATAAGCTAGATGTATTCGAAGATTTTTCTTAGACGGAAAAGAAAAATTTCTGAGAACGGGAAAAGTATATTCGTTCAAAAGGGAGATTTTAAGGAATTATGGGCGTTTTGTAATGCAAGGGATGTCGTAACGGATGAATATGGCAATAATCATAACGGCCCCGTCCGAACATATAAAATTTGAACTTAGTAGAGTTCGGGCTAACGCCGAGCATCTGCAGAGATTCGGAATGGATAATGTGAAGTGAGGACGGAGAGAGCGGCTCTCGTTTCGAGCCCTCTCTTCCGTTGCCTCTCATGGGACCAGCAGCGAAAAAATGCGAACACTCATTAAGTGGAAGAGGAGATTTTTATCCGACGACACGCCAACCGGCCACTCTCATGAAATGCAGTTAGTTTCAAGCCTTAGTTAAGAACTTTGCTCAGCTGACGTAGATAGCTTGCACGTAGCGTTCAGGCACTTCTGGTCCCGAAAACTTTGAAGAGCTTGAAGGAGACTTGAGAGCTTTTAGAATTCGCGCCGAGGACAAGAGAAATGCTATGAAAGGGGATTGAGCTCGGAAACACTCGAAGAGATAGAATGACGAATTAACTACATTGGCTAGTGCAAGCAGGGCTTGAGGGCAAAGGGGCGCGCAGAGACGTTTCTATGTGTGTCGAGGTAGTGCTCAAACTTATTTTGCACTCAAACACATCTGTGAGTTTCCACTATTCTGAGAGGGTTTGGAGGAATATGATAGCAAATGAGATGGCATGGGTACATAGATAAAACAAATTATTTTTGACTATTGTATGAAATGAAAATGAAGATGAAATGAAAATAATGTCAAAAAATGACACAAGTAAATCCTATGCTGAGACGAACGGATGTGAATTCTGCGAAGTTTTATATTTATTTATTTATATGTTTACGCACAAGAAGTGACATAGGTTAAGCAATCAACTAGTGCATTTGAGAGAATATGAACAGTAACAGAGAAAACAGAGAAAAAATCATCAGTTCAGCACAAGTCAGCTCCCGAAAACTTAGAATAAAAGGGATGATTAAGCTTGATTACAGCATGTCTAAGTTCATACCATTGATGTTAAGGTCAATGGAGTCTGTCTCTTGTTCCCCCCCCCCCCCCCAACCCTCTTGCAGCAAACGCGCTTTTCAATTATTCAAGAAAGTGACTGTATCTGGAGCAAGCTGTATTGACAAAACCTGTAAACCTTTTTTTCGGGAAAGAGCAGAATTCCGAGATAAAGGATTGAACAATGTAAAAATAATTGTATTAGGGTGAGCGGCAAAAAATGGAACACCTTGATTTTTATTACATTTTGAGAATTTTTGTTTCGATCATCAGCAAGCAGAGGGCGGCAACTCAAACGTCGCTTATATGAGCGACCGTGCCTATTATTCCGGTAACACGTTGACACTCCTCTCCTATAAAAGGGAAGTGGCGACGTGAAGAACACAAACATGGTTTTTTAATATTTCTCAATCTTACGCTGCTTTACCGTAAAATCAATGAGCAAGTGACATACTACGTTACATGTGTAGAATTTCTTTTTACTTCCATTTAAAAAAACAAGAAAAACTTGAAACACTATAATTTTTTCAATAAAAACCAAGAAATCATGTTTCAATCTATATTTCCTGAGAATGAAAACTGGGGTAAGCTGCATATGGATGGACATAGCGTAAAGAGCTCTATCAGATAATAGCCAAAAGTGCGTTCACTTGCAAGGCAGTAAATAACACATACCTTCTTTCTTGGATATGCTGTGGCCATATCTCCTGACTTTAAGCGTTAAGGCCAGCAAGCCATTGTGGGTTTGATGACTGTACATCCAAATATTGCATCAGTGATACTTCGGATGGTCTCACATGTATCATGGCGCATAAACTGCACGAAGTTTATAATTTGTCAAAGTGATTGACTTTGCCCTTCAGCAAGTATAAAAAATATTAGATACATGAATAACCTTTAATAGGTATCATATGGAAGAAAACAATATTTATCAATAGCTATCAAGATTGGAAAGTTCAAACACTTCTCTTTCTTGAGAAATCTTGAGAAACCCCGGAGAGGGGGCAAAAGGAAGGAAGTCGGTTTTTTTGCATATTTTCTGTGATAACTTCAGAATCATTTTCATAGCTCCTCCCCCCACCCCCCGCCCTCCCACTTGTTTCAGATTATTGATTTTTTTAGTGGTACTTATTACGAACAGAATCAATAACACAATACCGCTCACAGAATGTGCAAGATTTGCGGGGATGTCGCGGACTTCCGCGGAATCCCCAGAATTCCGCGACTTTCACGGAAATTTCGCACATTCTGTGAGCGTTGTTGTAGAGGTACAAAGACGTTAGATTTTTTCAACCAATGAGTAGTTAATTATGTTAAGTACAAATTAAATCAAAATTTGTTGCTATAAGAAAAGCCTTACAAAAATTTCAGCAAGTAATGATGAGAAGTTAAAATCATGGCCGGTCTTTAGGAGGAAGCCACTGACTGTGAGATCTGCGCAGATCTTACCTCATCTTTTGTTTGAGAAGAGTTTTTTGCTAGAACGCAAAATCCGGGGGATTGGTTTTTAGTCACAAATTTGCGTCATAAGCTGGATCTGAATCCAAGCAGTAATATTTACTCTACACATTTGACCCAGAGGTTTAGAGCAATACAGTAGGCTTAGCTTGCAAGGAGACGGAAAAAACAAAAATAGGTACTTGTTATAAAGTCAGGAAATGCAGCAAGTGAAACAATCTGTTAAATTTCAGTGCACTAAAGCAGTCATGCATAAAAGGAAAGAAAATAAAAAAGAGACAGACAAGGCTAAGAGGCAAACACTGAACTTAAAAAAAAAGCCATTGAGCATTTTGATCTCAAGACCTTTAAATGGCATTTGACGGTTAGTTATGAGGATATAGCCCCAGTAGCGAAAGACAAGGATTTCCGTCCTACCATTAGACGAAAGGACATCGAAAAAATGAATTGAATGACAATCTTTCCAGCACGATGGACAACTTCTATAGATGCTATTATGCTTTGAAAAGACTGAAAGAAGAAAAACTCGTGCGGGATGAGATTGGCGTTTGACGTGGAACAGAATCTATTCGTCTTTTCAAAAGAGAACTCAATTATTCGATTTGTATGCTCTTCACTTGAATAATTACATTTTCATTTTTTTAAGTGGCTTTCAATAGTCGCGCAATGAAAAACTAACAATAAGCTAGTTATAATAGTTGCTATTTATAACCAATTCTTTACCGCTCTCATGAGCTCCGCAGTTTTGTGAGAATTTTTTCAATGATAAGATTAAAAAAATCATTAATAATCCCCCTTCTTTACCATAACTCGTAAAATTAATTTTTCCCCACTTTTCTTCATTTCCATTCATTATTTTTGCTCGGTCATCACTACTGAACAACTGTTTGTTCCATCCAATTCACATCGTAAGCAAAACTAATCTTTGATTTAAAAGGGTTGACGGCTGGAAGGCGGGGCTTTGTGGCCTAATTGAAACCGCTAGCACCCGCTACGCAGCCTGCCTCTCTTTCGCGTGCGTGCTCTCCGATCATTATGTAGCCTTAATTAGGTTTCGAAGCCCCGCCTTCCAGCCACAAGCTAGTTTAATCGAAGGGTAATTCCAAAAATGCACGAAAATAATTTCCCATTTGTACTAAGTAATTTCATTATACATTATATACATTATAGGTGTTCTATTTTATACAATAGGAGTTCCTAGGACAACAAAAAAGCAAATAATAAATTGAAAAGTATAACTATTCAAACATCAAAACAGTGCAGAGAAGGAGCGGCGTAAACCTGAAAAATCAGATTTTTTTTTGAGCTTTTTGTGGAATTTTGCAATTGGAAGAATGATATGAATTCCTAGATAGAGGGTGCATAATTCATAAAACGGGTCAACGAAATATTTGGAATTCGGAGGGAAGATGTTTCAAAAATTATTTATTCATCACGTATCGGTTATTTTATCCAATTATTTTATCCATTCAAACTCATTAAAGAACTAATTCAATGTCCTTTACCAACTTTATCGTTTTTAAAAATCCATTTACGCTTCTTTTTCCTTCTTGGACCCATTTTTACCGAAAATTTGAAAGATAAAGTTAGAAAAACAGGTTGGAACCTCAAGTTACGTGTACAATTCAAAAATGACCTTGCAAGATAAAAAATTTGGCTTTGTTGGAAAAGAAAGAAGGAAGCAAATGCACTTTTCCAAAAAGGAATCTGTTGCACATAGGACATGCACGACCGAGAAAACGATGTGCTTGGCAAAAAGTATGGGAGCCGAGCTGGGAATTCGATTACAACGAACGCTGTCGTGTTTGGGAAAATTTGGCAACGAAACTCGAAAATTTCGATATTCTTGGTGGAATCTGAGAAGAGTAACGTTACATTTATATAAACCACTTTCATCATAGTTTGTGTAAAAATATAAAATGGAAACCTACTTAAGCGAAATAATTCATAAAAACGTTACAAATAGAAAAAGTCTTATTTCTAGAACCAAAATGCACAGGAAATGAACTTATAATCTTAGAAAAACTCGCTTCCGCAATATTTGAAGAAGGAAGGGCAAGCGCACTGCAAAAGTAATGTAAGAAATTTAGAAAAATATAAGAACGGGGGGCGTGGCATGGGCGGAGTTTACCAGAAAACGATAGCAAGATTGAAAAGGATAGAACTTGACGAAAAAAACACCAAATTGATACGGAAAAGTGAAAAGCTGTTGACAGTGCGATGAGCAAGATAGTGAAAAATAATTGACAGATAAAAATTCAAAGTAATCTAGTGAAAAATCTTATCTATAAAGCTGAATGTGTGTCTGTCTGTCTGTATGTATGTGTGTATGTATGTATGTATGTATGTATGTATGTATGTACGTATGTTCCGAATAGAAAATTCCATTTCTGAACCGATCCGGACCAAACTTAGCACACATACACTTCGGGTCCCGGCGGGTGTCATAGGCTACTTTTCGTTATCGATCGATATCGATTTTATCGATTTTTTGCAAAATTTGAGCTACAGGGCTGGGAGTTGGCACGGAGAGGTAATCGAGCATGCTGATTACAAATATATTATTGACAGGCCCGGGCGGAGCCGGGTTTGCCAACTAATAGATTAATAAAAATTTTGAACGAAGACCACGCGCAACTGTTTAACGGATTTCGAAATATATTCCCGCGTCAAAATTATCAAAAATTCGAGTACGATACTTTTAGCAGTTGATCAATTTTATCGAGAGTTTTATAACAAACTCAGTTTTCTTCGAGTGGCGGAATATCCCCATACCCTTTCCCCGCCAATGGGTTGAAGTCTACAAAGCTGACTGAAGACTTGTCAATTAATGAAGTATGTAGTTTTTGTCAGATGAGTTGTTTTTTTTTGAATTCTGAACTAATTTCACAAAATTTTTCAAAGGATCCTGGTAAGGCAGCTTTATCTGATGGAGTTATGAACATGATAAAAAAAGCCTTAAATGGCATTTTACAAAATTTACGTGGGCAAATCATAAAAAATAGGCTGAAGGCATTCTGTTATTCGAAAAAAAGTTTTCGGAGTTCAATCTCCCTCTCCTCCCCCCTCCCCCTGCAAATGACGCTCCCATGCCATCGTTGGGGGAAAATAACTAACAATGATCTAAAATGTAGCTAAAATGACGAAAAGTTTACTAGAAACTCCAGCTGGAAAGAGAAGGAGCTATGACGCAAATACGCAGACTGCTTAGCTTTCTGTTTTCTTTACTGAAGCGAAGATTTAGGCCTACATAGTGGCATTACTGTTAAAAGCGCTTCTTGCACCTTCTCGAGCGGCTTAGAGCTATGACGTATTCCTTTGTTGATGGCTCTGCTTTTGCAAGGTTAATATGAGCTCATTGTGTTCCTTGCAGGGAAAATAAAAAATGAGGTTAGCTTAACATCAGTAAATGTAGATACATATTTTTTGAGGAAAAGGAAAAAGATCATAGCTAGAATGACGGTTAGAAAGTGACATTATCACCACTTTGTTCCTCACAAAATGTGAAAGTTGAGTTTTGAATGATTCTAGAAAACCTTGAGAAATTTGAATATGTACATTTATCATGTTTGTAACCTTTGAAGACCACAGTAGTCTTACGCCTTTTTCCTTCTTTCATTTTCCCTCCACTTCTTCTTATATTGACTGAATGCTATTAGGTTGTGCAAAAGTTTTGTCAGTTTTTTTCAATCCATCGGCAAACATGCTGGAATGAAGATAAACAAACAATTCAAAATGTATCCGATGCAGAATTTCTTCCTCTTTCCAGCTGCTAAACTACTATTGCGTTTCGTTGCGAGACTGACGAGATCTTTGCTGGAAATTACAACCACTTGCTTTTACCATGTCCAACTTTTGCTAATTTTCAAAATTTTTGTATGAGACTTCCGGAAGAGCCCAAATAACCAGCAGATAGGACAAACCTTTTGCCAGCTAGTGCTTTTTTCTTTTTTAGCTGCTTTTTTAGATTTTTGTTAAATAATTTTCTAAAAGTGTTGTGTTTTGGAAAAATCGCATAACCTGTCATTGCATTAAACACTGCAAAACCTACAGAACACTGAGGTTTCAACACTCGATTATTACTTTTGCTACCATTACAAAGTATATGAGCAATTTTCGCTTTAAATTATGAAGATTTTGAAACATAAGTTACGTCAGTGCGCACTCCTATAATTGAGAATTACTGTGATTTTTTCCACAAATTTCGCCTGTCTCGGCGAAAGACAGATATCAGAAAGAGGAGAAAAAGTTGCATCGAATGGTAACAGAAGTGTTTAACATTTTGTGTTCTACGAGGTTAAAATAGGCTGAATGTAAAATTTAGCCACTATAAAAAATAAATCTTCGAAATTCTAAAAGACAAGCCGTAGGGCTACAAAAAATTGCACTAGTGGGCAAAAGGTTTGCGCTATCTGCTGGTTATTAGGGCTTTTGCGAAAGTCTCATACAAAACTTTTGAAAATTAGCGAAAGTTGGGCATGGTAAAAACGAGCGGTTGTAATTTCCAGCAAATATCTCGTCAGTCTCGCAACGAAACACAATAGTAGTTCAGCAACTGGAAAGAGGAAGAAATTCTGCATCGGATACATTTCGAATTGTTAGTTTATCTTTATTCCAGCATGTTTGCCGATGGATTGAAAAAACTGACAAAACTTTTGCACCAACCTATTATATCAGCAGCCATGCCTTGTTATGCGCATAAACAGAAAAAAATGACAATTAGATAAAATTATAGATAAATAATGATACCCCCATAATTCATTTGCTTGTTACGCACTTATGGAAACGATGGTTTATTTTGTATTAATACAAGAAAAGATTAAGAACAGACTAAAAAGTACAAAAAAGGTGCCTTGCTTATCTGGCCTGCCATTTTTTTAAAATTTTTAGTCAATTTGATTCGATTCACGAAACTTGGGGTTTGTTCATTACCACTAACACAGTAGCAAGATAATCATAGAAAAATTATGCTTCGACGCTTATGATGGATTTTCTCAAAAAAAATGTCGCAGGAAGAGCTCATGTTGAGAGAAAATGTGTTTTATGAAGTAGAAAACTTGTTCAATCCCGACATTCTTTCTTCAAGATATGGAGCTTCAGTCAATAAAGAGCACTGAAATTTTTTTAGTAGCCATCTTTTGTGTGCTTTTTTGAGCTTTTCAGCGAACATAAGATTATTTGTCACCGCTGAAAGTTAAGTTCCCAGTTTTGGTAAGTACAAAATAAGATCACAGGGGAGTTTCGACGTTATTAGGACTTGAGGATTCTTTTCAAAGGAGCAGAGAGCAATGTATAGATTTGTGTCCATAATTTTTTGCGTATAAGGTTACATGAGAAGAAAACTCTATAAGAGCAGAATCAAGTTTGTGGATACTTGTATAAAGATAGAATTTTAATGAGGCAGGGATATTTTCTTCTTGGAAATTTCTTGCTAAGAAGATTAGACAATAAATTTTGTTCAAGCTCAAAGATGCATGTGTACGAGTTTGCGAACACCAAAAGGCATGAAAACGTCAGAAGATTTGCAACGGAAACCAGCGACAAGTGTCGCAATCGAGGATCAAGCAGTTGTGATGGAATATCGCAACGAAAGGGGCCAACGGCACGATGGACGAGACGTTTCAGTTTCACGGCCAGCCGAGCAGCATACACATAATATGCGCAGCAGCGCTGACGAACGCGAGATTCTCCGCTCTGATGAAAAAGCGCTTTGTGTCTCTGAGCAGAGCACAGCCGCATAATCTTAGCAGACCATGGAAATTATGCAAGTGATCTTTGTAGTTTCATACTTACGCGCTGACGTCGAATCTTCATTAAAAATCTCACTCCTAATTGTAAACTTTTGAGCTAGAGGCATGACCGATCCTGAGAGATTTTGGAGGTGTGGTCAGAACCTCACAGATGGTTTGGGCTCAAAATTCGCTTTTGCGGTGAAAAGCAAAGAGGATATTGTAAACCTGCTATGCATTTAACCATTGACGACGATGAGGACAAGGTGGCCCACCTTTTTGCTGTAGAGACGACGTGGACAATCGGTGGCCCAAAAATACAAGACTTACAAATAATATGAGTCTGCAAGCAGACTCATATTATTTGTAAGTCTTGTATTTTTTTCCACATATCAATATTTTTTCCAATTTTTTGCACTCTTGGGGCCTGTAGGCCCGTCGTTTACTCAAATTTTTATGACCTTTGATTCAACTGGCTTGGCTTCGGGAAGGCGGGGCTTTGTGACTATTCAAGCCGCTAGCGCTCGCGATGCACCTGCGTCTCTCTCGCGCGAGTGATCTCTGATCACTAGCTAGCCTTAACTAGGTCACGAAGCCCCGCCTTCCCGAAGCCAAGCTAGTTGAAAATGTTAATTGTTTACAAAACAGCCTTGCACTTCGTAAGTAACCATAAAAACTGCCCACACCAAAAGTGTTATGCAAAATCGCGTTTCCTCACAGTGCCGCCATACAAAACTAGGGTCGTCGTCAATGGATCAAATGCAGCGTCCAGGCAGAATCTCGACTTTTCTTTTTTTTTGCCTTATCCAGGCGCCTCGTCATTCCGCTGATTCCAAATATGGCACTCAAAATGCGTGAATTTCTAGCCCTTCCCCCTCCCCCATTTTAACACGTCAAGGGCTGAGGAGAGTTCGTTCAAGGGGGCGGACCGTTCGAGGGAGTGGGCGTGGTTCTCGAGGCTTGAGCAAACTCTCTCTCCCTTGACGTGTTTTCACGTGGCAAACACAGTGAAACAGATGGTGTCTACCTGTTAATGCTTGCTTTCGACAAGGATTGCATTAGAAGCGCTCGTCCAGGCTTCTTCTCACAAAATTCCTTCTCAAAAATAGGGTTTTTTGAGGAATTCACGCATTTCGAGTGCCATACTTGGAATCAGCGTCATGAAGAGGCCTGGATAAGGCAAAAAAGAGAAGTCGAGATTTTGCCTGACGCTGCCTTCAAGTGACCTTCACATATGCTAACCATTGAGTTGCTATATGAATAACATTCTCTAACGTGTTCTTTCTCATAAAGCGCGCCAAATTCAAAATGATCCCCAAATAAACAAATGGCTTGTTCACAGCGGACAAGCAATTGCAAGACAACGAATCTAGGCTATGTGTATACAATATTACTCCAAACTACATTATGTTAAAAGTTTCGAATCTTATTTGTCCTAATACCAGTTCTCAACTTTGTTGGTTTCTAGACCAACATAAACCAACGAATTGTTTCGGAGCATAAATATCGGAGAGCTCGCGAAAGCTCAAACCTTTTGATTTCGGCGGTTGGAGCACACAGAATCTGTCTGAAAAGAGCAAATTGAATCATTGCCTCTACTCTTTCTTGAGCCAAAAATCTGATATATAAAGCTGAATGTCTGTATGTCTGTCTGTATGTCTGTCTGTCTGTATGTCTGTACGTATGTGCGGAATAGAAATTTTTGTTTCTGAACCGATTTGGACCAAACTTGGCACACATATACTTCGGGGCAGGGAGCGTGTCATAGGCTACTTTTCGTTATCGATCGATATCGATTTTATCGATTTTTTGCAAAATTTGAGCTAGCGGGCTAGAATTTTGCACAGGGGGGTAATCGAGCATGCTGATCACCCCGGAGGGGTTGATCAGCATGCTCGATTACCCCCCTGTGCAAAATCCTAGCCCCGTAGCTCAAATTTTGCAAAAAATCGGTAAAATCGACATCGATCTTTAACGAAAAGTAGACTATGACACGCTCCCTGCCCCGAAGTGTATGTGTGCAAAGTTTGGTCCCGGGCGGAGCCGGGTTTGCCATCTAGTAGTGTATATAAACATTGATAGATATGGTGCTCCAGCGTTTTATGCGGCAAAACAAGGATTGTCTTGGCTTAAACACGTCTCGATACGATATAATGACATGGCGCAAAAGGGTAAGGCCTAAGGCATAAGGCATAGATACCTCGCGCGATTTGGCACAAAAGCGACTCTTTGTAATTCGTCGTTAATGCGCTTCCTTTGGTCAGGACTTGACCCATTTGCAACAACTTACACAAGCTACCCGCCTATGCGTTCGAGAAGCGCGCAAGATAAATCTGTAGAAATCTGGCAAATCGCCAAGTCGCTTGAAAGCGGCGATTTGGCCGAATCGCGTCAGGTATGCCTTGGGCCTAAGGCGTACTTCACGCAATTTGGTCAAATCGCCACTTCTACGCGACGTGGCGATTTGCCAGATTTCTAAAGATTTACCGTGCGCGCTTCTCGAACGTACATTCGGATAGTTTCTGTAAGTTGTTGCAAACTGACCAAATTCTGGTCAAAGGTAGCGCACTAACAACGTATCACAAAGAGTCGCTTTTGTGCCAAATCGCGCGCGGTATGCCTTAGGCCTAAGATGTGGAAATGAAAATATGTTGTCGGTATGCATATATCGTAGCCTTCTGCGTGTTTTTCCCCATTAATCAGCTTAAAAGAGAAACTGTTGAGTCATGAGGAGTGGCTCCCCAAGTGGCTCAAAAACATTGTAACTCCGAATGAAGTTTGCCATGCCTTTTCCAGATCACATAAGTTTGTCATAATATATCACATATAGAGCAATTTCCTACTAAACATCTACACACAATTTCATGTCATATTTGATTGTAAACAAGCCTCATCTCTATTTCGGGACAATTTTAAATTTCCGCGCTTGAACGAAGAGAATATTGGAGCAGGAAATTGTTCGTTTCGCAGAAAGTGGGTTTGTTATGGCAGTGATGAGCGCTTGCGTCGTCTACAGGTGATGAAAAAGAACATAAAAAGAGGAGGTGGCGGGGGGGGGGGGAGATTTAGGGAGTGTAGGTGTACTCATATGACAATAGCGATGGGATGAATTTCATCTGTTACGGGGATCGAGGCATAATGTGTTTCAATAATGAGCGTGCAGTTCGCTACTCCTTTGAAGTTTTCTTTGCAAAACACATATATTGTTTGTTCGCCAGGGAATTTCCTATGGATAAATTCGTCCTGTCTCCCTCCCTCCCTCCCCCCCCCCCCCCCGCTAGACACCTAGGGCCGCATGCACTAACCTCCCCGCGGGGAGGGGATCGCAGCTTAAAGAAAGCTTTATGTTTCGAAACTCCAGATATCTGGATTTCACGTTGTGTACCTATCCGTAAGTATTCCTACTACCCTTTACTATGAACATGTTGAACAGGAGCGAGAAGCTGTACGAACCGCATTTTCCAGCTTTTGTATGATCCCTGATGATCCCCGGCGCTTTTCTTTAAAGTCATTTTTCTTACTCCGAAGTTAACGAAAACCTTCCAAAGTCGTACTGAACATCTGACACAACAGTGCTAAGCATGTTGCTGATGAGAACAAATGAGTTTTCAAAAAGTCGAATTTTCCGGCAAACCTCAAATTTCGACCTGTGGATCATCGAAAATTTCATGACTTCAAAACATCATTTGTTCTTATCAGCAACATGCTTAGCACTGTCGGTTTAGATAATCTGCACAACTTTGGAGGTTTTTCGTTAACATCAGAGAAAGAAAAATGATTTCAAAGAAAAGCGCCGGGGATCATCAGGGATCATACAAAAGCTGGAAAATGCGGTTCGTACAGCTTCTCGCTCCTGTTCAACATGTTCATAGTGAAGGGTAGTAGGAATACTTACGGATAGGTACACAACGTGAAATCCAGGTATCAGGAGTTTTGAAATATAAACCTTTATTTTAAGCTGCGATCCCCTCCCCGCGGGGAGGTTAGTGCATGCGGCCCCTAGTTGACGGATTCAAAGAACTAGAGCACGCCGATTGCGGCAGAGCACGACACTGTCGAATTCGTTCCAAGCTCATGCAGTAGTCTTTTGCCTTTTCTCATCGTTCTCACCATTCTGAATTTTTAGTCTTAATGACGTTTGTAATCACAATCGACGAGTTGTTAGGGGAGATGACGACTATACTATGGATTGCACATCCAATATGCCTTGACAACCTAAACTCAGAGTCGGCGCCTCAGACTCGTTGAAGTTAACGTGTTGAAACGAGCAAAAGGCGGCGAGCTTGACGACGCGAACGATGGTACCGACGAGAACCTCGCCCTAGAGAGGATACAGCTGGATATGTGTTTGTTTATATGTTCGCATGTTTGTGTACGTCATTCCGAATAAAAAATTTTATTTCTGAACCGACACGGACTAAACTTTGCACACATGCACTCCGGAGTAGGGCAAATGTCACAGGCTATTTTCTTTATCGATCGATACCCACCTTATCAATTTCCTGCAAACTTTGAGCTATGGCGCTAGTTGTTGGCACAGAGGTGGGAAGAGGGGGGGGGGGGGGATAAGTGAATGAAAACACCGGGAGCTTGTATATAAGAGTGGGCCGGGGCGCGGAAATGTCATGTGCACAAGGGACAGACTGGGGAGTTTTACCATATCATGTTTACAGGGACCGAGCGAAACCGAGTAAGTCAGTTTTATACAAAAATTAGCGTGGTTCTCAGCGACCGCAAGGGAGGGTCGCCAAGTTGAAGTGGCTGATCACCACAAACCGCATACCGTTATTGAGATTATGGAGCAATTTTGAATTTGCTTTTCCTGACTGCAAAGTCTTGCTAAAAAAAGAAGCTGTGAGAGTTTTTTGCAGTTAAAAAATGAAGTAATGGTCGGTATATTAATCGCTACAGCCTCTCTAAACCTCACTGAGGGTGGCAAGTATCGATAACTTTATACGAAGCTCTCACTAATGATAGGCAGTTTGTCGCGATTGGCCTATTCAACTTCGTGACCTTCCTTTCAGTGGCGGTGCAGATTTCGGTGGGGGGGGGGGGACAAGATCTTTTTCAAATGAAGGCTCGTGGCGTTAGCCACGCACTCCAAAAAATTTTTTGGGGTGCTTCTCAAAATTTTTGTAGGTCTATAACCCCTAGAATCTAGAAGAAGGGGCGTAGCGGAAACCACGCCCCTAAATTATTTTTTTACAGAGCTGTTTTGATTTTTAAAAATTTAAAAAAATTATTTTATTACAAGAATAAGCAAGTCATTTGCACATTTTAATAACCCATGTAAGTAAATTTCGAAAAAATTTGCGACCCCATCCTGTCCCGTAAACTAACCTGTGGCGAGCTGTGGCATGTGTAATACCTTTAGAGCTGATGTTGGCCGCTTTTGACATGATGTTGTATATACCGACTACGCTCCCTGGACGTCTGTCACTTAACGCAGTCATTGTCTTTTAGAAAAACGTTCGGCAGATACGCAGTTTAGATCTGAGACCAGCTCATCGAGACGCCCCATGCTATGTGAGATTGCTAAGGTGGCTTTGTTCCTTCGTGATTCCTCTGAATAGAGTGCTCTGACAGCCCCTGGACCTTTTGACCAATTCTGACAAATTTTGTTTTAATTGAGCATGTAATTTTTCAACCTAAAAAACGCTCATAACTCGGCATCCAGAGGCGCTTGGGAGGAAGCGAAGACATATCTGGAATCAGCGTTCGATGATCTTCAAAGCCTATTTGTTTCATATGTAAAGGTCACTTTGACCAAATGGAACTCCCTCGTTTGTTCCGCCCGAATACAGTTGGCAAAATAGAATACAAAACCTTTTCGTATCCGAAAACAACAGCATCTCCACATGGTCCTGCTTCCGCTAAATCAGTAAAATATTTTTCACGAATAATTAAAATTTGCTTGATTTATTATGATGAGTTGTGACTTTTACAAAGAAAGTTGCTGAAATTGAAGCTGTAGAGTTATGAAAATAGCATGCCACTTCAAATGGCTAGAAGAGTCTTGCTAATCATTTATTATTAGGTTGTCCAGAAAATTTACTCCGTTTCAAACCATTATAAAACCGCGCACAATAGACCTGAATGAGTTGCAACATGCATTCGATGCAGCTTCTCCTTCTCGTTCTTATGGGTACATTTCGAAACCACAATCTTGTATGCTTTTTTGTTAAATGCCAAAATTCTCCAAAGTTAGGCTAATTTTCAAAAATTTCACTTTTCAATTTCAAAGTTTGGAACGGGTTAAGCATGGATCGAATGGAGCAATTCGCGGACTGTAATATAATGTATTTAGCTTCTCCTTATCTGCTGACTTTAGAAGGTCTCGATCGGCAAAGTATGCACGCAACTGCAGCAAATACACGAAAGCTTTTGAAGTTTCTACGATTTGAAATATGATTCTCATCGAACATTATTTATGCAACTAAACCAAGTTTGATTTGCTTTAAAAAAGCAGCTTTTTGAATTTTTGGTACTTCACAGCGAACGCTTTGAAAAAGCCGCGGTTTTTATTAAATCAATAATTATAACGGGCTTTGTAAACGTGGACTATGTAATCTAAAATGGGTGCAAAATATAGGGTGCGATTAGAGAGATTAGATAGAGATTAGATACAGATAAGTTTGATTTGAAACTGTTCCCTTCTGTCCGTTTGAACGAGTGATAACAGCGCGCAAAAACATCAACAATGCGCCGATAGCATACAAGCGCGATTTTGGACCGTAACTATACCACCAGTATTGATATAAGGTTCAAATTAAGCTATTATGTAGAGCATGACCCCTTCTCCCATATTCTAAACCCATTATTGATGGATTATAGATTAGTGACTCTTGTTCTCGCCAAATAAGGAAGATTATAGCACACGCAAATCGCAAATATTCTCGAAAAGGCGAGTCAGGACTGCGCTTGCTTAAAGGCAGTGGATCGGCAAAACTTAACAACGCAGGATTTCAACGCAGTAGGTTCCTTATCGCTCAAGTATGAAAACAGTGCAATCCCGGCTGCACAGCATGCCTTACCTACCAAAAAAAACTGCTCTCAAACTTACACGCGCAAGCCAATCTTGCACGCGCCCGGACGAGTTGGCAACTTCCTTCCCACCATTGGAGGCTGCCCGCCGCAATGCTACAAACATTGGGTCCTGCAACGATTCAGCGTCATCAGCCTTGCTTCACTCGTCCAACTTCAAAGGGAAGGGCATTCAAAAACGCATGTTTTCGCCGTTTTCAAGCTCTCTAAAGTGGATTTTCGGGATCAGCGTATTGAGTAACCCCAGGTAAGCAAAAATTTGACTAGGTTGCGATTTGCCGAGCCACTGCCTTCAATGAATTGGACTCAAACTGTGATTCGAGATTCCAGATTCCAACGAAAAGTAACAGGAATAATGGAAAAAGCTCGGACTTCGTCTACATCACAATTTTGAGGCGATAAATTATTATACTTAGTCTCTGTACC
The DNA here is from genome assembly GCA_958299035.1 of Cylicocyclus nassatus. Lineage (NCBI taxonomy): Eukaryota > Metazoa > Nematoda > Chromadorea > Rhabditida > Strongylidae > Cylicocyclus > Cylicocyclus nassatus. Next base: position 82,357,774 of record CATQJL010000112.1, read on the forward strand.
ACGTTTTCTGATCGCACTCCGTTGCGCCGCAGCCACTTTCTCGTTAGAAAAATTCGCAGCTTTTCTCCTAATGCAAGTGCTGACTGGATACTCCTTAAGCAGTAGAGGATTTCTCAAGTTCGCGTGACAAACCAATAAATTTCTCAAAAATCCTCACACTTCTCCACATTTGTAAAAGGGAGTTGCAAGATTTGATATGAGATGCGCTGAAAAAGGTATCCGCCGCCGTGTAAGATTGTAGAAGTCTGAACCCAGTTTTTGTAAAATGATAGAATATATTCCCATTTTGGAAATTATGTCAAATTTACAAGAAAAACCTGTGAATTGTGCCGATTTTTCAAACTTTATTTTGAGGGACAGTACTTTTTCCGCCCCCTGTAGCTAAAGGTTTAGCTCCATATAAGTTTACCAACGCTCTTTGAAAACGTCAGGATAAGAATTTTTGAAATGCAGGAAAGATTTGGCGTTACTGCTGAGCTGCTCAAAAAAACCATGGGGAGAACATTGCAAATAGTAGATCAGAGAGCAATTTAGCTGTAAGAAAGAGGATAAAAATCTAAAAAATGGCACCTAGGTCGTCCATGGATTGATGTTCTGTGAGTTTGAGCGATGATTGAAACTTTCGGGACAACCTAGTATTATGAGTTGAACGAGAAACGAAACCTTAGCAATAGAGACCTGCCTCTCGCCTTATCGTACGCATAAGTGATGTGGACTAGTGGGTACTGAAATGTAGATGAATCAAAAATGAGCTGCAAGTGGAGCGAACAGAAATTGTTTTTATTTGTTGCGACCGAAACTGCAACAATTTTCTCCTTGTCACACTAATAGAAACCAGGGGAATTTCAAGCTTTAATGAACCAGTTTCTGAGCATTTCATTACTCATGACAAGTTCACGCAACTGTGCACACAAGAAATCCATCACATGAAAGGACCTGTGATTTTGTATGAACAGCCGTCAGCAGACAGACAACAATTTTCCTAACTGTTGTCCTAACTTGTTCTGGAGGTACAGGCAAAGGTCGTGCACTTTTGAGTGAATCATTTGAATATTAGCGACAGAAATGACAATATGAAGATAGTTTGCTTCGACTGTTTTTTTATTTTATAGACTTCATTCTCATCATGTGCTTAAGTCGGCAATTGTTTCTTCATATCCATTATCTGGCAGTAGCATCCATTGTGCTCTACGCACATAGCGACAGTATACTCTCAAATTTCATGATTTGATTTCACACCAATTTTTCAATTGCATTGTTTCTCTTTCTATACCTTGTGGGATACATTTGAAGACGAGCAGCCCTTGCTCCTCAGCTTTGAAGTCTAAATGTCTTTGCGCAATGTAAACTTCACTTTCTTCGCGTTCCTTATTTTCGCTCTGTTGGCAAAGAACACTTGTGCATTCTACACTGCAGGAAAAATAACGCATATTAGAACAGTAGCTTTGCTGGTAGATGCTATTCGAACTTTAGATATATATTAAAAGTATTGCATAAGCATAAGCATATATTAAAAGTATGCCATATATACAGTGAATCCGTCTTTGTGACTTTGGGGAATACTTTGCGAAAGCAGGGCAACTACGAGCCATTTACATTATCAGAAGGATAGACGACAGGTGGCCACTAAGAACATCAGTGTGGATTTCTCAAGCAAAACGTTTTCGCGGAAGACCACTACAGAAATAGGTTGTTCGTGGAACGGAGAGCAGCTGAAAGTCAGTGAAATTCAAGGCCTGGAAATGGATGCATCCTCCGACGTTAAGCAAGAAGACCCCGGAGCTACCTACTGGAACATGTGGAAACTCCTGTGCTGGGACCTGCACGCCAGGTGAGGACGGGCTATATAAGTACTTAAGCTAAGTAAGCAGACAACAAACGAATAAGAGCGGATACCTCGTTCTCTTCACCCCCTTCTCCAATTGAAACAGAGAGTACACCACTGTAATTTACCTGCTTCCGACTCACTTGTCACTGACAAGAACTGTCAAGCCTACACAGACTTGTGATCACGTTCGCTTCGCATAGTCTCGCACGGGCTACTACGAAGAAGGAAGAAATTTTCGTGCAGCACTGGAGCAGAATATGGCATACAAATCTCAAAAAAATCATTTATTTTCGTGTTGACTCAACAAAAGCTGTTGGTTATAAAAGCGACCGGATAAGTAAGGACTTTCAACTTTGCTTCAAAAATTTCTATCAAAAATAGGGGACTGGGACTGACTAAATTAAGCGCATCTATTTCTAGCTTGCTTTGTGTGACTATATGAATAATTTACGCGGCACAAACTTTGACTATATGAATAATTTACGCGGCACAAACTTTGTTGCTTTCTAGTGCCTGTTAAGAATTCAATTTCTTCCACTTTCCATTGATATTCACCGCCACTTGCATGTATGGACTAGTAAACCAATAGAAAGGCCGTGCACTATGACTGAAGTTTTTGTAAGTACACTGCGTTTCATAACTATAAGACACCTCCCAACGGGATTTCCGGATTTACAAAAGAGATGAGTACTCCAGTCAGTGTCTGTGTGATCTGCATATGATATTGAGTGAAATGACATCTCGATCAATATGTCTATTCACTTGCTTTTTTACATATAGAGACATGTCTATTCTTCCACTGTTTCATTACTATACAACACCTTTGAGCAAGGTACTTTTCTCAAGGAAAGGAAAACGTAAGACGGGATTTTTATAACTTATCGGGTTACGGGCCTTCCTACCACTTCCTCAAGTCTGCTGGAAATGTTTCTAACAAATTCATGCATTTCTTCGGTTCAAGTTGTCACATGCTCCCATAACGAAATGCTCCAGCTTTTAATGCCTCGTATTGTTTGTATCTGCTCAGAAACGCTGTGCCAGTAATCTCCAGAGATTTTCTAAAGAATTTAAAAAGACACCATGGTCACCTTTACAAAGGCTGCTCGCGCTGCTAGCAGAGAACGGCAGCAACTGATCCGCGTGCATGTTCAACGCATTGTGCTGCTGCGAAACTTGCTGTTACAGGCGCGTTGTTAAGAAGATGACAGTAAGAATGAGCCAATGATTGACGGTGTAATTAATCAAAAAACTTAGTTTGAACGACTCCAACGGCTAGAGGACCGACTGGCCGAATATAAGCAAAGTCCACATTATTTTAGCAAAAGAAGCTTTAGCGGAGGTTACTCTATAATTTGGGAGCATTTCACATGCTTCAAAAAACCTGAATTTCGATAAAGAAATTTGCGCGCAGTTTGTCAAAAGATACTATTAGGGTGATCCAAAAGTAATGGGGCAGCTAGAGAACAAATGCAGTTTTCTCCAGTAGAAAAGCTAATTGGAAGTCCAAGTTTTGGCAGATGTTAGTACATAACAAAACCTTCTGATCGAGTCTGTGGTTGGGCACTGTCACATGGCGTTAATTCTATAAGCGCTTAAAATTAAAGCTCATCACTTCAAGTTTTTGAACTTTGAGCAGCATCGCCGCAGTAAAACAAGTGAGCCTACCAAAGATATGTGCGGCAATGGGTGAGGGGACTGTCACCAAATTCACATTAGCTCGGTGGTCCCAAGGCTTTAGAACAGAAGATATAGCATTGGGTATTAGGAGACATATTACTTATTCTTTCATCAAGGTAATCAAATAAGCTCAAACTTAGCAGTTACTTTCTGATAGTGCTTTTTACGCTCTATCCATACATATGCAAATTACTTCGACTTTTCTTATTTTCAAAAGATTGTGGTCCAAAACATGAATTTTAGTCTGAAAATCTGCGGCAAACACCGCACTTTTTCGAATAAAGTGCCTTTTTTGTATAAAATAATTGGCAATTTTTGGATATTCGGTAATCATTAGAAAGAGCTTGGGAAGCTCTCTCGAGTGGTATGCTATATGTCGAGGGACTATCAGGTGCAGCAGCCCAAATTCGGATGGCGTTCAAAAAAGTCTGTCTGGCTTCTTCAAAGCGCCACTCGAAGAAATGTCGGTGAAATGCTGCAAGGTGCTGTCAAGATAACCTGCGAAGGTCACTTTATACAAAGGCGTTAAAAATGGTGGGCGTTCGTAGCTAATCAGAAAGAAATTTTGAAGAATGTTAAAAAAATCACGGTGCCCCATTACTTTTGGATCACCCTAACCAACGAACCAATGTTCTTTTCATAAGCGCCGGTGACAGCAATACGTTTCGAAGCAGCACCAATCGTTAAACATGCACGCGGGTCACTTACTGCCGTTCTCCGCTAGCATCGCGAGCAGCCTCTGTAAAGGTGACCATTCTTAAATTGTCTTAAACTCTTTAGAAAATCTATGGAGATTACTGGCACAGCGTTTCTGAGCAGATGCAAACAATACGAGGCATTGAAAAGGTTGGAGCATTTCGTTATGGACGCATATGACAACTTAAACAGAAGAAATGCATGAATTTGTCAGAAGCATTCCAGTAGACTTGATGAAGTGGTAGAAAGGTCCGATTATTTCTTCCTTGGAAAAAGCATCTTGCTTAAAGGTTTCGTATAGTTATGAAACAGTGGAAGAATAGACATGTCTCTACATGTGAAAGCAAGTGAGCAGACATATTGATTGAGATTCATTTTATTCAATATCATATGCAAAACGCACGTATATTGGCTATAAAAAAAAGAACACAGCCTTACTTGTTGAGAATGAAGTTTAAAGGCAGCTTTCATCCAGATTCTTCATTGTTTTCGTCATTCAGGGGCCTTCTCGTGTCACTGACTTCAAATATAAAGTTGAGAACTCGCAAAAACTCCGGAAAACTCCGTTCCGAAGAGCCCGTGGTGCGGTTTTTCCAAAAGGTGTTTGGATGGGCGTTAGATGGGCTAGCCCACTGGATGAGCTTCGCGATTCCGGAGCGATTTTGTCGCTTTTAAAACAACATTTCGCGTCGGACTTGAGTGTTAGCTGGATAGGGGGGGGGGGGGGGAGGAGGTCCTACTATCGCATGCTGTCTAAACCTCTTGACCCTAAGTTGTTGGTGCAGAGAGTAGTGTCTCAACAAAATTTACATTCGATTTTTGCATGTTATAAAGCTTTCCAACCCTGTTTAATTCCTTATTTAAATCGCATGAACTTTTTGTTTTGCGTTTCAAAGGCTCCGCGAGGCTGATTGAACGAGATGTGCGTCTCTACACTGGAATGCGCTGTAGGTTTAGACGTGAACGAGAAAGGCGTTGTTTGGAAAGGCATCTTATGACAAATAAGAAAAACGATGGGATGCGCGGGCCAAATCGCCCCGGCGGGCCATTTAAAGTAAATGCTTTACTCGATGACTTTTGCTAGGAGCCTTGGTGATAGATGCAATTTGGTAATGCTATTGCATGGAAAATGAGGAATACTTGAAGTTTCACCTTCAACCCCCCCCCCTTTACTCAAAGTATTATATTTCACACCACATTTGCAAGCGAACAAGATCTATTCAATTTTAAATTCTGACCACGTTCAAAGAATAAGATACTTCAAATCTCTGTCTGCAGATAAACGAAATGAGGAAAAAAGAACCCGGGGTATTGACACACAACATTTATTATTTGTCTCGCTCATCACCCTGTACAAGCACAGCTATATTGCTCAAAATTTCTGCCTACCACCTACCATATGTCCCTTGAACTTTTATTCGCTGTGGTGTCGAGCTTGCTGTGTGTTGATCATTTTGAGGGCTAACTTTTCAAGAAAACGAGTTAGGGACAGCATCTCTGCATATGCTACCCTTTGCTGGAAGATAGTCTTCTCCAGAATAGACAATGTCCATGCCTCCTTCCACAACCATTCATCTGCAAGATCTATCTTGGCTAAATGCGCATAGAAAGCTCAGAGCATTTCGGTGCTTATAAGGAAGAGCAAACACCCATATTTTCGTGTACTTAAAGATCCAAACAAATAAATGCATCCGTTGCTAATAATTTAATTCACATTCTTGTTGCATTTTGAATGTTTCAGAAATGCTTCCATTCTTGATGGTAGCCTTTGCTTTTGTGCAATGCACGGCCAGAAGTCTTCCTGGTGAGTTTCAAAGTATTGACGCATCTAGTATTGATGCATTGGTAATTTTGCATTGAGCTTTAGCATTGTGATATTGCTGTAAATATAACTCATCATTTCAATAATAACGCTTTGAACAACTCACCTTTCTCAGAGCCTGTAGATGAGAGATAATGTGACCAACATGATGTCTATTATTCAAAAATCAACGGATTTAAAGTGACATACGATGAAATCTCAAGCGTTGCCTAAATAAGAGCTCTTTCCATTTCTGTGGCCGTATTCATTAACAAATCCTGTGGGTAAGCTTTACCCTTGAGGGTAAGTTTTATCCCAAACAGCATGAAACCCTAATTTACGAAGCACAGGGTGGGCTTAACCTTTGAAGTTAAAGGCAGTGGATCGGCAAAATCCAACAACTCGGGATTTTAACGCGGTGAGTTCCTTATCGCCCAAGTATGAAAACAGTGCAATCCCGGCTGCACAGCATGCCTTCCCTACCGAAAAAAACTGCTCTCAAACTTACATGCGCAAGCCAATCTTGCACGCGCCCGGACGAGTTGGCAATTTCCTTCCCACCATTAGAGGCTGCCCGCCGCAATGCTATAGACATTGGGTCCTACAGCAAGTCAGCGTCATCAGCCTTGCTGCACTCGTCCAATTCCAAAGGGAAGGGCATTAAAAACGCTCATTTTCGCCGTTTTCAAGCTTTCAAAAGTGGATTTTCGGGATCAGCGTATTGAAAAACCCCAGGTAAGCGCAAATGTGACTAGGTTGAGATTTGCCAAGCCACTGCCTTTAAGCCTACTCTGAAGGTGAACCTTACCCCGGAAATGATTAGCCCGTGTTCATCAACGACGCTGAGGGTATTACCCCAGAGATCAACCCGTATTCACGAACGCGGCTCATCAGGGTAAATTTAACCCTAGCCAGAGCAAGGTTAAACCCTGACACTTCCTACAATTATAAAGTGTGATTCTTGATGCACTACTCAGTCTTAACAATACTGTTTAAACAACAAACACATATTTGTTATTAGTATTATCTCGAACTTCTTAAGTCCTCTTTTTGGTTTATTCATATTACAAAAACTAGGACAAAATTTTTTTAGCGTTTTGTTGGTCAGCTATAAATGTATCTCGTCGATAGTTTGATTATGTATCAAGTCATTTACAGAACGAGTGTATTGGTGGACTAATTTGAAAAGTGAGTTTCATGTTACGAAAATTCTTTCAAGTTTTTGAGCTTGATGTTCAGCGTATCAAACCCTTAGTTGGACATGTACCTTAATCAAAACTAAACATTTCACTATATCAACTCGAGCGAATATAATACCGAATCCTTGCAGTATATATCTAATGATAAGGGAGAGTGCAAAAAAAAGGCAGCGGGCGCTGTGCTGGAGCTCGCGGAGACAGCAGACAGCAGTGATGCACTTTCGTCTGGCGGGGGTCCCCCCTCTGCGCCGCCGAGCCCCCTCCGCGCCGCCGGGTGGGTGCTGCTGGAGCTAGCGGAGACAGCAGACAGCAGAGATAAACATTCGTCTGGCCGGGGTCCCCCCTCTGCGCCGCCGAAGCGGGGGTCCCCCCTCCGCGCCGCCCTTTCTTTGAACAGATAAACATCCGTCTGGCGGGTTGTTTATCGCCGCCGTGATCTTTGAATTCCGAGGCCTGTTCTTAGACGATGTTGATCAAATGGCATATAGATGGCATAACCCAAAAGCGAATCACTAAGCAAGCTAATTTTCGTATAGTTCGAAGCGCTTTGACACTTACAAAAGCAACTCAACTTTCATTGTTGGTGCAGGTTAGTTTACAATTTGATTTAGATCATTATTATCATTATATTTGTACAACATAATTTATTATTCAATGGTTTGTAAGCAGCACGTAGGGCAACTCGATCGTGCAGGGAAACAGATTTTATATGCTTGGGGCAGTTCTTATAATTTTTGAACGTTCTTCAAGCGGCACTTAGGGCATGAACTGTCTTTTAGATATAGATAATATTGGTTTGTAAGCAGCACGTAGGGCAACTCGATCGGGCAGGGAAACAGATTTTTGTACGCTTGGGGCAGTTCCTATATTTTTTAAACGGTCTTCAAGCGGCACTTAGGGCATAAATTTTCATTTTAAATAGTTACTATCGGTCTGTAAGCGGCACGTAGGGCAACTCGATCGTGCAGGGAAACAGATTTCTATACGCTTGGGGCAGTTCTTATAACTTTTAAACGGTCAAGCGGCACTTAGGGCATGAACTGCCTTCTAGATATAGATATTATTGGTTTGTAAGCGGCACGTAGGGCAACTCGATCGTGCAGGGAAACAGATTTTAATACGCTTGGGGCAGTTCTTATAACTCTTAAACGGTCTTCAAGCGGCACTTAGGGCATAAATTTTCATTTTAAATAGTTACTATCGGTCTGTAAGCGGCACGTGGGGCAATAGGGCAACTCGATCGTGCAGGGAAACAGATTTTATACGCTTGGGGCAGTTCTTATAACTTTAAAACGGTCTTCAAGCGGCACTTAGGGCATAAACTTTCATTTTAAATAGTTACTATCGGTCTGTAAGCGGTACGTAGGCCAACTCGATCGTGCAGGGAAACAGATTTTTATACGCTTGGGGCAGTTCTTATAATTTTTAAACGTTCTTCAAGCGGCACTTAGGGCATGAACTGTCTTCTAGATACAGATAATATTGGTTTGTAAGCAGCACGTAGGGCAACTCGATCGTGCAGGGAAACAGATTTCAATACGCTTGGGGCAGTTCTTATAATTTTTAAACGTTCTTCAAGCGGCACTTAGGGCATAAATTTTCATTTTAAATAGTTACTATCGGTCTGTAAGCGGCACGTGGGGCAATAGGGCAACTCGATCGTGCAGGGAAACAGATTTTATACGCTTGGGGCAATTCTTATAACTTTCAAACAGTCTTCAAGCGGCACTTAGGGCATAAACTTTCATTTTAAATAGTTATTATCGGTCTGTAAGCGGTACGTAGGCCAACTCGATCGTGCAGGGAAACAGATTTTCATACGCTTGGGGCAGTTCTTATAATTTTTAAACGTTCTTCAAGCGGCACTTAGGGCATAAATTTTCATTTTAAATAGTTACTATCGGTCTGTAAGCGGCACGTGGGGCAATAGGGCAACTCGATCGTGTAGGGAAACAGATTTTATACGCTTGGGGCAATTCTTATAACTTTCAAACAGTCTTCAAGCGGCACTTAGGGCATAAACTTTCATTTTAAATAGTTATTATCGGTCTGTAAGCGGTACGTAGGCCAACTCGATCGTGCAGGGAAACAGATTTCAATACGCTTGGGGCAGTTCTTACAACTCTTAAACGGTCTTCAAGCGGCACTTAGGGCATAAATTTTCATTTTAAATAGTTACTATCGGTCTGTAAGCGGCACGTGGGGCAATAGGGCAACTCGATCGTGCAGGGAAACAGATTTTATACGCTTGGGGCAGTTCTTATAATTTTTAAACGTTCTTCAAGCGGCACTTAGGGCATAAATTTTCATTTTAAATAGTTACTATCGGTCTGTAAGCGGCACGTGGGGCAATAGGGCAACTCGATCGTGCAGGGAAACAGATTTTATACGCTTGGGGCAATTCTTATAACTTTCAAACAGTCTTCAAGCGGCACTTAGGGCATAAACTTTCATTTTAAATAGTTACTATCGGTCTGTAAGCGGTACGTAGGCCAACTCGATCGTGCAGGGAAACAGATTTTTATACGCTTGGGGCAGTTCTTATAATTTTTAAACGTTCTTCAAGCGGCACTTAGGGCATAAACTTTCATTTTAAATAGTTACTATCGGTCTGTAAGCAGCACGTAGGGCAACTCGATCGTGCAGGGAAACAGATTTTTGTACGCTTGGGGCAGGTCTTATAATTTTTGAACGTTCTTCAAGCGGCACTTAGGGCATGAACTGTCTTCTAGATACAGATATTATTGGTTTGTAAGCGGCACGTAGGGCAACTCGATCGTGCAGGGAAACAGATTTCAATACGCTTGGGGCAGTTCTTATAACTCTTAAACGGTCTTCAAGCGGCACTTAGGGCATAAATTTTCATTTTAAATAGTTACTATCGGTCTGTAAGCGGCACGTGGGGCAATAGGGCAACTCGATCGTGCAGGGAAACAGATTTTATACGCTTGGGGCAGTTCTTATAACTTTCAAACAGTCTTCAAGCGGCAATTAGGGCATAAACTTTCATTTTAAATAGTTATTATCGGTCTGTAAGCGGTACGTAGGCCAACTCGATCGTGCAGGGAAACAGATTTTCATACGCTTGGGGCAGTTCTTATAATTTTTAAACGTTCTTCAAGCGGCACTTAGGGCATAAATTTTCATTTTAAATAGTTACTATCGGTCTGTAAGCGGCACGTGGGGCAATAGGGCAACTCGATCGTGCAGGGAAACAGATTTTATACGCTTGGGGCAATTCTTATAACTTTCAAACAGTCTTCAAACGGCACTTAGGGCATAAATTTTCATTTTAAATAGTTATTATCGGTCTGTAAGCGGTACGTAGGCCAACTCGATCGTGCAGGGAAACAGATTTTCATACGCTTGGGGCAGTTCTTATAATTTTTAAACGTTCTTCAAGAGGCACTTAGGGCATAAACTTTCATTTTAAATAGTTACTATCGGTCTGTAAGCGGTACGTAGGCCAACTCGATCGTGCAGGGAAACAGATTTTTATACGCTTGGGGCAGTTCTTATAATTTTTAAACGTTCTTCAAGCGGCACTTAGGGCATGAACTGTCTTCTAGATACAGATAATATTGGTTTGTAAGCAGCACGTAGGGCAACTCGATCGGGCAGGGAAGCGGATTTTTGTACGCTTGGGGCAGTTCTTAAATTTTTTAAACGGTCTTCAAGCGGCACTTAGGGCATGAACTGTCTTCTAGATATAGATATTGTACAACATAATTTATTATTCAATGGTTTGTAAGCAGCACGTAGGGCAACTCGATCGTGCAGGGAAACAGATTTTATACGCTTGGGGCATTCTTATAATTTTTAAACGTTCTTCAAGCGGCACTTAGGGCATGAACTGTCTTTTAGATATAGATAACTAGCCGGCGGTCCCGGTTTCACTCGGGTCTCCAGTTTAGCTAAGAAGAAGTTACCCATACTTACGTTTTTGAGCTTCTTCTACGCAAAAAGGGCTTTGAAACGAAATGCCCGCATCTTTCCGACATTGAGATTAAAATGAGATTTACCATCCTTTGACTACATGATCATGGCGAAATGATTGGTTTAAGCATGTCAAGCCTCATTTTCCCAGATGTAAGTAAACAAATCAACAAATCAATAGAAGGATCTAGTAAATCGCCGCGAAAAGTAGCCTATGTTCTGCGCCGGGGTCCAAAACATAAGTGTGCAAAGTTTCAGCTCATTTAGTCCACTCAGAAAGATTTGTATAAAAAACATACTTATTAACAGACAAACACACTTTGAGTTTTATATATATAGAGATATTGGTTTGTAAGCAGCACGTAGGGCAACTCGATCGGGCAGGGAAACAGATTTTTGTACGCTTGGGGCAGTTCCTATATTTTTTAAACGGTCTTCAAGCGGCACTTAGGGCATGAACTGCCTTCTAGATATAGATATTATTGGTTTGTAAGCGGCACGTAGGGCAACTCGATCGTGCAGGGAAACAGATTTCTATACGCTTGGGGCAGTTCTTATAACTCTTAAACGGTCTTCAAGCGGCACTTAGGGCATAAATTTTCATTTTGAATAGTTACTATCGGTCTGTAAGCGGTACGTAGGCCAACTCGATCGTGCAGGGAAACAGATTTTCATACGCTTGGGGCAGTTCTTATAATTTTTAAACGTTCTTCAAGCGGCACTTAGGGCATAAATTTTCATTTTAAATAGTTACTATCGGTCTGTAAGCGGCACGTGGGGCAACTCGATCGTGCAGGGAAACAGATTTTTATACGCTTGGGGCAGTTCTTATAATTTTTAAACGTTCTTCAAGCGGCACTTAGGGCATGAACTGTCTTCTAGATACAGATAATATTGGTTTGTAAGCAGCACGTAGGGCAACTCGATCGGGCAGGGAAGCGGATTTTTGTACGCTTGGGGCAGTTCTTAAATTTTTTAAACGGTCTTCAAGCGGCACTTAGGGCATGAACTGTCTTCTAGATATAGATATTGTACAACATAATTTATTATTCAATGGTTTGTAAGCAGCACGTAGGGCAACTCGATCGTGCAGGGAAACAGATTTTTATACGCTTGGGGCAGTTCTTATAATTTTTAAACGTTCTTCAAGCGGCACTTAGGGCATGAACTGTCTTCTAGATACAGATAATATTGGTTTGTAAGCAGCACGTAGGGCAACTCGATCGGGCAGGGAAGCGGATTTTTGTACGCTTGGGGCAGTTCTTATAACTTTCAAACAGTCTTCAAGCGGCACTTAGGGCATAAACTTTCATTTTAAATAGTTATTATCGGTCTGTAAGCGGTACGTAGGCCAACTCGATCGTGCAGGGAAACAGATTTTTATACGCTTGGGGCAGTTCTTATAATTTTTAAACGTTCTTCAAGCGGCACTTAGGGCATGAACTGTCTTCTAGATACAGATAATATTGGTTTGTAAGCAGCACGTAGGGCAACTCGATCGGGCAGGGAAGCGGATTTTTGTACGCTTGGGGCAGTTCTTATAATTTTTAAACGTTCTTCAAGCGGCACTTAGGGCATAAACTTTCATTTTAAATAGTTACTATCGGTCTGTAAGCGGTACGTAGGCCAACTCGATCGTGCAGGGAAACAGATTTCTATACGCTTGGGGTAGTTCTTATAACTTTTAAACGGTCTTTAAGCGGCGCTTAGGGCATAAATTTTCATTTTAAATAGTTACTAACGGTTTGTAAGCGGCACGTAGGGCAACTCGATCGGGCAGGGAAACAGATTTTTATACGCTTGGGGCAGTTCTTATAATTTTTGAACGGTCTTCAAGCGGCACTTAGGGCATAAACTTTCACTTTAAATAGTTAGCGACTCGATCGTGCAGGGAAACAGATTTTCATAAGCTTGGGGCATTCTTGTAATTTTTAAATGGTCTTCAAGCGGCACTTAGGGCATGAACTGTTTTTTCGATATCTTTCTTATATATAAACTGGAAACATCCATCGAGGCGACGAAAACCATACATTGTTCTTCCACCCTGACGCCCCCCTTCAGCGTTGCGGAGGGAGAGTTGTTGACAGTGTGAGCACGCGAGAAATCACGCTCTCTCGCAGAGGTTAAAGGCAGTGTCTCACCAAAGTTAAGGTCGCGCGGATCTTCACATAGTCTATCATAGAGACCCCCAAATAGGCCATTGCAACAAGTCCCACTCAATTTGACCCCCTCCACGGTGAGAAAAATTCGCTCAAAGTGGTACGCGGAGAGCGAATTAGTGCGCGCGGACGACTCCTTCGGTCTCCCCCCTTACGCGTTTGAACATGTCCCTCCACTTGGCCATCCACCCTCCCCTCTGTTGCTGCCACTGTGGCTGAGGCTGAAGTTGGAAGGTACAACTCGTCCACGTTGCTTCCGGGGGGCCTCCAGAAAACAGGGTTTTTGGGAACGTCGTGCGATTTTGAGCCCGTACAGTGCTAGACACTGTCCGACAGGCTTGCAAAATGCAAAAATCTCGGCAACTAAATTTTGGTGAGATACTGCCTTTAAGGACGATGAGAATTCTAGAGAATCTTTCTTATATATAAACTGGAAACATCCGGCGAGACGACGAAAACCATACATTGTTCTTCCACCCTGACGCCCACCTTCAGCGTTGCGGAGGGAGAGTTGTTGACAGTGTGAGCACGCGAGAAGTCACCCTCTCTCGCAGAGGTTAAGGACGACGAGAATTCTAGAGAAACGGTGTACTCCCATCCGCAGGCAAGCTAGAGAGGAGAGAGTTGTCTCGACATTTGTCAATTGATCGCACCCTATAGGCATGCGATGACGGCAGGTGTTTTGACTTTGCTTGCGATGACGAATTGTGATGAAATACCGTATATTCGGTTTGATCACGGCCCTCACAGCTGTAGCATACCTACTGCTTACATACACAGTTCCACTTCTTTTCACGTCCTTAGCTACATTCCTCCTTCATTCTAAAGACTCCCTTGCCCCCCCCCCCCTCTCCCATTTTGCATAACAGTTTGGTAGGAAATCTGAGCATTGTAATTCTTCATAGAATAGTCGTCAGAGCTCAACATTTTGTGAAATGGTGACGAAAATCCCAATCCGAAGAGCAATTGAACAGCAAAGATTGGGTTTTTGGCACGTTCTTTCTCTGCGGCTGACCAGTTTTTAGAGCGAAAATTTTTGTTTTTTCCCATAATTTCCACCAAAAACGGTAAAAACCTCGATTTCTACAAAATTTCAGCCACAGAAAATGCATTTGCTCCCGGAGTGAAGACCCACCATGGAAGCTGTGGTCTCGCTGGTTGAGCTCCGGCAAACTTTCTCTGTGGCTGACCTATTTTTAGAGCGAAAATTTTTGTTTTTACCCACAATTTCCACCAAAGGCGGTAAAAACCTCGATTTCGACACAATTTTAGCCAGAAAATGCCTTTGCTCCCGAGTGAAGACCAGCATGGAAGCTGTGGTCTCGCTGGTTGAGCTCCGGCAAGCCCTTTTGTGGCTGACCCTGTTTTTAGAGCGAAAATTTTTGTTTTTCTCACAAGTTCCACAAAAACCTCGATTTCGACAGAACTTCAGCCGCAGAAATTCTGCCGAAATCGAAAACACCAGCCTTCCTTTGCTCCCGGAGGAAAGACCCACCATGCATCTGCATTGGTCAGCATTTTAGGAAAGCGATTATGTTGATTTTAAGTGAGCAACGAAAGAAGCAAGTGTATCAAGTAAGTGAAATCTGGTGGTGGCATTTGGAGGGAAAGATCAGGTATTTTTTTGTGTCTACCTGCAAAGTCTGATTTTTGATTTATTTAGCTTCTCCAGAGAGGAGATGTGAACACCGTTTATAGTTAGATGCAGTCCCAACTAAGCAAATACTAATGTATCTGCCCCGACCCACTTACAGCGGCCCGTAGGGCCGCTAGTGTTAATATTGAATGAAAGCACAAAAAGATGTTAACTAACTTTTTTTGTTCTACTGATCTTTCTTACTCAGAGTTGTTTTTTACCTCATAAGGAAGATATCAGCCACATTTTTCGAAGAACGGCATAACTGACATCCACGAATCTGCATAGTTACAACAACTGTTATGGTGCAAGGAGTAGCTAAGTTTGTTTCGTAGATGTTTTTGCCATACACACAAGTAGATCTGTGCCTTTTTTCGAACTCCTACTTTCAAACGGGATTTTCACCAGTGACAAGGCGCATATTCGCAGGAAGCACTCAAGTCTTTGTCCATTTGTATTTGTTGTGCGAGGACACCCGAATGCTTAGGGGGAGTACGTTTTCCTCAGACTGGAATATGCAAAGAGATCATTGATAGAGTTCTAATCTGTATGATGTAAACTAATAGGTGATTACCGTGATTATACTTGTTCCCTTCCCATTGATTCTTACCCCACGGGATCAAGGAATAAACGATTTTGAATAATACCGCTTTTTTTTCTCGAATCGTTTGTCTGCCGAGATCGGAATGGGGCAAGATTTTTCTAATTTGAGGAATAAACAAACATAGACAAATATGGACAATAGACAACCAAATACATAAACACGAATGCAAGCAGACGCTCTGCTTCCTATGTGATTCTCTGTAGTCGCAGCAAAATCTGAAAAGTTCTAAGATAGCTTGAGCAAACTTTGGCAAGTGCTTAGGCTCTTTATAATTTGACGCGAAAAATCTCCGTTAAAAAGCTTGTTGCGACTTTTCAGAGACTGCAAAATTGTGACCGGCATCAAGTTTAATCAAGATTTATCTAGCAAAATTCCTTTCAGCTATGAAGAATAGGGGAAGTGTTTCTAATGTATAAGTTTGCTAGTAATAACACCCTACTAATGAAAATCCCTATAACATTCAGCAAAGGGAATGGATTCGCATGTAACCTACTGAGGAATTTGCACCGTGCTTGGGTTCCCCAACCCAGCGTTCAGTGGGTTCCGGAACCCACGAGAACTGGGTAACTTGTTTCGTGAATACCGGTATGCTTGACTTTTGGGTTTGCGAAGCCACTGGGTTCGTTCGTGAATACCGGTTAAGTGGCTTTTTGTGGGTTCCGGAACCCACTAGGTAGGCTCAACCCACTGAGTTCCGGAACCCACTAGGTAGGCTCAACCCACTGAGTTCCGGAACCCACTAGTTTCGTGAATACCGATTTTGTGGGTTGAGCCTACCCAATGGGTTCTGGAGCCACTGGGTTCGTTGATGAATACGGCCACAGGTTCCTTGACAAATACGGTCACTGGAGTTGTACTGAGCTGAACCTATATCAGTATCACGGGGAACAAACTAGACGTGTAGCGCACGCCATCAGTAGTGATTCGTAACCATTCAACAGTATTTGTTCAAGCTAACCTCAACAAAGTCAGCTTCCAGTTTCATGATGGAGAAGCATTCGGCTGAGTAATTTTCGTTCCTCATTTGCAGTAGCGGAATGAGACCTCATAACAACCTTGGTTGGGCTAAGCTATTTTTAAAGGCAATGGATCGGCAAAACTTAACAACGCGGGATTTTAACGCAGTAGGTTCCTTATCGCTCAAGTATGAAAACAGTGCAATCCCGGCTGCACAGCATGCCTTTCCTACCGAAAAAAACTGCTCTCAAACTTACACGCGCAAGCCAATCTTGCACGCGCCCGGACGAGTTGGCAATTTCCTTCCCACCATTAGAGGCTGCCCGCCGCAATGCTATAGACATTGGGTCCTACAGCAATTCAGCGTCATCAGCCTTGCTCCACTCGTTCAACTTCAAAAGGAAGGGCATTCAAAAACGCATGTTTTCGCCGTTTTTAAGCTCTCTAAAGTGATTTTCGGAATCAGCGTATTGAATAACCTCAGGTAAGCCAAAACTTGACTAGGTTGCGATTTGCCGAGCCACTGCCTTTAAAGGCAGCGTCCAGGCAGATCTGGATCGATGGGGCTTTTACGTGGAAAGTACTTTTGGGGCCCTAACTAAGGCACTGCCCAAGCGGCAGCTCATGTAGTGCTGTAATGGCTGAGATATTCCCCTCGAAACTGGACCCCGCGACCGTGATTCGCATGGATTCATGGTGCAAAGCGTGGATCCTGGCGCGAAACTGCCATGAATCCATGCGAATACGTTCGCGGGGGCCAGTTTCGAGGGGATTATCTCAGCCATTAAAGCACTACCTGAGTTGCCGCTTGGGCAGTGCCTTAGTTAGGGCCCCAAAAGTACTTTCCACGTAAAAGCCCAATAGGTCCAGATCTGCCTGGACGCTGCCTTTAACGAATGCACACCTAATAGCATGCACACTTTATGGTGACGTAGCTACAGGTAGCATGATATATGGTAAAAACAGTCAAGATGTTGCATCATTTCAATATCTGGTGTGAACGTAAATTATGAATATTTTAGATTTTTCCGTAGAGGATGAAGAACTCTTGGAAATGTCGAAAATACTAAGAGACGAGGATGTTAACAAAGCCAAGCCCGGTCAAATATTCATAAATTATCAAGGTCACGCGCAATCCGGGAAAGGAGTGGACAATGCAGCTAAACCGTAAGAGTAATTTTGAAAGATATTATGTAAAGCGGCAACACTTGTGAGATGTTTGATACATATGTGCTACATATCCAAAAGTTACTGCATGACGAAGGCGCAGAAGCAGTGTTAGTTGAGCGGGAGCGAACGCGACGCGCGCGTATCCTTTAACGTTGTAGATCCCGCGCCTCATGCACTCTGCGGCGAATAAAGTTGCGTTTGCGCTCAGAGAAATTGCGCCTTTGTCGTGCAGCAGCGAATATTCAACATAAGTAAAAAATGAAACCGGGACGGCACCGGGGTGGCAAATGTCAAGCTCATAATATTATTAGGAGGGGTATAACACACAAGAAAAGCAAAGGGTGTAACACACACTTTTTACGCAAGAGTACCTTTCAAACCTCCCAACCACATGTGAGCAAGTAATTACAACACTGAAATGCTCTTACATTTATTTATTTATTTATTTATTTAAATGCACTTAGAAGTGCGCCAAAAAAGAGCAGAAAACACAGCAGATACATGGTGATCAGATACATGATCTTGCCTAAACCTAAACTTGCACCAAGAAGTAATGAACAACACTTGAAAGTTTGGTGTATTCAGGAGTGGAAGAAACATCTTTGGAAAAAATGACTTGTTTGTAACTCACATCTTCATGGCTTTAAATTTGGATTGTATGCGCAACGGTTATGAACAAGTTTTGAAATTATACGAAAAACTTATTTGAACGGAGAGTGCCTTTTATCCAAACAGTCATAGAATTGTTAGCCTATTGCCAGCCGAGATGGCACAAGCCTATAGTTTACATGACTATTCCGTCATCTTTACGCAGATGTGTTCACCCATTGTCAAGTAGTAAAAATATGGTTCTATTTTTCTCTTCTCTTCGATAGAAACCGAGATGGCAATGATGGCTATCAAATCGCCGACTCGCGAAGGAGAAAGCGCGCTTTAATTGAACGACCTGCGCAGATGGGGCGATCAAGGAGGAAATCGTGAACTTCAATGGCAAATGCGCAACCGTTTTATTTAATGCCTCGTGCCGCGCTTTTAGTGAAGATTTATTGACTTTAAAACGATGAATGAGGTACTACTTGGTGCCATATATAGTATATACATGTGTTTGTGTACAAGCGAGTGAACACACGAACAGTTACAGACGCGGATCAGCAGCCGTATCGTTAGGCATTGGGAGAAGCCTTATAGAATAGCATTTTTTAGGTTCTTCACCCGGGTTTCCAGCAAACTCCTCAACAAGCCGTCGTATAAACATTTCATCAACATGATGAACAATTTCTACAAAAAGACTGGTGTTCCTGAACCGCGTGTTTCCAAACAAGAAGTGAGTGTAAACTTTCTACAATCAGAGTCATTCGTAGCATGGGGCGATTTCCAAATCTAACTTTGTGTTAATTACTGAGTACCTTCTGGACGTAACAAAGTCGAAAGTCCAAAGTTCTAAAAAATTAGCGCTTCAAGGAAATAACGAAAAAGCGTTGATTTCATTGTTGGAAGACAAAATTTTGAGTTGTGTTGTTGTATGTTAGCTGACCTCTACAAAGCAAATCTCCCGACGAGTGAAACACTGAGAAGATCGAAGTTATGTTGCAAGAATTAATTTAGAAGATGACGAGTAATCTAAAGTTTTCCGGGTTTAGTGTTCAGTTTTTAAGCAATACGATTAGAGTAAAGTGAATACTTTTTTGGTTGCATATGATTAAAAATTTCTTCTTTTTTCTATTTACCGCATCTGGCGCATGTATCATTCAAAATTTAAGGGTGACAGATTTCATAAACGATAGCGCATTTAAGCAGGCATGTGTCAATGAGATGCGCACCGTTAGCGGACTATAGCCGAATGGACGATCATCCACAAGTTTGGAACTCGTTCATGACCTTGTTCGTTAGTCCAATCAAAGCAGTATATAATCTTGTTTCAAACTAGGAAGAAGCTCCTACTCACAGAATCTCGGTTTACTTTCTTACTTTGTTTTGTTAGTTAGTGAGCTACTGATGTGCTGATTGTGGTCGTTATGCAAGTTCAAGATTCATCTCATAGATGACCAACTGCCCCATAGGTAAACAATTTTGGTGTGTGTAGTCAAACTAGAATATCTCAGGCACGATTGTATGAATGACCTCACAATTTTAGAAAAGTCAATTTCGCGTGAATTACAGATCAATCTGTACATATTGAGGGCGAGAGTTTTTGAAGGGAAGAGCATTGCTGCTGGTTGCTTGGTTGTTGTCGTTGGCTGCGTCCACGAGTTCCAGGAGTAAAAATCTATCCGGCTGGTCCAACCGTTTCACGAACAACCTCTCGTTGGACTTCCTCGAGAACGTTTTGCTTGAGGAATCCCCTTTAATATTCTTAGTGTCTATCTGTCGTCTGTTCTTCTCATAATGTGACCGGCCCACATATGCTTCGCCTTCGCAACATAGGCCAACATAGTCCAAGTCAGCAGCGTAACATGGCTTCCTTCAGAGGCCCGAAGGCGGCCCAGGCTGTTCTTCTTCTCCTGTTAAGTTCCTCCCTCAAGTCGTTCTTCATTTTCATCGAACGTCCGAGTTACACGTAGAGACGTCTCCATGATAGGGGTCCTTCCAATTCCACTTCTGCACCTTCGCAAAGGGCGTTTTTCATGAACTGTGTCTTCTTTCGATATTCGCAATCCGTTCCTTTCGAGTTCCTTGCATGATTGTGTTGCCCTGTCGAACCTCCTTCCCAACTGGGATGGTCAGGGACTATGGAATAGCTGCATCGTTGTTGTACAGTCCTTGTAGCAGTCGCCCAACGTGCTCAGTTAGCTGGGCCCACCCTTTGATCGATTAATGCTGACAGAATGGCATTGGTTTCGACGCTGTCAAAGGCATTCTCGATGAAGGTTAGGACGAAAGGCAGCAGATAATTTGGCAAGCTTCTATGATCCTCGAAACCGTCTGCATGCGTTCCATGCAGCTGGATTCTTTGCGAAATTCAGCTTGTTCTTAGGGGCTGGGCTTATCCAGTGTATGGCATGCGAGCGAGAACAATCTTCGTGAAAAGCTTGTACCGTATACTCAACAGGCATATTGGACGGTAGTTCCGAAGATTCTTCTCGTTCGCCATTTCCGAAGAGAAGAACGGTTCTTGAAGTTCTCCACTCGTCAATCATCCCTTTCTTTCTAAAGGTTGATGTTAGATGCGAAGCAAGAATCTTGTGTAAACCTTGTCCTCTGGCTCGCAGAAATTCGACGGAAAGATGACCTGGTTCTGAAGCCGTGGACTTCTTCATGTCCTGTATCGCAATACGCAGTTCAGCAGGTAGAATTCGTGGTTGTACTTCTCCATTGGGAACAAGGCCATCGCCATGGGTGTTGTTGAGCAAAAAAGGTTGATGTAGAAGTTCTTTGCAATAAATTTTATCTTTTATCAGGAGGAAGTCGGTCCCGCCTTCGTTTAATAGTGCAGCCATCGGTACGGTATTCACGGAGATCCCTTCAGCATTTTCTAAGACTTCGTCTTCCTTCGGCTGCTTCCAGTATCTTGGCTTGCCTGTACTTCCTAAGATCCTTCTGCAAAGCTGTTCTGCAACTGGCGTTGGCTACCAGGCGCTCGAATGGATTGCATTCGGATCTTGCCTCAAGCACCTTCTTGGGTAACTTTATAGAATCACACTTGACCTTAGAAGTGTGATTCCATAATTTTTGATTGCGGGAGTATGTCCGAATTTTTGCTAAAACAAGTGGCTTCTGATAGTTCACTAAGAACAGTCATCTCTAAACGAACTACGAGCCTTACACTCAAAAATGGTCCACATTTAGCTCAATTCTAAGGCGCAGCTTTCGCGATAACGTTCGCGCGGCAGGTGCGCCTTATACATGGGTGAGCCTTATACTCCGGAAATTAGGGTAATTTGTTTCTGGCTATGATTACGATTTCGAAATTTACTCTCACAATAAAAGAAAAGTAGTGCTAGTTGATTGTCTCTACAATAATGATGATTTTTATTTCACAAGTTGGCTCCTTCTCGAACAAACCTCTAGAGAGTATAATAAAATATTATCCTCAATTGAATGTAGTTTAACCTGAAATGGAATGGTTTTTAAAGCATTTTCCACAAAATTATTCTCATAGTTCGAACGAAATGATTTGTACCAATCTGCTACGGACAAACAACTAGTTGAAAAAAAAGCTTGCATACTAATTCAAAATGGATAATAATCCTGGAAGTTGATTTATAAGATTTTGCAACTTTCTGCATCAATCAGAAATGCAACGAAGGAAGAAGGATGAGCGAAACATTTTGGACCTTTCCACAACTGCAATGCATGCCTATGATAACTGACTAGGAGGTGAAGCGTCCAGCACACCGCGTAGGTACGGAGCATTTGAAAAATCGTGACGATGGCGCGACCGCGCGCAACACGCACGCACTCCCAATTCTTGGTTTCTATCTCTACTCAAATAGTTTTTCCGCTTACATATGATAGTATTCAGGTACTGGAAGTGACTAAGCTTAGCGTTGAGGTGTTGCCTGTTTGTATGGGTGTTTTATCCTTCTGTGTGCGGAAAGACCGCAGTAACTCGTCGTCACGATTTTCAAAATAAACCATACTCAGCGGCGCTGGTGCATCTATCTTCATAAAGTCACTTAGCCTGAAATCAACATCGCTTGAATTGCCTCTTCTGAAGACCGAAGCTGTGGTACTTTACCTTAATACGTTTTATTGATGATCGCTGCATCATATGTCCCACACATTACGAAGACATACCGTCGTTTCCCCAGGATAGATGGGGCGTGTCACTGCACAAATCTGTAAGTGTCCGTAATTGGTACGGTATTAGCTACGGCGCTCGATATCGCTATACAGCTGATCATTTTCCGACTCAACAATAATAGTGAGTTTTTTGCACAAATCGTGCTTTTCTTTTCAGGTTTCGACGGGAGTTGCCAGAAGTGAGTTGTAAATCTCAAATCACGTTTGTTTTATGTTAGTTTCTTACTTTTGAACCACTGCCGGTGCGAATTTTGCATTATAGCTGTACATTGCGTGCTATTATATCTTCTTTTTTACTTAACTGTCGTGTTTATTGGATTTGCTTTTACTGTTCCATTGAATGACTTAATTATGCTTACCGGTACTTCATGATTATGTTGCTTAGTTAGTTCAAAATTCGAAGATGAATCTCAATGTTGAAAATTACATTTTTCTTTCGAAAGTATAGGTGAAATAGTAAAAACAAATCCACTAAACACGACTATTAAGTAAAAATATAGCACGCAATGTACAGCTATAATGCAAAATTCGCACCGGCAGTGGTTCAAAAGTAAGAAACTAATATAAAACAAAAGTAATTTGAGATTTACAACTCACTTCTGGCAACTCCTGTCAAAATCTGAAAAGAAAAGCACGATTAATGCAAAACAAAACTCACCTATCATTATTGAGTCGGAAAATGATCAGCTGTATAGCGATATCGATTCTGCGCTGTAGCTAATACCGTACCAATTACGGACACTTACGGACTTGTGCAGTGACACGCCCCATCTATCCCGGGGAAACTACGATATCTATGCTTTGATATCTTTGATCATTGATACCTAAATGGAAATTCACAAGGGAACGTTTGGAAAATCTGTTAGCGTTTTCTTCACTAATCAGCATTTTACGAGCAGATGTTTACTAGAGGTGACAAAAGAGCGTTTTAGTGGAGGGATGTGAAGACGATGCCCGTAACAAACCCCTATTCAGTGCAACTCGGCTGGGGCGGGCCTACGTTGAAGGCAGGATGCCTCAGTCCAGCATCCAGTAAGCTGATGATTTGGATGCGGATCGCTTCCTAAACATGATAGTTATATGTGTTTTTAAAAGGGACCACTTGAGCCGGTTGGTCAAACAGGTGATCGACCGAATTGAACGCGCGCGGCCACGGTTCGACACCGGCTAGCGTTAATTTTGCTTTATATCGCGGACATCTTTGATAGCGACTACTATCGTAAAATCGATGATGACTATCAAGGATTTCGCCTAGCAAATGCATAAACAAAACGAAACCTTTTTTTGACGAACATTTTATGAAAAATGAAGTTGTTGCAATAGGAATTCAGTGAAAAAAAATCAATAAATCTTTCAATGAATTCTCGTTTTGACAGCTTCTCAAAAAAGTCAGCAAACTTTACAAGAAAGAAAAATCTTATTCTTGTTTTCCACACCAGAGTCAGAGTTCATCGATCCTCTCTCTTTCGGGTAACGGTCAATTTTAAGCTGATTTTCTACGCAGTATTATCAGGAAAACTGATGCGTGTCGTAAGTTACTTACAATCAGGAGCAAGTTATGGGAATGTTCTCTGCGTCTCTCTCCGTCTTCCTTTTTCTCTTTATTTTTCTGTTTGCATCAGTTCACGTCTCAACTGAACGTAGACTGGAAGTAGATCAGTCAAATGCGGCTGCGGACGGATGGCTAACTGTCAGTCCACTTTGCATGCTTATAGCATGGGAAGGTGGGTGGTCGTCGACCTGAACTGAAGCCATCAGTTGAGGTTCTGGGATGACGGGACCTAAACTGACGACTTCAGTTCAATTCAACCTAAACTGATCGAGCTTTGCTATGGGCCATGACATTCGAGGAAGTTCTGTTGGAGAGAGGGGGAGGAGTGGGGGGGGGGGGGAAGGAAGAAGGAAGGGAAGCACTTTGTTAGTTTGTTGGGCGCAAGCTAACCACACAGTGGAAGATTTACACGGCTAGAATGAGCTATACAGGTTTCTTATCTTTTCTCTGACAATTTAATCATTTATCTTGAGACATTTTTTCAGTTGCAATCAAAGCGATATGCTCTGTACTTCTACGCTATAATGATATCCAAACAAGCTACGTGTTACCTATGCCAGGCTCTGGCAAAAGACCTCCTGTCAGTGAATGCTGGCTATTCACTTCAAAAAATGTATGCTCGCTACAAAAAATACTAGTATAGTTCAAAGAGCACGCGATTGAACCGAGGAAATACTATCAGTGACACTTGGACTTCTCGCATGCTCGATTGTCCCAAGTGAGGCTGTGCTAACTAATCTTGCTGTAGCCGCAAGTTTTTCTTGATAGACGAAGGACGTTTGGCTATACTCACTCAACAACAGTACTTGCATTGCAAAATATCGGTGCATTGATATAGATCTTTACAGGAACAGCGAGAAATTTCCTTGTTTCTAGACACCATTTTGGCATCAAAGCCGTGGAAGATACTTTATAAATTCCTTCGGATGAAGCGTAAGTAGTTTTTGTGTGAGAAAATTTTTCTTCAATTTTACAAGTGCTCAAAGTACAGTACATGCAAGTCAATGTGATTCTATTGAAGTCAGTTAATCTCAACAACTTGATCTTCTGACTAAAGTTTATCAACTCGATTGTGGTATTAAAGACATTCATATAACCTCCTCACAGCTTTCCTTTCTACGCTTTATCTCTGAATCCGAATAAGAACGCGCGAGAGCAGGAGCTTTTGGATTTTATAGCAAACTGAAATTACCACTACTTGACAATAATGTGTGTGTTGCGTGTATTTTGAAAGAGTATTCACAGGTCATGGTCTTAGTCCATGATTTTACATACATGCGCTCTCAGCGTGTAATTCTTCATTTTCGGAATTAGTTGTCTTGAAGAATTGCAAGCAATTTTCCTACTACAGAAGTAAAGAAGCTTTCAAGAAGATGCGCCAAGAAGAATTAGTTGTATCAAAAAGTTTTGTGTGACCTAACAATAAGAGGTGGAGAGGACTCCCGTCAAAGACTGCGCAAAATTGCTCATATCATTGTAGGTTCAATGCACGCGAGCATGCCTGCAACGCGGCTGCAGAGTGCTATGATGACTCATGCGGGCGAATGCCAAGGTTAGCCCGCAAGAGACACGCCCACGGGCGTTCAGCCTGGGTTTTTCGTGCAGTCAACTGTATCGAGCGTTGTTTGTTATGCTCACGGAAGACACTGAGTTGTTAGCAACGCAATAAGTGGTTCGAATCTGCAATATTCTTTATGCTGAGAGATCTTCAGTGTCAGTTACCTTTCTTACATGCCCAAGCTGTTTTGCACTGAATAGCTGTTGACATTTCGCACTGAGGATATTCGTTGGGAAACGCAAAAAACTATAGCTGAGAGAGAACTTGATTGAAATTTGTTCTGTCTTCAAGGGTCCGAAATCATCCAGCAATCTATCTTATATGTAAAGCTGAATGTCTGTTTGTCTGTCTGTGTGTACGTATGTTACAAATAGAAAATTCCATTTCCGAACCGATCCGGACCAAACTTGGCGCACTACACATCCGGCCGGGCGGCTGTCTAGGCTACTTTTCGCTATCGATCAAAATCGATTTTATCGATTTTTTGCAAAGTTTGACCTACGGGGCTGGGAGTTGGCACATACCAGCTAATTTGTTCACAAACTGTATATGATTCAAATTTTAAGTGTGCAGGCAATGCTATCTTTGACTTTGCGCTTTCAGGTCATCCATTCGCAAGGGATCCTGTCACTTTCCGTAGCAGTATCAAACATTTATGGTTTGATCACTACTCACGCGCTAGGGGAAAGCCGGACACTTCCGGTTTTGAGCACGTTTTTATCGGAGAGGTTCTAAAGAGGAAGAGCTTTTGAATTGGTGCACCATATTTAGCCTTTAATACTAGGAAAATCATGGCATGGTTTCTGGACTTCATAACTGGGTTCGGTTTTATATGCTCGAGAAGAATGCGACTGAAAACTTCGATTATAAAGGATTTATTGTGAAAAGAAGAGTAAGCCGCCTCAGTTTGGCATCTTAAAACCATGTCTCTCGTATCTCAGGATGTAATGGCTGCATTGAGATTCATGTGGGATGAGGCTTTCAAGTGGACTGGATCAATATTGATTGGATCTTCGCCAGAATATGAAATGGCATTATACACTATGTGCTTCCTTTCCAGAAGAGGAAAGAATCCTTGCGAGGTAGGAATAGCTAATGCGGAGAATTTATAAAGGAACAAAAAAAGAGCAGAGTGTATACAGTTTCTCAAAATAAGAAGTTACTGAAGTGCGGTTCATAATCAAACGAAACCCCATATAAATTTTGGAACTTTCTGGAAGAAACTTAAAAACCGTTAATAATACGTGAAAGCATGGCCGCCAAGGAATGTTTTGCGCCAAACGTTACCTCATAATCATATGAACTCCTCAAACGGTACTTTACTCGAGACTGCAACTTTTCTAATTGAAAGTTTTGTAGGGTTACCTCAAAAGCCTGAGATGTCTGCTACACACTGAACCCAGTGCAGTTTAAAAAGAGGAGCGTACTCTTCTCAAATGGCTCAAAAGCCTTTGGAATCATTGCGCTCCAAAATATTTTGTTTTTCTGTAATCCAAAAACTCTAATCTGTGTCTATTAATGCTTAATGATGAACTAGCTGGCTTACCCGGCTCCGCCGTATCCGGACCAAACTTGGCACACATACACTTCGGGCCCCGGCGGGTGTCACAGTCCACTTTTCGTTATCGATCGATGTCGATTTTACCGATTTTTATCATTTTCTTTGCAGAGTTCACCTACAGGGCTAGGAGTTGGCACAGGGGGGAAGTGAGCATGGGGATTCCGAATACAATATTAGTTTTCAGAATTATCGATTGCTTTTATTGATTTTATCGATTTTTTGGCAGAGTTCACCTACAGGGCTAGGAGTTCGCACAGGGGGGTAATCGAGCATGGGGATTCCGAATACAATATTAGTTTTCAGGATCGTCCATTACTTTTATCGATTTTATCGATTTTTTGAAAATTTGAGCTAGGGGGCTGGAATTTGGCACAGGGGTGTTCGAGCATGCTGATCACCCCCCTTGGGGATGATCAGCATGCTCGATTACCCCCCTGTGCCAACTCCCAGCCCCCTAGCTCAAACTTTGCAAAAAAATCGATAAAACCGATAAAAGTAATCGATAATCCCGAAAACCAATATTGTATTCGGAATCCCCATGCTCGATTACCCCCCTGTGCGAACTCCCAGCCCCGTAGCTCAAACTTTGCAAAAAATCGATAAAATCGATAAAAGTAATCGATAATCCTGAAAACCAATATTGTATTCGGAATCCCCATGCTCGACTACCCCCCTGTGCCAACTCCCAGCCCCGTATATCAAACTTTGCAAAAAAATCGATAAAATCGATAAAAGTAATCGATAATCCTGAAAACCAATATTGTATTCGGAATCCACATGCTCGATTACCCCCCTGTGCCAACTCCCAGCCCCGTAGGTGAACTCAGCAAAAAAATCGATAAAAATCGATAAAATCGATATCGATCGATGACGAAAAGTAGCCTATGACACCCGCCGGGGCCCGTAGTGTATGTGTGCCAAGTTTGGTCCGGATCGGTTCAGAAATGGCATTTTCTATTCGGAACATACGTACACACATACATACAGACAGACAGACATACAGACAAACAGACATTCAGCTTTATATATAAGATTAAGCTTTTTTGATCGATATTTAGTTCAACGCTTGAAAAAAAACCTGCTTTAAATGAAAAACCTGTATTAACCTGTATGTATTTGTCGTATGTTCTGAACAAATTGCGACATCACTTTAGCTTAGCGCAACTTCGAGCCTCAACATTCAGCTTATGTCTTGCGGAAAGAAATGCGACGAGACAGGTGCATTGCTTGTATGTTGATGTACCCGTGCTGGAGTATTCAAATTTCTGGCAGGACTAATCTTAGAGGTTGGAGGGGCCAGGAACTTTGTGATCGCAATAGTAAAAACAAATCTTTCAGGATGATGCATGGCCGAAACAATCGCTCACCATTGCAGAGCTTTTATGGCCAAACACAAAATCTTACAAAACTGTAGATACTTTGTGCTTATTAATCATGGAATTATAGAAACTGAGTTTTGAGGCACAAAGTTTGAAATTTAGAGTAAGGTCGGAAGTTGGTCATCCAAGCGTTAAACAAAAATAGCTATCGAAAAAGCTAAGTCATCTCAAGGCATTTTTAGATGCTGGTTAGAGTGTTCTAACCACACAGACGTTTTTGAGGCGCAGTGACTCAGGAAGCGTTTTTGCCATCTGGAAAGAGTAAGCTCTTTTTTTGAACTGCACTGGGTTAGTGTGTAACAGATACCTCAGACTTTCTTGATTTAACTCTACAAAAATTTCGACTGAAAAGATCGCAGTTTTGAGTAAACAAAGGAAAATCGTTTAAGGTGTTCGATCTAGATTGTGAGCCGCTAAAAATTAACGTTCGGCACAGAAACATTTCTAAGATTGACATCGACGTTCATTGTGCCGTGTATACTGTTTTCGGCTATGTTGTTTCATGTTATAATGACCGCTTGCTAAATTTCTTTCAAAAAATTCCGATCCCACAATATGGATTTGCATGATCAACCGCGCTTTATATGCACTCTCATAATAATAAATGCTCTATTTTGCTCACAGGTTGAACTAGATGGGTGCCCACTGTCAATCAACAGTTATGCTATGATTCAGAACAGGAAGGTTTGATCGCCTACATCTATGTCCCTCATGTAGGCTGTATACCTATTTTCTTCCAGGTTTACATAGGCACTATCTATCCTACTGCTGGAAAAATGACGGACACTTGTGCGAATAAGAACAAGCTTTAAGCACATAAGGAAAGAAATCGCAATTATAAGTTATGACACGATACTGTCGTCAAAAGAGCTGGTTAATGAATTATGATTATGTGACGCTCAGCATAATGCCTTTCTAATCTCATCGTCATCGTCCATAGAATGTGGTCAACTTTTGATACAACTTTAGATTATGTTCAGTAGTGTAAACAGTGCTACAGTACTACAGAGGTTTACTATGGTCCTTAGTAAAACTGCCTCAGTCAATCTTAATTGAGAAAAGTCTCACAAGTGAAGTATTTTCGATGGCCGTGGCCGTTTGATATGGGATGCATATAATCTGAGACAATTTTAGACGCTGAATTCAAATCTGCATCCCATTTCTGCGGAAGCGCTTGAATATCCTTTTGAGTGCCCCTCAAGTTTGAGAGCGCTGCTATGTAGGCTAGTGGTGCAATGGCGTGGTGGTTAGCGTGCTTTCATCAGAGGCGAGGGGTTATGGCTTGAATCCGGTGAAGAGCGTACTTTTTTGTATTTTTAGTTTTGATTAGATACGCACTTGAGACCGTCTGCAGACCACTTGCAGCAATGTTTTTGGCATATTTGACCTAAAAAGGAAAATCTTCTGGCTCAGTTGAATGCAAAGTTTCGTCAGCGTATCCGAATCACTGACCCTTTGCCTCCATTATCAGTACACTAACCACTACACCACTGCACCGCTAGACTATGTAAGCGTCCTCAAACTTAAGAAGCAAAAACGAAAACGAGATTCGTGCTTCTACCGCTTCAGAAAGGATTCTGCAAAACAAGAAATGCAGATTTGAATCCAGCGTCTAAAACTGCAGTAGCCCATATCAATCTCATATGAATTGGCCACAGCCGTCAAAAGTACTTCCCTCTTCATTTGGACCTCGACAACTTAGCTCTGCCTTGGTTAAAGCATGTTTGATAATTCCAACCATCTATGATTATCTTTATGAGGTCGCATCCATTCAAGTATACAAATTTTGTCTTTCGTCAAATTTACATATTATATGCGAATCGTACTAGGGATTTGGGCGCGCTTGTTAGTTATTGTTAAGGATCGTCAGCCTGCACTGTTGCTTCTCACTCATTTTTCCTTCGACATGTTCGGTTGTAACCTGACATGTGTTGCAAGTTATTCAAGATTAACTCAAAGAAGGTTCCTTCGCGCTTTATCGTTCCACACTGTTTGCATCAGTTGATGTTTCAATTGAACCTGAACTTACAAGTGTGAGGCAGTCGTACTTGTCAGTCAGACACAACTTTCAGTTCACTTTGCATTCTTATAGCACGCGAAAGGATGGTTGCACTTATATACGGTTGTACGAAATTATCCGTGCTACAAAAATCGCTTGAGTTTTGTGATAGTACTAGGAGATTCAAGTCTTGCTATGTCTCACTTTCCGTGAAACTCGTAACAATAGGCAAGTGCATCTATCAACCAGCTCCTACTTTCAGTCTCTTTGAGAGCCAACGGAAGACACTTTTTGCACTCTTCGATCTTGAGATTATCTGTTGCACTCCCGATGTGTTCCACTTTGATTATGGAGTTTTTTACTTTTGATTCTATTAGGTTGAACCGAAAACTCTGTCGCACCATTTTCAAAAAATCATAACTTCTTTCCTTCACGACGATTTTGCGCAATCCAAATTTTTTCTGAAAGCGTAAAGCATGTGGTTTCCAAAAGCCCCTGGAGAATTTCCAATATGCTCAGGTTGCAGAGGTAAAAATAAAAGAACAAGATCATCGGAAAGTCGGAATTTTTGAGCAAAAATCCTAAAAATTTGGAAACTGTGCGATAAAATCCAAGACAGCCATCATCCTAAGTTTTCTTATATTTTATTACTAAATGAGTTAATTTTTTCTAAAGATATGATTTTTTTGAACAAAAAATGTCGAAAAATCGATTTCTTGAGAATTCTTTGGAAATTGATTTTTCGGCATTTTTTAAAAATAATTAAAACTTCTGAAAAAAGACCTCTATCAGCACAAGCTTGACTCAGTTGGTAATCAAGTATAAAAAATTAGGATAATGGCTTTTCTGGATTTTATCGCACAGTTTCTGAATTTTTGAAATTCTTGCTTAAAAATTCCGAATTTCGGATGATCTTGTTCTTTTATTTTTATCTCTGAAATCTGAGCATATTAGAAAGTTCCGTAGGGAATTTTTGGAAACTTTATGCTTTACGCTTTCAAAAAATTTGAATTGCGCAAAATCGTCATGACGGAAAGAAGTTATGATTTTTTGAAAATGGTGCGACAGAACTTTCGGTTCAACCTAATATAAACTTCATTCTCTATATGTAAAGCCGGCAATTATTTCTTCATATCCATTGTCTGGCAGTAGCATCCATTGCGCTCTACGTACATAGCAACAGCATACTCTCAGATTTCCTTATTTGATTTCACACCAATTTATCGATGGCATTGTTTCTCTTCCTATACCTTGTGGGATACTTTTAAAAACGGACAGCCCTTGCTCCTCGGCTTTGAAGTCTAAATGCCTTAGCGCTAATGCGCAAGCTTCACTTTTCTTGCGTTCCTCCCCTCCGCTCTGGGTGGCAAAGAACTTGCGCACTAGTAGCTTTCTTCACAACTAAACAAAGATAACGCATATTGAAACAGTAGCCCTGCTGGTGGAGTAATATACAGAAGCAGTCTTCTACTCTAGTTTTTGTGACTCAGGGATATAATTTGCGAAAGCAGAGCATCCATAGGTCAATCACATTATCAGAAGAACAGACGACAGGTGGACACTAAGAACATCAGCGTGGTTTCCTAGCAAATTAGCAGGCCATGTGAACACGGGCTATGTAGGTATCCAATAAGTAAATAATATACTTTAGGTCGAATCAAGTGATTTTTCGATTATTTGAATAAATCGTTCGAATGCGAATAATTCGAAAATTCGAACATTTGAAAATCTCAACTTTCGAATATTATTCTATAGTCGAATATTCGATGGCCATTAATTCGATCATTCGACTAGTGAACCAATTATCTAAAGGTGCTATTTGCAAGAGCGTGCGCTTCGGGACCGCTGCGCGGTTTCCCGCTATGTGCACATTTTTGAATTGCGCTTGTGATTCTTTATATATTATATATTATTCGATGTCCATTGAACATCTGAATATTCGATGGAACCAAATATTCGAGAATCCGATAAAAAGTGACTATTTGAAAATTCAAAAGATCGAATGTTCGGAAGTTTGAATTCACAACATAAACGGGATTTCCTAAGAGTATTTATGTACTGTGTGATCGCTAATACCTCTCACGAAGTCTTCTGCCAAACATTGGATAACATTCATAAAGATGGCTTCAGCTTACAAATGCAACTGAAAGGAAATCACACATGTCTGTGTAGCAGAGTTTTTACGTATGCTGATTTTACTCACACCACTTATCAAGCTTTTTAAATGTGCAATCACGTTTTTGAAAGCGTTAAAAGACTTTTTACGGTGTACCTGGTGTAGAAAAGCATTAGGATAAGTGCAGATTGTATACTGAGCTTTAGAAGTCCAATTTAATGTAAGAGGGAACGATGTCCCACGATGGCATATGTAGATGTTGACATATCTCTACAACCAGCATAGCTGAGAACGATCTGATAACGGTTGCCAACCGATATATAACAGATACATGAGACTGTAAGGGGGGGGGATCCCGAAACCTACGCTGCTATCGCATGCGTTTAGGTTGAGAAAAGCCCACTGAGGTTAGCGTGTTTGGTATGTGTCCAGGTAGAGAATGGCCTCATGTTTTGAGTTGTACTAGTGTGCGGGTTGATGGGCTTCGAGGAATGGAGCGGTAAGCTCAACTCCAAAACTCCCTTCATCAACGCTGCTTTTTTATGCTAATGACTGTAACATACAATGGGCCCAGCTCTTACTGGTAGCAGCAAGTGAAAAGTAAGTTGGATATAAGGTGAGTAAATTTGGTTAGTAAGTGTGTTTAGCTCTGCAGTGAACAGCGAACGATCTCGAGTAACTTTGCATGCTTGGATCTTCCAGTTTTGAATCTCGCTGATCGACATGTTTTGCCTTTCCTTTTTTTCTAACGTATTATCACTGCTAACGTACCCAAACTTTTTGTTGTTTCTTTACTTGTAAAATCGCATGCGTTTAGGTTGAGAAAAGCCTACTGAGGTTAACGTGTTTGGTATATGTCCAGGTAGAGAATGGCCTCATGTTTTGAGTTGTACTAGTGTCCGGGTTGATGGGCTTCGAGGAATGATTTTGTGTTGTCCAGGCCTGGGGATTTGGTGATGTTGTCCAGGTCGAGTGTGGCTCCCTGAGGATTCGTTTCGCGCGCTGTAGTAGAAGTCAGTGGGTGGTTCCCGATAAAAAGCGTTTTTGGGGCTCGAGCAAGATAAACTGTCATCTCGCTAGGTGTCTTTTTTCTTTTTTATGTTTTACGGGTTTCGTGCATTGTAACTATGCAATTACTGATTTCCAAGCTTCACTTCATAGTGAAGCGCATACCTGATGAACGATGCGTGGCGAACATAAACATCAAACGCCGCAACCTGGTGTTTGTGTTTGATATGCGATAGCATGAGGTCAAACCTAATGGAATTTGCAAGATAACAACAAAACTTACATTTTCTGATCAGATATTTTCCTTACTTATAAATACCGTAGCGCCAAGGAAGTGATATCCTTTACATCTTAGCCTTCTTCTTTCCTGTAAAAGTTGCTAACATGACACTTCCGATGGCTCATTCTCGGGTTCATGCAATTATTGTGCATTCGAACAACGCCAGGGTGTAGTTGCCCAAATCCAGACTTTTGATACTAACACCGTAGGATACTCAAAAATGACGATCCCAAATCCAGGTTTTGAAAAACTTGTAGGTTACATGCATGTGACCCTTGCCCAGGGTCGAGTAAGAGGTGTGGCACACAAGCGCCGAATACAACCCCCCTCCCCCACCTTATCTTCCATCTCAATATCTCTCCCCTTCACCAGCATTATCGCTTGCCATCCGTAGACATGACATGAAGGCTCTACCATGCATAATCAATCCATTTGTAAATACCATATCTTTGTCTCATGAGTGAAGGTTCGGCAGGGCGTCAAACTGATGAGATGGTGATCGCTCAAGTGTTGAGAAATATAAAAGAACGCTAGTGAGTAAGCCGCAGCTATGAAGATTTTCTGAAGTTGAAGTAATGAGTCATGTAATGCGTTGCTTAGAATCACCATTTCATAGGTGATAGAGTTTTTGAGCGTTCTTGTACTAGGCAATTATTTAGGTTTTGCGCATTGTGACTATGCATCTACGGCTCTTTTCATTTATTGCGCCTAAAAGCGTATGTAACGTTATGTTTCGTTATGTAACGTTCGCGCATAAGGCGCCCGGTTGAATGTTCACGTCGGCGATGCGATCGCATTCTCAGATACAGAGCTCGGGAAAGTTGTGATAGAAACATAGGAAAGAATTATCTTTTTCTCACGATATAAATAGAAGTTATGGGGTCAGGGAAGATTGTCTTCGGAAATGTTTACATTTTTTCCTTATCTGATAGGCTTGTATATAAACACGGCAATGATAGAAAACAACACACTTCATACATTCTATTATTTCCATCGTACCTTTTCGCTTTCTTCATGTATGGCACCTCCAATTAGTCTCGTGCCCATTCAGCTGACACAGGGGTCGCATTTACCCAAGGCAGAACTCAGAACCTACCACTGGTTCCGTAGCGGACATTCATACAAAGATCTCGACCTCCGGATAAGATAATGGCCACCCTTAAAAATTACTCAAGGCAATGTGAGGGATTCAAATGTAATACGCGGTCGAAACGCTAAGGCTCTTAAAGACGCAACCTCTGACGTCTCTGACGTTGCGTCTTTAAGAATCTGTGGTATCAATTACGATACCGAGCAGCCAGTGGCAGTCCCAGGATTTCGGACCGGGAGGGGAGGGCGCGACAAAAAATTTTTCAAATGAAGGTGCGCGGCGTTACACGCACTCCGAAAAATTTTTTGAGGTGCTTCTCAAAATTTTTGCGGGTCTCCAACCCCTAAAATCTGGAAAAAGGGGGCGTGGCGTCAGCCAGGCCCCCGAAAAAATTTTTTATAAGGCTAATTTGAATTTTTAGAAAATTTCAAAAATTATTTTAATACTTACTTACTTAGATACTTAGATGGCCCGTCCTCACGTGACGTGCGGGCCCCAATACAGAAGTTGCCATTTTTCCCTGTCCCTCGCTTCAGACATCCACGATCCTCTTGGCCGTCGTCGGTGGCTGCGTCCACGAGTTCCAGGGGCGAAAGTCGTATCCAGCGGATTTCTCAGTTGGTCCATCCGTTCCACGAACACGTCTGCCCATCTCGTTGGTGGTCTTCCTCGAGGACGTCTGGCTCGCGAGGAATCCACTCAGATGTTCTTAGTGTCCATCTGTCGTCTGTTCTTCTCATTATGTGACCGGCCCATCGGTGTTTGGCTTTCGCAACGTATTCCGCTGGGTCACGAAGACGGGACATTCTTCTCATATCCGTGCTGCGAAGTCCGACTAAATGTTGCTTGCGTCGGGTCATCTTCAGAAGACTGCGCTCGAGCGCTCTGTGGGTGGTCCGTAAAGCTTTCGACGTGGCTACAGTATCGCCCCAAGTCTCAGCTGCGTAACAGAGCCCCGGAGAACGGTTGAGTCGAACAGGTGGGCACGAAGCTCCGGGTCCGTCAGTTGGTCGGTGGCTTCCTTCAGAGGCCCGAAGGCGGTCCAGGCTGCTGTTCTTCTCCTGTTAAGTTCTTTGCTCAAGTCGTTCTCCATGTTCATCGAACGTCCCGGATACACGTAAGAAAACGTCTCCATAATAGGGGTGCCTCCCAATTCCATTTCTGCATCTTCGCAAAGGGCGTTCCTCATGAATTGAGTCTTCTTCCGATTTATTCGCAGTCCGATCTTCTTCCCTACTTTGTTCAGTTCCTTCAGCATCGTCTCTGCTTCGGTGATACTGCTCGAGAAGAGAACGATGTCGTCCGCAAAACGAAGGTTGGACAGGAATCTCCCATCAACTCGTATGCCTCTCTCGTCCCAGTCCAGTGACTTCATCACCCACTGCAAGGCCGCGGTGAACAGCTTCGGCGAGATTGTGTCGCCTTGTCGGGCCCCCTTCCCGATTGGGATGGTCAGGGGGCGATGGAACAGTTTCATCGTTGTTGTACAGTCCTTGTAGCAGTCGGCTAGTGTCCTCACGAGGCTGGGTCCACTCCTTGATCGACTAGCGCTGACAGGATGGCGTTGGTTTCGACGCTGTCGAAGGCTTTCTCGTAGTCGACGAAGGTTAGGACGAGAGGCAGTCGGTACTCCCGGCAGACTTCTATGACCCTCGAAAC
The DNA here is from genome assembly GCA_958299035.1 of Cylicocyclus nassatus. NCBI lineage: Eukaryota > Metazoa > Nematoda > Chromadorea > Rhabditida > Strongylidae > Cylicocyclus > Cylicocyclus nassatus. The sequence continues at coordinate 82,394,382 of CATQJL010000112.1, forward strand.
GGTCTGGATGTGGTCCATGCAGCTGAATCCTTTGCAAAATCCAACTTGTTCTTGGGGTTGGGCTTCATCCAGCGTCCTTGATATGCGAGCGAGGATAATCTTCGTGAAGAGCTTGTACAGCACACTCAGCAGGCATATTGGACGATAGTTCCGAAGATCCTCCCGTTTACCCTTCTTAAAGAGAAGGACGGTTCTTGACGTTCTCCACTGGTTGGGAATCTTCTCCTTCTGAAGGTAAGATGTCAAATGCGACGCTAGAATCTCGTGTAGACGGTGTCCTCCGGCTCGCAGAAGTTCGACGGAAAGATGATCTGGTCCTGGAGCCGTGGACGTCTTCATGGTCTGTATCGCGATACGCACTTCAGCAGGTAGAATTTGTGGTGATACTTCTCCAGTGGGAACAACGGGCATCTGCACGGGTGTTGATGAGCGGAAGAGGTTGGTGTAAAAGTTCTTCGCGATAGATTCCATCTTGTATCGGGAAGAAGTCGGAGTCCCGTCTTCGTTCAGTAGTGCAGCCAGCGGTACGTGATATTCGCAGAGGTCCCTTCGGCACTTCTTAAGACTTCGTCTTCTTTCGGCTGCTTCCAGTATCTTGGCCTGCCTGTACTTCCTGAGATCCTCCTGCAAAGCTGTTCTGCAACTGGCGTTGGCTAACAGTCGCTCGAGATGGGTTGCATTCGGATCCTGCCTCAGAAATCTTCTTCTTTCAAGCATTTCCTTGGTGGTCTTCGAAGTGCGTTCCAAGTTCTTCTCAGAAGTCACTGAGGCGCTTCTCCACAGGCTCGCAATCCTTTCAGAAGCCGGTCGTAGTCGTACTTTGGGTCCTCCTCGATGGGCCAGTCACAACTTGATATGAGCTCTTCCAGCCTGTTACCGTCATAAACGACTTCCTTCCTTCTCGCGGCACTATGACAGACTTTCTTTTCCAGCCGCCTTCGGCTGAGTCGTATCTTCGCTCGAAGAAGGCGGTGATCGGAGCCACTACAGAAGGATGGAACTACAGAGACATCGAGTAAGCTCCACCTTCGGTTGGTGAGAATGTGGTCGATCTCAGCATGAGTCGTTCCGTTGGGCGATTCCCAGGTCCACCGGCGATGTTCTTTCTTCATAAAGATGGAGTTTCCATGGAAGAGTCGTGCGGCGGAGAGAAGCCCAACGAGACGGTTGCCGTTTTCGTTTCGGAGCCCATATCCAAACTTCCCGATCCTATATTCCTTTTCTAGTGGCAATCCCGATTTTCGCATTGAAGTCGCCCACAACATACTTGTAGAAGGACTTTTCGTTGCGGACGACCTCCTCCACGTCTTCGTAGAAAGCATCTAGTTCTGAGTCGTCAGCTGCTGATGTTGGCGAGTAGCAGTTGATGATGCTGATGGTCTTCTGACGTGGAGGGCGTAGTCGTAGGATGCCCAGTCGAGGTGATAGGATCTCGTGCGAATCGACAAGATGGACGATAGATGGGTGGACGACAAAGCCGACGCCTCCCATGTTTCGTGATGAACTTTTTCACCACGAATGATGAAGGTCCCATCACTTATCTGTCGCACGTCCTTCTTCCTGGACTTCGTTTCCTGCAGAGCGATGATATGGTAGTTGATGTGCTCTGCAGCGTCGAGAAGAGCGTGGAGGTCGGCGTTTGTGGAGACTGTTTTGGCGTTGTAGGTGCAGAGCATGAGGCAGTCTCCATGGCGTGTCGTCCGGGCAGACGTGTCGTTTTTGTCCAAACCGAAAGGCGCCCTGAGTACACTGACATCGTTCTTGCTACCACCCGGCGCCGTAGGCGGGATACGATGTGCAGGGTTTCTTTCTAATCTTCTAACTGGAGGAGTGATATGAATTTTCCCCTACAAGAGGTGGCTTACTAGGCCTACTCTTGATTACCACGGGGCGATCGCTGACCCCGAGCTTGGAGCGGGGAGGGACCGCCTGGCGACCAGAAGAAGCCAGATGGCGGGAGATCTGGTGTGGCCGGTTCCTAGCTAGGCATCCGGCCGAAACCGGAAAACGTCGAACTCCTTCACAGCTTGGGAGGCCCTACCAGAGTATACACTCGGCTGTGCATCGCAGTTCGACACTCAGTGTCACCCCCGCGCCACGATGAGGCGACCGACCATTGTAGGGGATTATTTTAATTATTCACAAAAATAAACAAGTTGTTTGCACATTTTTATAACCCATGTAGGTGAGTTCAAAAATTTCGCGACCTATTCCATTTCCCCGCCTTCCCTCGGTCCGCCACTGCGCGCAGTTAGTACAGCGCTTTGATAGCAACAGCGCGACGCTTCTTAAAGGAATTACTAATAAGGTTTACGCCATTGACACCCGCATCACTATACCCCAAGTAGCGGTCTGTAACCCGGAGGGACACCTCATTTACTAATCGGCATGTACGGGATGTGGGGACCATTAAGTTTGGCACTTGGCTCCGCCGCCTTGAAGATATCATGCGGACTCGTCAAAAAGCGCTATCCTCCTAGCAAAAAGCTAATAACCTCATAACGTACTTAGATGGTATGACACGTGAAAAAAGCAGAGGAACTTTTCCACATCAAGCGCCAGGACTACGGTGAAATACGCACCTAACTAAGCACTTCGACACCCCGCACAACGTTGCATGGCGCGAAAAACTTTATTGGCAAGTCGTCAAGAAATGGGGGAATCGGTAGTAGCCGTCGCCAACAGATCCGAGAATTTAGTGCACGAGGCCACGGTGGTACAGCAGAAACAAAACTAAGTAGAGTTTGGGGAGAGAGTGCGCACTGAATTTCGTCGACAGGTTCAAAGCTAGAGGGGCCTGAAACGCTCCAAAGAAACCAGGTAGGCGTTTTGGAGGTAAACGTGACCTTTCTGACCGATTTTCTAAACGACTCATTTTTCCATTATCTCTTTCCCCGTCTCGACAATTACCGGATCCGAAGGGTAGTTTCGGACGCAACAAATCTACGAGTCATATAAAGCGTCTCATGAGCCAATATTCTCCCTAAGGGTCGTGGACCCAAATTCAGATGTCCATAACTAGGATTACAAGACAGTCAGCTTTTTTCTGCGAAGATTTCAAGTCCTATCTTTGCAAGAGACTCCGCTTCTGTTAATAGTTTGGGCACTCAAATCCAATGTTCCGGAAATAGACGATTAAATTTTGTCAGGACATACTCTTAGAAAGTCCTTTCAGGACTTTTGGGTAAAATGGGGAGGTGTAAGAGGGAACGATATTCCACGGTAGCATATGCAGATGTTGACATATCTCTACAACCAGCATAGCTAAGAGCGATCTGATAACGGTTTCCAATCGATATATAACAGATACATGAGATTGTAAGGGAGGGGGGAGGGGGAGACCCCGAGACCTACGCTGCGGAGCGGTCCACTCGGCGGTCAACTCCAGAACTCCCTTCATCAACCGCTGTTGTTTTATCAATGCTAATGTAACATACAATGGACCCAGCTCTTACTGTAAGACTTTCGGCCTTTTTAATTCCCATTCTTGGGCAAACGGCTCTTAATGTCTCAAAACCCTGTTCAGTTTTCCTACGGTAATTTTACAACAGTGAAAAGCGATCAATAATCGCTTCATAATGTAAGTCTAAGTTGAGGTCAGCCCAAAGATCTGCATACTCTTGGGACCCCTGTATATCAATGCACACTCAATGAGAATATATTAGGTTGGTCCGAAAGTTCTGTCCCACCATTTTCAAAAAATCGTAACTTCTTCCTAACACGATCTTTTGCAAGGATAAAACCATATTGAAAAAAGAATTTCATGTACTCTCTAAAGCTATGTTGGCTGCTATCTACTAAGCTCTGAATGCAGAGATAAAATTGGGAAAAGGAATTCACTTCAAGTTTGGAATTTTTGAGCAGGCCGGTTAAAAAATCTAAAACCGTGCCATAAAATCCAAACAACCATTATTTTAGGTTCTCTGATCTCCTCTTTCCATATGAGCAAAACTCGCGCTAATCGAGCCCTTCTTAGAAAGGTTATGATTTTCAAGAAAAAATGCCAAAAAATCAGTTCCCTAAGAAAATTGATTTTTTGTCATTTTTTCAAAAAAAAATCATAACTTTCAAAGTAAAAGCTCTATCAACGCGAATTTTGCTAAGCTAAACAGAGGGGATCAAAAAATCTAGGATAGTGGCTGCTTTGGATTTTATGGCACGGTTTTGGATTTTTTAGCGGGCTTGTTCAAAAATTCCGAACTTGAAATGATTTCTTTTTCCAATTTTACCTTCGCAATGCGAGCTTGGTAGATAGCAGCCAAGGTAGTTTTTAAAAGTGCATGAATTGCTCTTTTCAACAAGGTTTTAGACATACAGAAAGATCGTGTTAGGAAGAAGTAATGATTTTTTGAAAATGGTGGGACAGAACTTTCGGACCAACCTAATATATAAAGTTCGAAAAATCTCTTTACTACAACCGTACAGGAGTACGCTTTTAGGTTTTTAAGTCTCTTCAAGTTACCATCAAATCGTCGTTCATCCTAAATTGTAACTGAGAAAGTGTCTATTTTCAATGGAACAATTATTCTTAGATGTTTTGGTCCCTCACAGGCAGTCTCACTGACATGAGATAATCGAAAATCGAATAACATTTGGGACCCGAATAATATTCGAAATTCGAATAACGAATGATATTCGATGTTTGAATATTGTTCGATTCAAAGACTTCCATTTCGAATGATATTCGATAATCGAGTATTCGAAAAAAAATTTGAGTTTTTCTAAGTCTGGTAAATAAGCAGCCAACAAAATGAGTTCAAGTGAATACTTTGTTTCTTTTTCACCCCTGAACTTGAAATAGCGAGTACACCCACTGTAATTAACCTAATTCGAATCACTTGTCATTTAAAGGAACTGTCACCCTCATACAGACTAGAGATCACTTTCGCTTTCCATGATCTCGTGCGTGTCCCATGCGTAAACGACAGAAACTTTCGTACTGAGGAGCACACATTGACGTACAAATCTTAAAGAAAGCTAGTTTAAGTCGTATTGACTCAATAATAGCTGCTGATTATGAAAGTGATTAAAAAAGTGAGGACTTTCAACTTGGCTTCAAGAATCTATCAAACTTTCATATAAGAATGCGACTAACTGAAGCAAGCGCGCATTTATTTCTAGCTTGCTTTATTTGTGTGATTGTTTGTACAAATGGCTCAGCACACAACTTTGCTGTTTTTCCACTTCTCATTGAAAATTCAATGTTCTTCACTCCTACTGATGCTCATCGCTACTGCATGTAGGATTAGCAAAATTGATTACATTTCTGTACCATAATCATGGCTAACAAAGGAATCTTTGATTGTAAAGGCCGCATGCATCAACATTCCTGCCGGGAAGAGGGTTGCAGCTCAGAAAAGTTTCATATCCTAATCCAAATATCTTGAGTTCACGCTGTCTACCTGCCCGTAAGTATTCCTGCTAACCCTCACTATAAACGTATCGAACAGAAGCGAGAAATTGTACAAGCCACATTTTCCACTTTTTGTATTCCTTGATGTCTTTCCTTTTTGTATTTCTGTATTCCTTGATGATTTCCGACCGACAGCCTCTTCTTAAAGTCATTTTTCTTTTTTCAAAACCAGTGAAATTGTGCAAAAGTTTTACAAAATCATCTAACTTTTACACATTTTCTTCTTTTCTTCTTTCACGACTCTCAAAAAAAAAGGAAAATGACTTTGAGGAAAAGGCGATCGGCCGCCGGGGATCATTAAGGACATAGAAAAACCTGAACTGCGACTTGTACAACCTCTCGCTCATGTTCAGTTCGTCTATAGTGAGGAATAGTAGGAATGCTTGCGACAGGTAGACAGCATGGAATCCAGATATTTGGACTTCAGGATGTGAACCTTTGTTTCAAGCTTTTAGCCATGCTAAGCTTCTCATTAGAAAAAAGCTAGCTAGCTTTCATGACTTCGTATTTGTTAATGCACATGCGATCCTAAAAGTATTGACTGTAAGGAAAGAACACAGCCTTTTGGAAATCCTTATTAGTATTTTTGCATAGCTTTTCTGATTTTCCCTTAAAATTTGCCAAATTCAAATTCTTTCAACGCTCGTAACTTTTTTAGAGAGTGCAGAAAAGGAACAGATTTGGAATTACCGTTCAATGCTCTATAAAGTGATATAGGTGTCAAATGGAAAGGCCACTTCAACCAAAAAGGCTTTGTTGAGCACAAAACTCGGCACCGTTCAAATTTCCGACTTGAATGTTTTTGTCATTCTGGGGCCTTTTCGTGCTCCTAATTAGGGATATGAAGCCGAGAATCCGCGAAAACCCCGACAAACTCCGTCCCGACGAACCCGAGGGGGTTGGATGGCCAAACACGGATGCCAGGGGGGGGGGTGCTTACTGGAGGGGCGGTGCAGCTTAGGGGGACTCTTCTTTACTTCGGAGCGATCTCTTATGAAAGCGACATTTTGCGGCTCAACTTGAGCTTTGGTTAGAGAGGGTCCTATTATCGCATGCTGTCCCTAGGATGGACGGTGCCTTTAAAGGGCAGTTTTTCAACAAAGTGTGTAGAAAATTTTGCGTATTACAGACCTTTCCAACCTTAATCAGACCTTCGCTTTTTCAAATCGCATGAATTTTCCGAAAACCCTGCCTTGCAAAGGCTCCACGGAGACTACTTGAAAGTGCGCCCTTTGCGGGTCAAAAGTATAATATTCTTGCAAAAGAAAGGGTGGTCATACTGAGGCAGAGTCGGGCAATAGCCTATTCGGAGAGGTCCGCCGCTTATAGAATATACAGGGTGTCCCAAAAAAATGTTAACACTGTTTGATCGTTAATAACTCCCTTGCTTTCAAGTCTTTCGCCGAGCTTTAGGTACTATTTTGTAAAGCAAGGATAAACTTAGATTTACAGTCTCAAGCGAGTCATCCAACGCTCCTCGTTACTGTAGAATTATGGTAGGAAATTGCAGCATGTGGAACCGTCGTGAAATATGCCCTCTGACAAAATTTTATTCAAAAAATCTGAAAAATCGTGTACTAGGGTTTTTGCGCACGCTGACATTACTACACAACTTTTTACAAGTGTTTTCAGCTTTTTTGAGATGTAATCACATTTTTGACACATGCTGGAAAAACAGTTATTACACTTTACCTAGGATAATTTGAAAAGAAGTATCATAATGAAGTGAAAATTTCATATCCGAAATCAGCGTCCTTCATTACCATAGTAAAAGAGATTTCAGCTTGTTTGGCTCTGTTTCGAAGCAGAAAATGGGCTTTAATGGCCTAAAATCCTTGTCAGATGTCTTACCGTAATTCTACAGTATCGAGAAGAGCTAGATGATTCGCTCGATACTGTAGATCTAAGTTTATCCTAGCTCTACAAAATGGTACCTAAAGCTCGGCGAAAGACTTTAAAGCAAGGCAGTTATCAACGATCAAACAGTGTTAACATTTTTTTGGGACACCCTTATAGATATCCACACTACCTCCCCCCCCCCCTTTGCGAGACACTGTCTTTGAGGCATACGTCTCGCATTCCGCCGATAGCTAGGTCCAGTGACTTGTTGATTTGAAGTTTACAGGTCCACCGCTTACACGAGTACCTTTTGGTAGTAGTCGCAAAAGCATCAAGTCTTGCTTAAACAAGTCAGGCTTTATAATTAGCTGCTTAGGGAAGCTCTTCCTTTACTAAAAAAAATCAGTTGGTACCTTTTTGTTAGTGCTGACTATCACTAAAACATGGAAGCTTTGCAGGCCATGATTGATACCACAAAAACTTTTCAGAAGAAAGATATATGCAAATGCAAGTCGGTTATTCAATCGTTTATGGTTTGTTAGCTATCGTATCAACAACAATCAAAGCACAATACATAACAATGATTCTCAAATGTTTTCTTACAAAATTCTGAAACAACGGTGTACGCTATCATTTCTTCTTAGCATCGTATTTAAAATTACATTTATACGGGTCCTCTCTAGCTTGCAAATACTCAAAATAGACCTTTTCATAAAGTTGCAAGAGATGTGTGATATGTAGTAGTTTTATTTTCCTGCAGAAGACATGTGGACCTTTTGTAATTATGGAGTATCCACGTACTAATAAATTTGCGTTGAAATTGCGTTAGATAAAATCTAAGTAAAGGACGCTACCGCTTTTTGAAATATTTGAAGGGCACTCATACATGCACAACTCAAAATTTGGCAACGCATACATGTTAATCTTGACTGTTTCCTTCATTTGTAAGAAAGATGAACTTTTGAATTATTCTGTGTTCTATCTTACTGTCTTCTTATATACCACACATTATTTTGAGGAAAGTGCAGTATTTCCTGTGCTTGGTGGTCAAACCAGCAGAGTTAATTCATCAGATGAACTGGATTTCGATAACTTCCTTTTGCGCTTCATGCCGTTGGTAACCGAACTTTGAATAGTATAAATTGCATACCTCAAAGACATTCTTTTTGTTATACGTTCCTTGCTCTTCTCACTTTTCTTCCAATCTTCGAAGCTCTTATTTTATTTCGTTCGTTTGTAAAAAGGGTGCTGCTGTGGCGATGCACTATTTGCCTCACGAAATGCAAGCCTCATACTCAGTGAAAATAAGGAAAAGTTGAAGTAAATGTTTAACTCAAGAACTTTTGCTCGAAGCCTAATGATTGGTGCAATTTGGTAGTGTTAATGTAAGAAAAAAGCGAATCACTAGAAGCTTCACTTTTGAGACTCATTTTTGATATTTCAACGTATTTCACACCACATCTTCCGGAAGACAACCTATACAATTATGAAACTTGAATGAAAGTCATAAGAAGGGCATAATTCAAATCTCTACTTGCAGCTGTACAAAAATGCGAGATTAAGAAGTTTGGACGATTAACACCTAACATTCATGGTTTTCTTGCTCTCCCTTGTATGAAGCACAGCTATAAAAATTCATCCAAACTTTCAGTCGACCGTGAGCATCCACTGGTTACGATATATGCCACGCGAAGCTCAATGTTGCTAGACATTGATCATTTTGAGAGCTTTACCTTTTCAAGAAAACAGCCAATTAGAAACAACAATTGTGCATATGTTCACTTTTGCTTAGAGATAGTTTTTCCGGAATAGACAATGCCTGTGCCTCCTTCCACAACCATTCCTCTCCAAGATCAGGCACCAAGTGCTCGTAGAATGCTCAAAACATTTCGAAAACCCATATTTTTCGTATGCTTAAAATTCCAAATAGATAAATCATTTTCCATTGCTGATAATATTAGTCACATTCTTTTTGCTTCAAATATGTTTCAGAAATGTTTCCATTCGTGGTGTTAGCTGTTGCTTTTGTGCAATGCACGGCCCGAAGTCTTCCTAGTGAGTTTCAAAGTATTTACGCATTTGGTACTTCTGCATGATAGATAATTTTCCTTTAAGCTTTGGCATTGTGATAACGCTGTAAACATAGCTTATCATTAGCATAATGTTTCGGATAACTCATATGCAACCGAAAAAAATTCACAAGGCTAGATTGAATTTTTAAATACTTTTAAAAATTATTTTAATTACTTGCAAAAACAAACAAGTCATTTGCACATTTTTATAACCGACTAGCTGGCTTAGCCGGCTCCGCCAGCCCTGTCAAAAACGATAAAGGTTCCATTTCTATCCCTGTACATCTTTATCTGTGCCCACTTCTACATGCAATTCCCTATTCCCGCTGTGCTAGTAATCAGTATGCTCAGCTACCTTCCTCACCAATCCCCCAGCCCCGTAGCTCAAACTTTGCAAAAAAAAGCAATAAAATCGACAGAAGTAGGGATAATTCTAAAAACTGATGGCGTTATTCGGTACCCGAACCCTGAAATGTTTTTGTGGTGGGTCTTGCTCAGACTCTGTATATGGGGCTTATTCAAGCGCTGGTGACGAATATTGTAGTCATTTCGCGTGGTAGCGAGTAAAAATCATGAATCTACCTGCAACCTTAGCAGAGAATTACCTAAAGTGCTGTTTCAAGAATATCGTGCTTAATCCCTACGATAATGGCAATTCGTGTGGTATAAAAGTTTCCCACGACCGTAATGCTTTCCTTGTAGGACCACTGCCGCGCGCGATACACCCTTCGGCGGCTTTTGCTTAAGCAAAAACAGGTGGAGGGAGATTTGCCGCGTGCATTACACTTTGGGACAAATTATCAGGATGGCGCTGGAGACCGCCATGCAAATCTACCGTTCCCCCATTTTGTGAATATCTGGGATCTAAATTGGCCCGAAAGCGGAAAAATGTCCATTCAAACCCTGCAACTCACCATAACTTCACAATAATGCGTTATGACAGCGATCAAGCATCAATCATAAACAGTATACTTGTGAAGTTACAGGTAAGGTTTTGAGCAAATCTGGAACTTCGACCCATCTACACCCACCGTAACCCAAGAATGCACTATCCTACGAAATCAGCATGATATTCATGTTCAGCGCGCTAAATGACCACCCTAGACGAAGTTGAAAGCAAATCTATGTTTTCGACCCCTACCGTATAACCACCATAACTCTATGAAAAGGTCCCAATATGCAGAGAGAGTATGAAATCGTGATCAGCATGTCGAATAAGTTCTCTGGAGCGAACTCCGGTCGAATTCATGGTTTACTTCCTATTTACACCTACCGTAACCACACGGGGAGACGTTTTGCAGAGAAAGTGTGATATCTGTAATCAGCATGTAAGATAATCCTTAAATACGAAGTTCGAGCAAGCTCTACGACAAAAAAAATTTTGGGGACCGGATAGCCGAATAGCGCAAAACTAATACTGTACTCGTAATCAGAATGCTCGATTACCTCCCTGTTCCAAGTCCCAGCAACGTAGCTCAATTACAAAAAAAATCGATAAAATCGATAAAAGTAATCGATAATTCGGAAACCTAATATTGTATTTGTAATGTGCCAACACCCAGTTCGCAAAAAAATCGATAAAATCGATACTTATCGATGACGAAAGGTAGCCTTTGACACCCGCCGGGGCGCGAAGTGTATGTGTGCCAAGTTTGGTCCAGATCGGTTCGGAAATGGAAATTTCTATTCGGAACATACGTACACACAGACATACATACAGACAGACAAATATACAAACAGACATTCAGCTTTATATATAAGATGTAGATAAGTTTCAAAAATTTTGCGACCCATTCTCGGGGGGGGGGGCCGCTTTCCTCCCCCCCCCCTCCCTCGGTCCGCCACTGGAAACCTCAAGCGTTGCCACAAATAAGAGCTCCTGCCATTCTTGGAGTTGTACTGGGCTGAAGCTACACTAGACACGGGGAGCTAACTGTGTTAACTATGTGGACGTTCAGAAACCCCAGTAACAGTTCGTGACCACTCAACAGTATTTAAACTTGGGTGTTTGAGTGAAACTTCAACGTATGTCAGCTTCATGTTTTATGATGAAAAGACATTCGGCTGAGTAAATTTTGTTCCTCATTTTGCAGGCATTACGATCTTAGGCCTATTTGTACGTACATCCTTGCGAAGATGGGAGGGGATCTGAGAGTAGACGCGTCATATCTCACTACTTTGGATATCTATTTATTTATTTATTTGTTTATTGAGTACATCCATGATGCTCCAAAGGAACGTAGTTATGAAAAAAGAAAACATCAAATAGCACAATGTCAAGATAAAATCATGTGGATCTCCAGTGGCCTTATGTTATGAGTTTTCGGAAGACTTTGAATCAAATATGGCACATTTTCGAGGTATATGTGCACTTACGCTTTTCCAGAGCCATGATGTGTAAGTCTTGAACTTATCACTTACAAGCGAATCTAAGGGGGAAAATAACAAAGCGATTGGGACAAATCACGCGTGCTTGGCGGGCAACCTTTTCAGTTTCCTCTTACTTCGCTACCATGGATGAAAATAAACCATTTGAGTAAAACAACTTGCTTATCATGGTGTGAAAGCCTTGAGCTTATTACTTGCGAGCGAATCTGAAGAGGAGAGCACCAAGTTAATGGGCTAATCCATGCGTACTCGGCGGGCAACTGAGCAGCCTCTTTCAGCCTTTTCTTTCATCGCTACCATGATATCATACCTTCGATAGTCTAGAGACAGCGCGCCAAAAATGAAGGTTGTTTGAACATCTGACGTCATAAATAATGAAGGTTGCTTGAAGAAGATCAGAGAAGAGAAAATGACGTAGAACAGATATAAAAAGCAAAAGAAACTGCTGTAAACCGGATAAAAACGCTGCAGTAAGGTTTGAAGTCTTTCATTTGGCTGCTTTTCAGAGTGCAAGTTTTCGTTCCAGGACCAGCAATTCGCAACACGGGGTTTTGATTTTTGATGCGTCCTTTAAGTTTTTACCCCCTCATTGACGTTCCTGTTTCCTGGGACGTTGTCTGGATTGTTGCGCTTATTGAACTGAGCAACAGTCGTCCAAGCTGGAAAAAAAATCGCTGCGAAAGCACTGAAATAGAGCAAATCGAAGAAACACGCACTTTTTACGATTTTTCGCAAACAATTTTACCATAATCGAAGAGATAAGGGCTGGGTGGTTGTCTGCTATATGAACAGAAGCAAGATCTATAGAATGCACGAAAAAACCGCATGAAAAGAGTTAGACTGGGAGAAAAACAAGAGATTTTGAAATCAAGGTTTTTGCCGGATTTCTCGACCAAATCAAAAAATGTGGTTTTGGGACGTTGTCAGCGTAAAAATAGAGATCAAGAGCTTCATAATGATATATAGCTTGTTGAAATTGGGTTCGAAACAGCGAAGAAGAGAGTACCAGAGCCAAATGCCCCGCGCCCCGCGTTTGGGGTAGCGAGGTAGCGCGCAGCGCGCGGAGACGCAGACGAGCAGCGGAGACAGACCAGAGCCGACGGGGCATTTGGCTCTGGTAGTAGATCTCCGCGGGGTCTCAACGTAACCCTGCAACATTATATATCATTCTGATCGTCATAACACGACGAGGAGAACTTACAACGTCCCAAACTTTGAAAATCACTCAATAACGAGATAAACTGGCGTTTTCGACTCTCTGCGCAAATTTAAGCGCAGTTTCTCGTTTTTATTTAACTCCAACAGCTTTCCCAAACTTCTGAAACTCTATTTTGGGCAAATGAGAGGTTAACTGAGGAATTTTGTCCTGAATTCTGGCGAAAATTTCACAGAAAACTTCTTTTTAACGTGAAAAAGGCCATGAAAACGCAAATTGTCGGTTTCGTTGAGATAAGTTAAAGATATTGTTCCCTATATTTGCTTCATTAACATTCGTTCCGATGTAGTCAGAATAATAACATCCGGGGCCGCCCCCGGATGACTTCTATTTTTTTTCCAGGTGAAGGTTGTGTTCCCTCATAACCCTCAAAGTGAAGGTTACCAGAGTACTAGTGGGCTCTATGTAACGAGGATATGCATGATATATAGATATAATAACGTCAACATAAGAAGGGTAATACATAGTTAGGAAGTTCTAATTTGAAACTTTAGGAATGAAATTATAAAAAGACACGATGTCATGTATGAGAGTCAGCTGAAGATGTATATGATGTATATGTAAGTAAGTGGACCATAAAAACGTGGAGTTCAAGCAGAATACGATGACATGAACTGAACATAAAGTGTCACGAAAAAATGCATCCATTAAGAAAATTTCTGCAGTGCCTCAAACATAAGTGATCAAGTATGTAGATTCTGCGTTTAACATTCGTGCTCTGAGATTGTAATGCAGTCTCTAGTATCAGCCTAAGCCATCTGGAATTCCTGTAAAATAAACTATTGAAAACTCAACGAAAACGTTTTTGGAATATGTAAGTAATTAGACCCATCATGTCTATATGTTGATCTGAAAATCCAATACTTGCACTGAGCCCTGTTTCTTTTCGGAGTAGACGAAATGCGAAGACTAGATGGAGATGTACGCGTCTATCTTTAAACTTTCCACTGCCAAAGGCTTGAGGCGATTTTTATAGCTAGTCATATCGGTGAAATCAAAGCTTCGCCGACATCTCAATTATAACATGCGTATAAATGATTGTTGAACTTTTTTCTAATTTCAAAACGTTTTTTCTCAAAAAAGGACTCCAGATTACGGAAAAATATTCCATATGTGGTAAAACGTAAGCCTGATAAAGTCTTTTGAGATAAATAAAGCGAAGCATTATTTACCACACATTCGATATAACTAGAAAAGTCTGATCAGAATCAATCAGTACACCCAAGTTTTTAGCTGTAGAGCGATTTCTCAGTTTGATTCGACTAATGTCATATTTGGGGTTTCTGAGCTACTAAAATGCATGACATAACTTTTTTCCAAGTTGATAAGGATATACGAGAAGGCATACCAGTAAATCGTTTTTCCAAAGATGAATTTATTGCAGAACGAATTGCTTCTTGAGTATCTTTGTTATAACAGCCGTAAATTTTTACATCATCTGCGCACATTTGCACTGCAGGATTTCCGGATATTTTCAAAATATGGAAGGATCAGCAATATACATCAGAAAAAGCATATGTGGATACAGATGTGGATGAAGTTTCGACTCTTTTACTGACCGACTGCCTGCAATACGGTCTCGACAATGTGGCACCATAATGACAGCGATGCATGCGCACCTCAGTTTAAGTACATGTATCTTGGAAGGCATTCCATATAATAGACTAGACTCACCTTGAATTGTTGAAGGAGTCCTTGTACTCTACTGATAGTGAAGTTATTTGAACAAGGCTGCATGAATTTGAAAATTATGAAGCCTTGAAATCGGCAGTTCGCGTCTGCAGGCTAGGTAGTTCTTGAGAGGCCAAATCAGTCAGCATCATAGTTGGTGATCCGAAATTATCAATGAAACAACGCAATGTTCATTGCTGGCGATTTCTAATATCAAGTTTGCGATTTATTCTAATTTTTCGTAAATTTGACCTAAATTTGACAAAAACATTACAAATAATCACTAAATGCTTCGTACAAGAGCTTTTTTGATTTTTTGACGCATCTTCTAAATTAAAATTCAGCCAGGAGTCCAAAAATCTACTTGTTACTCCATGAAACTTATGTTTAAGCAAGTTAATTCGGAGCGACGGTTTTGTCGCGATAAATACGTCGCGATAGATCAAATAAAAGCATTTTCAAAATTTTAACAGTTATTTTGAATCGCTAGGTTCTCAGCAATCCAATGATGGTCTCAGTTTCTTTTGAAAACTAGTTTAAAAAAAGTTACAGCATTGCGACGGTTTTGCGAAGAAAAATATGTCGCGACGGAAAAATTTGTCGCAATCCGTTTTTTTCCCCATGAGTTAGGGGCTCAATTGTACGTACATACAGACATTCAGCTTTGTATATAGATTCATAATTTTCATATTGCTTAATGCTGAAAACAGCAGCACAGCACATCCTCAGTACAATTTTACCGCGTTTTTATTGAGTTTTCAAAAAGATAGAAAAATGACTTTGAAAATGAGAGGTGATTCTCTGGGAATCCCAGGGGACACACAAAAACAGTGGAAATCTGATCTCGGCAGTAATTTGGCATCCATTATGTGCAGGCGAGGTATAAGACCTTCATAAGCTATACAGAAAAAGAAGACGAACGATCTAGAATAGCGAAATATGACGCGTCCCCTCTCATTGTCAGATCCCTAGACTCCCCGCGGGGATGTACATGCATAAGGGCCTTAGTCAAGATAAGCTATCTACAAGGAATCTCGCACAGCTTATAGCATGCAGATTTGGTGACCTAGCTATGGATAGCATGTATTTTGAGAACTTAGTCACCAACATGTTGCATCACTTTAATATCGATCGAGTGGTCGAGTGAACGTAAATATGAATATTTTAGATTTTCTCGTAGAGGATGAAGAACTCTTGAAAATGTCGAAAATACTAAGAGCCAAGGATGTTAACAAAGCCGGGCCCGGTCAAATACTCATCAATTATCAACTTCAGGTGCAGTCCAGAGAAGGAATGGACAGTGCAGCTAAACCGTAAGATTAATTTCGACAGATATCATGCAAACTGACGACATATGGCGAACTGCTTATGCTATATATGTGATGTATACTTACATCACTAAAACAATGAAACCAGGAACCACGCAAGGGTAGCAAGTGTTAAGCTGAACATATTGTTAGAGAGGAAAGCAAAGGGTATAAAACACACAATAGTACCCTTTGAAGTTACCAACCACATAATGAGCAAGTACACCATTAAAGCTTAAAGTGCTCATACATGATCTTGCCGGAGGAGACCAACCTTCCTGCACCAAAAGGTGAACAACACTTGTTAAAAGTACACACAATGAAAGAATATGACACTGAATTTGGTTAATGGGTAAGAGCTAAGAGGGACAAATTATGAAAATCGTGAATGATTAAGTGACTGAAAGAAATATCTTTTAAAAAGAAATATCTTTCGTTTGCAACGCACATCTTTACGGCTTCAAATTTGTGCTGTATATGCGCAATGGGTAATAACCATTTTGAAGTTATATGAAAAACTTATGTGAACGAAAAGCGCCTTTCATTTAAATTGGGTAGAATTTGTTACCCTAATGCCACCGAGGGGAAGGGCATAAACTGAGCTTTCCGCTTACATGACTATTTCGTAACATGGTAATGTACAGGGCTTTTCAACACAAGAGTCACAGCCTCGGCTTGCGCGGCTCCTCCAACGCGGCCGCCTCGCCTAGGCAACTCGGGGCGTTTGCGGCGCATCGTCCGGGCATTTTGCCAAGCTTCAATCGATGCGCCGCCTGGTGCATGCGTCGGCGGCATCGATTGAGACCTGGCAAAATGCCCGGACGATGCGCCACGAACGCTGCGCGGACCTAAGTGTGGCGGCTGGACGGGGTGATTGTTACACTCAGGTTGTAAAGCGCTGTAGATCTTTTTCTCTTCTCTACGATAGAATCCGAAATGGCGCGGATGAAGAATGAAACAAGTGAAACCGGGCTACGAAATTGTCGGTTCGCGAGGGGAAACGTAAGGCTTCGGGTAGTTCCGTAGATTTGATACGACCCTGGACCATTTTGTACTATTTTGATTTTGGTAATTTGAATAGATATCTCAAACAAAAGTCAGAACCTTATTTCCCCAACAATGTTTATTGTGAAATTCAATGGACAAGTAGGGTGAGAACAGACACAAAGACCCGTGTCTCACAAACATAATCTCACATATTTATACTATTCCTTAATGGAGTTTCTAGCAATTATCAATGTTTTATATTGGTGCCTTACTTGATGATAAAGTAAAAGTTATAGAAAATAATGGTTTATATAAGAACACTTTCACGCTTCCATCTCGACCGGTTCCATCATGCTGTTGATTGCTTTCCTACTCGTCACTTCCTAATTTTAATTTCCTTTATCATAAGTTCTTGAGAGTTCTTTTGTTTTTCGCTGAGTGATTCTGTTCTAAAAGTCATTGCTGTTTTAACTCAAGTTGTGACTGTGCAAAAATGAGAGCTTTGGGGAATTAAGATTTTTTTTAGGAAAGCGCACTCCAATTGAACTATTTGCGTAGATGGCGCGATCAAAGGAAAAATTGTAAACATCAAAAGTGGCAACTCAGACAACAGATCGGATCCAACCGGTGGGCTAATTTGATACCAAATTAGGCTTTCAAAGCTACCGTCCGGGCTTATCCCGGCGGCGGTACCGGATTCGTGCCTCAGATCTTGATCAGCTTTTTGCTTCAAAGATCCTTGAAAGCCTATTTTGGCATACTGTATAGCCCTAGCTATGCCCCTCAATCTCACCCAAACTAGCTCTAAATATTATTCTTATTTAAAATTAGTTTTTTTTGTTGAAAAGACAACACAAACGTAATACTATTTATTCATGGTAAGAGTGAGAAACACATGTTTTAAGCGTGATACTAAAACTGACGAGCAACAGAAGCGTGTTAATAACACAAGCAAGTGACATAGGATGATCGGGAAATGAGAATAAGCCACACGAGGTAAAAAGCTGATTAATAAAAAAGAAAGAAAAAGCGGTGATAACACCTAAATATTAGTGCGTTTGCACTCTGCCACCATCAATAGGATAAAGTTCCAACTAAACTTCAGGTTTCGTCGGAAAAGGTGGTTCTCAACCGAATTTGACTACTCATATATTCATTGTCCATATGGCACCATTCGATTAAGAGTGGTGAAGTTTTAATGTTATAATTACATCCAACTAGCTTCATTGTCTAAATCTTGTTGCAGATAGAATACGATGCGAGAATTCGTTCCAGAAAACAGAAGCGATTAATGATGTAAACCATAGTGCATCACCGGCAGGTGCTCTGGAGACGATTTCGTTCCAGAAAACAGAAGCGATTATAGTAAACCATCGTGCATCACCGGCAGGTGTTCTGGAGACGATAAGTCTAAAACTGGCTTCAATATGATTTGGAAATCCCATAAATACGTCTCATTATGATTATCAGCTTGTCGACATTTTTATACCTAGAGCCAAGTTTGCTCATTACCTTCAGATCATTTATGTTGATGGGGCCACCATTCCGCCATTCCTCGTTTCAAATCCACTTTCTGCAGCACTTGGGCAACTACAGGTAAAGGCCCCGCCATTTGGTGAGACATTGGTTTGAAGCAAATTTGATGCGTAGCGTATAATGAAGTAAAGGATAATGAGGCTAATTGAACTAACCCAAATGTCACATTTTCCAGAGAAGAATCGTTTCGAAATTCTTGTAGCATAGAAGCGCTCCTAGCAAATACAAGAATGCTATGAGAAGCAAGCAAGTAAAGCGTTATCCTCGAACAAAGAGCGCGTTAATCAGTAAGGATGATATGCATTGTAGATTATTATCCCTGTGAAACGCTACATTTCAGTCAGATCAATCTAGATATATATTAGGTCATTCCGAAAGTAATTTCGCTTTTTTCAAACGGACGCCACATACGATGGAACAAAGATTTCTAAGAGATCTTGGAAGCATTCGATGCAGAATATCATTCTCTTTCTAAATGTTAAGCAATTGTTACCAAACATTCAATGAGCTTTCAGAAAATAATCAAAACCTGCAACCCATGCTTTTTGAGATGGTCAAGTTTTATGATTTTTTAAAACTTTTATATCAATCCTCAGAAGGATTGCAAGTAACGATTCGAAGTGTAAACCTTATAAAATACAGCACTACTTTTTTCTCTTCCTCGTATCTCGCCGTAATTTTTTAAAAGATTATTTAAGAGAACCATCGGATTTTGGCAGGCCCACCTCAGCCACAATCGCATCAAACATCATAATTTTTCGGAATTTGAGACTACCAAGATAGTACTATTAGTTAGCATAAATTTTACAAAGCATGTGAGGGTTTATGGGTTCGAAATATCAAATTTCGAGTATTTCGGGTACAGCCTGGGGCTCGCTTTAGAAATGAATTATGATGATTTTATCCCCGGAAACTAAGCGAATCGGAAACAAAAAACACTTGTTAGAAAGGATAAAATGCTGCATCGAATAGTGCGCGAGCTGCTTTTCTTTTGATGTTCTACGAGGATTCAGATGTCCAAGTATGGAAATCGGTAGCATCAGTTAAAATTCTGTTAAAAATGTATGACAAGCTATGGAAAGGAGGAAAAAGTAGTACTGTATTCTATAAGGTTTACTCTATCGAATCGTTACTTGCAGTTCTTCTGAGGTTTGATATGAAAGTTTAAAAAAATCATAAATTGACCATCTCGAAAAGCATGGGTTGCAGGTTTTGGTCATTTTCTAAAAGCTCATTGACTGTTTTGCAACAGTTACATAACCTTTAGAAAGAGAATGAAATTCTGCATCGAATGCTACCAATATCTTCTAGAAATCTTTGTTCCGTCGTCTGTGGCGTCCGTTTGAAAAAAGCGAAATTACTTTCGGAATGACTTAATATACAGGGTGTCCCAAAAGTCTTTGAGCCTAGTATTTCCTCCGCTGAAAATGCATGAAGCAACATAGACGCATGAAATTCAGCAGGAAATTTGCGAAGAGCCTGCAAAATAACATGATACGCTCAGATTTCGGAAAACCCTCCTTTGGCCTTCACACAGGCTCTCAGACGCTTGCGGAATGCATGCGCCATGGCAGCCAGTTAGTTGACATCGAGATTGTCTCACACCTTCTGAAGCAAGTAATCCAGACTCTCCAAAATTTAGCATGGAATAGAGCAAGTCTTGCTGTCCATGAATGATCACAAAGAAAAGTCAAGTGTCTCTTGATCCGGCTATTAAAGGCACGTAAATCCGAGAAGCATATCTGCGAGATTTGACAAAAGTGTCAAAATGTAGAAATCAAGTGTGACCAAGAAAACAGCAATTATGGCGTACCGGGAGTGACTTTAAAATGGTATTTCAGTGGGAAATGCAGGGCTTACAGCTATAATTAGTGACTCAAACTGATTCGGTGTTGGAGTTTTCAGCTTCCCAGGTTTTTGTTTCCGAGAACGTTTTCTTCTTATTGGCACGGCACAACTTCAGTGTTTGTATCCTAATCCTACTCTAATGAACGAAGACTATTGATCGGTTTCGCACCGCAGATGTAGAGTGAACCTAGCCCTATAATATGCAGTTTAAGGTTCCACAAGAGCTCCAAAGGCAAAAGAGCTGTAAATATTTAAATAGGGGGTACGTTTCCTTCGGCTTGTCTTCACGATTGTAGTATTGTTTGCTTCAAGAAGTATATCTCGAGAATGTACAACGCAAACGGTATGATTTTCTTAGAATACTGGAAACTAGACGAAGAACTCAAAGGCAAAATTTGGCTGAAAAGCGAGGAGTACTAACAAAGTTACTACGTTGAAAAGTTAGGCTTAAGTACTTTTGGGACACCCTGTATATATATATAAAACTCAAAAATTGTCAGTTTGGAGGGTATGTGCGGGGGGGGGGCGCTCGTTACGTGCGGGCTGCCAAATGGAAAACGTCGCAACGCGGCGTCACAG
The DNA here is from genome assembly GCA_958299035.1 of Cylicocyclus nassatus. Lineage (NCBI taxonomy): Eukaryota > Metazoa > Nematoda > Chromadorea > Rhabditida > Strongylidae > Cylicocyclus > Cylicocyclus nassatus. The sequence goes on from CATQJL010000112.1 coordinate 82,415,238, forward strand.
TAACCGCGCGCGGGGAGCAGCAGCGCAAAAAACTTGTCAAATTTATACCCCTAGATTACCAATGCTTCCCCTATATTGTTAGTCTTTTGCCTTCTTCAACTTGTGTCTTTTTTGCTTTTCAAAGAGCTCATTTTACAGCTTTTGTGGCAGAATTTAAAGTAATTAAGCAAAACTAATATGAGAATAGTCTGTGAATCTCAACAAAGGATGAGAAGCTGAAAAACTATGTGCTGCTGGTCACGCTGGCTGAAATACCCGAGAGCGGTCACTGGCAGCCTGTCGTGCGCGACATTTTCAATCGGCAGCCCGCACGTAACGATACGCCCCCGTATGTGCGTTATAGAAACGCGCGCCACTCAGCCAATTCAGCTGAAACTTTGCACACATATGTTTCCGACCCTTGCGCAGATGATAGGCTACTTTTTGCGGCAATTCGTTGGGTCCTTCTATCGATTTATTGATTTGTTTACATTTTCCTGAGGAATTGAAGGGTTATCATATTTAATCAAGCATTTTCCATACTCATGTAAAAGAGGGCGGTGAAGCTCATTTTCACCTCAAGATCGCGAGGATGCGGTTTCCAAGCGGACTTCCCAAGGTAAGTCATCCATACCATAAAGGGCGGGGGGGGGGGGGCTCGCGTGCGGTGAACCACGGCCCTGGCTGGACCGGGAAAGCCAGCTTGTTGTTAATAATAAGGGGGTTCTAACCACTACATTCCATTGAAACAAATGCGCCTGCTTTTAGAGGCCGAAAAGGAGCTCGCTGAACTTGTCTCATAGCGAAACAACGATAGCACCTGATCGATAATTTAAATAATAAAGCAATATTTTTCATTAAAGCGACAAAAGAAAGAGGTGATCGGGTCCCGATCATCGGGATTCCAGACACGAACTCCTGAAATAGAAACGGTAGCTATACCATAAGAAATCCATGGTATAAAAGAACCAATAATATAAATTGCCCATGTAGTCAAGCCTAGCATGGTGATAATGAGTGTGTTAATAATACAGTGATGACCGTTGATTCCAACATGAACGACAGAAAACATAGCGTGGGAACTTTCAGGAAAGTTCAGAATTTTTGAGTGAAACTCACTTGCAGAAAAGTGGCCCGACATTTATGGAATGGCAACACAACCAAGTGTGGAAGGTAAAGGATAATCCAAAGCAAGGTACCACACCTCCGAAGAAAAATGAGAACACAATCTTCTCGTGCCACTGAATGTGATTGGTAGGACGAATAAGAAATCAAATTCCCAGACAAAAAAAAGCTATGCACCCTAGACACCAGAATAACGATTTATGCCTTCTCACATTTGGAGAAGCTCAATAAATAAAATTCAATGAATTGAAGGACTAACGCTCTTATAAAAAGATCATGTCTCAGTGGAATAATGCAAACAATTTAAGGGCATTTTCCTTTCTTTTTCAAGTGCATCTAGCTTCCTTTCGCACGTATACGCAGTCACTCCGTAACTATGATTCACTTTCCTTAAATGAGTGCTTGACAAAATGTAGAGCGGTGATGACCTTGTCATTATTACAAACTTCAACGAAACATCAACGAGCTTCAACAGGCTCAAATGTGAACGGAGTTAAATGTGAAGAAGGTGTGTTTTGATGCACTTGACGTTATCGGGGTGGTACTGCAAGCAAAAACGTGACAAAACGGACAGGAAATGATGGAAGGAGATGGTTCGCAAATTTGAAAGAAGATTTAAGATCAAAGCAAAAACCAAGGTCACAGATGAGCAACACGAAATCGCGAAGAAAAACATAAGAAAAACGATCCCCAAGCTTAAAACAAAAGCAGCTCAATTTCGAAAATGCTAAGCTGCATATCAGTGTTGGCGAATTGGTTGCATACCACTCAGATAATCGCCGGGGGCAGGCGGCCATGCGATTTATGGGCGGGCGGGCACCGGAAAAATAGTTCGTTGATTTCTTGCGGTCCGCTTGCAGGTATTTGGAAGAATTTGAGCAAAATTTCAGACGAATGCTTAAAGCACAATCGCGGTTTTCTTATAGATTAACTGCGGGCAGTGGCCGCCTTCTCGCGAACTTTCCGCGAGAATAGGCTAAATTTTCGGAAGCCGCACGGTCCTTTATGGAGGACCGCGCAACCCCCTCCCCTCCTTCCCAGTACTTTCCGCTAAGAGAAAGTACCTCAAAATTGAGTAATTAAACCAACAGTGACACGTCTGCCATACAGAGTCTTACCTGTGCTCGGCGTATGCCCGAAACTGCTTAAAAGGAGTCCGAGCGCTTGCTGAAAGTTTAACCAGCACTCGCTGAAAGAAATTACTTGTCGAGCGCTTGCTGAAAGTTTAACCAGCACTCGCTGAAAGAAATTACTTGTCGAGCGCTTGCAGAAAATGCTGTATTGCTGCCCGCTGGCAGAATATGCGACCGTAAAGGAAGTGCCGCCAGCAGAAGGTTTAGCCACGCGCCCCAAAGTTCTGTTGACCGCTTGCAGAAAAGCGCGAGTTTGCGGACCGCCTGCTCCTGGCGATTATCTGAGTAGTTGCCCGAAGGTGCTGCATGCCTAAAAATTCCCGGTGAATCCGCAAATTTTTGGGACTTCCGTCGCCCCACGCGGCAGCTTTAATGGTTAAGAGCGCGCCTTGGAAGTGACAGAGATTTCTGCTGCCTTCGAAAGTCTTTTGCGATTGTCTGAGAAAGGTGTATGCGTTTCATTTATCATTTATTGCGTCGCTCGTGCCGCGCCCTGATGAAAGTTTACGCAGCTTCAAAAATGACTGCTCAAGGTAGTAAATGGTCACATATATTATATGTATATAATATATGTGCTTATGCTTAAGCGAATGAACATACGAACAATTACAGACGCGGATTAGCAGCCGTATCGTTATGGAACGCATCGGAAGAAGCCTTATAGAACAGCATTTTTTAGGTTCTTCACCAGGGTTTCCAGCGAACTCCTCAACAAGCCGTCGTATAAACGTTTCATCAACATGATGAACAATTTCTACAAAGAGATTGGTATTCCTGAACCGCGAGTTTCTAAAAAACAAGTGAGTGTAAACTTTATACAATCAGAGTCGATCGTAGCATGTAGCATTTTATATATTTCTAAGTTAGCGCGTAATCACTGAGCACGTTTGCATGGAGAGATTAAAAAAGATTTTGTAAATGTTATTGTACCAAACAGGTTTTTATGGTGGATGTTTATTGCTTAACGTTTCGACAGACATCGTCGTGTAGACTGACAAGTACAAAACTGCAATCCCTTTTCAAGCCTCCGAAGTAGACGATACCTGTCGAAAAGTTAGATAATAAACATCTACCATATGAAACCTGTTTGGCACAATATCATTTACAAAGTTAAGAAATGCCCATGTTTAAAGAAGAAAGCATATGAATGTATGTGTATGTGTGTGTGTGTGTATGTGTGTGTGTGTATGTGTGTGTGTGTATGTGTGTATGTGTGTATGTGTATGTGTGTGTGTGTATGTGTGTGTGTATGTGTGTGTGTGTATGTGTGTGTGTGTGTGTATGTGTGTGTATGTGTATGTGTGTATGTATGTGTGTGTGTGTATGTGTGTGTGTGTGTGTGTGTGTGTGTGTGTGTGTGTGTGTGTGTGTGTGTGTGTGTGTGTGTGTGTGTGTGTGTGTGTGTGTGTGTGTGTGTGTGTGTGTGTGTGTGTGTGTGTGTGTGTGTGTGTGTGTGTGTGTGTGTGTGTGTGTGTGTGTGTGTGTGTGTGTGTGTGTGTGTGTGTGTGTGTGTGTGTGTGTGTGTGTGTGTGTGTGTGTGTGTGTGTGTGTGTGTGTGTGTGTGTGTGTGTGTGTGTGTGTGTGTGTGTGTGTGTGTGTGTGTGTGTGTGTGTGTGTGTGTGAACTTCTGTCTGTCACGAAATTCGTATTGCGCGTCAAACGGATCCACCTTGCTTCTGGCCCGTAAGCTAGGGCCCGTATTTCCACTTTTTGCAAAGTCGTGGATGTGTTTGGCAAATAAATGTACAAGCCATAGACTTAGGCCCAAAAAAGTGATCAAAAGTTTACTACTTTACAAAAACGGCGCCAAAAAGTACGGGTTGCGTGAATGTTCAATTTACCAAGGCTTTACCTGAGCATTTGACAAGATTTTTGCACAAAGATGTAGTTCACGGTTCCTATTGCCTCTATGGCGACCACCAAGCCATGACAAATCCAAAAGCCTATTCAAAATTGCGTTGTCTTCCTGCGAAAAGTTTCATCCACGCGAAATCACCGGTCCAACGTGAAAAAACTTTAGATGAGTAGCTGTTTCATTTTATTCGTGATAGTCGCCATTGCGCGGTGAGTTTCAATGCCATCATTATGCGAGAATGAGTAGGGCTTCAGATAGTAGAACAAGTGCGGGCCTCTGCGAAGCAGAGGTGACGCACTGGTCAAGAAAATAACGAGAAAAAGCTTTGATTTTATTGCTGGAAGACAAAATCATCAGTTGTGTTGTTGTATGTTAGCTGAACTCGACAAAGCACGTCTTGTGATAAAAGCATTACTGACAAGATGATATCCACGAAAGTCCATAATGGAGGAAAATGGACTTCGAAACCCCATTTTATTCGTTCGCGATAGAAACTAGTCGGAATCTGCTTTCGCTAGCGTTATCCAAAAAATTTTATCTCATCGCAACCACGAGGCAAAGCGGTGTGATAAAAATGATTCAACCCTACGTAGTTGAGCTCTCGCTTGCGAAAGAATTGTGCGAAAAGTCCAACGACAATGGGGCAAAATTGGATTTACCTCCATTTTAAATGAACCTGAAAGCCCATTTTACTCCCAGCAGCAAGATGAGCTGGGACTAAGCCCAAATTTGACCTTTTTGCACACTTTTGTTGGTGATTCTTCGAGAATGTGTTCCTTAACCCATTCTAAGGTAGCAAGTGAGTGAAAAAGTTTCATGTCTTTTGTGAAGTCTGAAATAAGTGTTTCTTTTTAAACTTATACAAACGCTATGAAACATGGAAGAAGGTTAGATTTGCCAAAATATTCGCTAACAAAAACTCAAATGCTTCCAAATATCAGGTCGCGAAAATTTCTGCGTAGATCAAATAAAGTCTGTTAACTCTTTCAATCATCAACCAAAACTAAATTCATGATTTGTATGTGAAAATAAAAAAGATTTGCGTTTAAACATAAGCACTCAGAAGCTATCTTTTGACTAATCTCGTAGAAATAAAGCTCAAAGTAGGCATCTCAATCGCGATATTGGTCTGGTCGCAAGAAATGAAGTGCCGCTAACTAGCAAGAAAAATTCTGTGAAAAATTTCTTGCTAGCAATAGTCCATACATTCAACTATTTAGAGATATAAACATTAATGCTGAAAGACTAGGAAGAGCTAAAGTAGAACATTTTCGAAACTATCTTTTGCAGACTCGTAATTTTTCCGATTTAAAGAACTTTTTGGGTTGTGGTGCATTGCAAGGCTTCCTTTGAGATAAGCATTCTGATTCACAGATTCCAGTTAGTCTAGCCAAAGTTTGCTTTCCGCAAAAAGCTTTCATACGAATTTGATTTGATGCAGATTCATAGAAGTCTTGAAACGCGAAGGCTCAGATAATACATGAATTTTAGTTCTGGATGTAATTTAGACGCATAGTCATTGATAATAAACGGCATTTTGTGAGGTGTAACAAGTGGGAAAGAATGAAATACCAACGTGACTGATATTGTAAAGTTAGGTTCAGCCTATTTAGGCGTCGACCACTTGGTGGAAATGAGTTTGCAAGAGTGAGTAAACAGGTTGAGGCAAGGCTTTGGCCATACTTTGCCCTGTTGCCGATGTTACCAGTGTTACCGGTGTTGCCGATGTTTCCAGTGTTACTCGTGTTACTTCGTGTCGCCGATGTTTCCAGTGTTACTCGTGTTATTCGTGTTGCCGATGTTTCCAGTGTTACTCTTACTCGTGTTTCTAGTGTTACCGCCTTTATTGCTGTTGATTCTTGAAATGATCGTCAGTACCGTTTCATTCTTGAACGTAACCTCACTGAGTGGTGAGCGTACAGGACCTAAGGCGATCATACTTCAATAATAATATCATGCTAGAAACTTGCTTCAAAAAAGTTCTTTTTTCTTTCATTTTTTTTTGCTTTCAGTTTCAAAAGTTTTTCTTCAAAAAAGGGAATGTGCTCCCTTCTTACATATGGCCGCGTAAATGATGACACATCCGAGGACAAGGTTTTTTGAAGTTCGATCAAGGCGTCCAAAACGTTGGCCAGTACGATAGAGCTCATTGTGCTACAAATCAAACATTATGATTATAGTTGTGTCACAAAAACTTTTTGAAGCAAGTTTCTAGCATAGTTGTTACTAGCTGGTGGCCCCGGTGTCACCCGAGACCAAGATATGTAGTTAAGCCAAAAGAGCTTGTAAACTTACGCCTCTAGATTTCTTCTAACATGCGCATAAAGCGCTTTCAGGCTAATTGCCGCACCCTACCAACTTTAAGACTGGAATGGACTTTACCGCCCCTGCTTACATGCTTATATGTAAAAATGATCGGTTGCCATGATGGCCCTTCATTTCTTAGGTTTGAGTAAACAAATCAATAAATCGATAGAATGGCCCGGCGAATCGCCGCGGAAAGTAGCTCTAAACCACCGCCGGTGTCGAAAATATACGTGTGCGAAGTTTCAGCCGGATCGGTTCAGTGGCGCGCGTTTCTATAACGAACGAACAATTAAACGAACATCCTCACAGACATTGAGTTTTATATATAGATAGATTGAAGTATGATCGCCTCAGGTCCTGTATGCTCACCACTCAGCGAGACAACGTTCAAGAATGAAACTGTACTGGCAATCATTTCACGAATCAACAGCAATAAAGGCGGTACCACTAGAAACACGAGTAACAGAGGAACACTGGTAACATCGGCAACACGGGCAAAGTATGGCCAAAGCCCAAGTTGGAGGAAGGTTTGCCGAAGATGTTTTGTATGGAATGAATGGAATCACGGATGCGATATCTTATCGCATCGCATGGACTAACAAGGAAAGGATACTTGGTGACCGTGGCCTTTTGAAACGAAACGTACACCATTAAACGCAACTTGAAGCGCTGGTTCCAAATCTGTTTTCATTATCTGCTGCGCGCTCTTCCAAAAGAAGTTATGAACATTTTTTGTCACCAAAATTTGCACCGTTTTTGCTGAAGGATTCACCAATATCGTTAAAATGTTCGCTTACGCACTATAAAAAAGCGTACAGACAAAGTTAAGCTTCACGTTAAGCTCAGGAAAAATGTTACCGATACATCAGAGTCTAGAAAGCCTGGATACTGACGATTTTGACTGCCTAAATCTCGCAAAATCAAAATGGAAAAAAGCCCATAACTTTGTTCAGGAGGTCGCACAGCAGATAACGAGCATAGATTTAGAATCAGCGTTCCAAGACGCACCTACTGGTATATCTCATTGTAAAAGTCCACGGTCACCAAGTATCCTTCCCTCGTAAGTCCATTTTATCCGCACGAAAAGCCCATTTCGCGGGGACTTTCGTGGATATCATTCAAGATCCAAGCCATGCTGCAATTAATATATTGCGGTTGAATTGATACAGAAAATAAATCGTAACCCGAAGTGTTTGGAGTTCAGTAGTTCAGTCATTTATGTTAGCAATCTAAATGGGCTTATTCGTGGAAAATATCCATTTCCAGAAAGCGATTAGGGTAAATCAAATACTTTTCTGGTTGGGCAAGATTGACGCGTCGTATCTAGGTGGTGTTACCGTATGCGAAGCATGTATCATTATGAAATCAAAGGTGGCAAATTTCGTGAACGATAGCGCGCGCTTGATAGGCACGTATCAATAAGATGCGCACCGTTAGCCAAATTTGGTTAGGTATTTCCACATATTTAGCACTGGTTCACGGCCTTTTTTGCTAATCACTAAAAGCCGCTCCGTAAACTTGACTACAGAATCTTGGTTAGCTTTCTTGTTTTTGCCATATAACGAGCTACTGATGTGCTGATCGTGATCCAAGAGTTTTGCAAGTTCAAGACATACCCTCGATATCATCCCATATGCATTCCCTCAACATGACGTAAATTACTTGAATTGATGATTCGCCGCCTCGCTTCAGGCTTGGGCCACATTGCTTGCGCATCGTTTGGCGTGACACGGAGCTTGAGACAACGTGGCGCAGAGTTTTCCGCTTTGTTCTGTTGCCACTCCACGCCAAAGATGGGCACGCAACCTGGCGCAATCTGAAGCGAGGTGGAACCTTATCAATCCACGTAATCCTCGTCATGTTAGGGAAAGACAGATGGGTCGATATCGGGGGTAGAATACAGGCATGATTGCCTGAATGACCTCACACCTTTAGACAAGTTCATACGCAATTTCGCATAAACTGATCAATTTATATTGGGAATGTTAGTTTTCAGAACTAAACCAAAAGCATTTTGTCGAGGCAGATTCTTGTAAGAAATTATAAGTGGTGAGCTGAAAGTGTAAGAACTCGAACCTCAGAAGCCCTACTACCGCAGTTTTTCCAAATTTTTGAGTATATTGCTGGTAAACGATCAGAAATCACTTGTTTTAGCAAATATTTGATGCTACCATGTGCGGTAGTATGGCCATATACTTGCTAAATTAAGTGGTTTCTGCTTGGTTGTTACGAACATTATCTCTAAATCAACTATGAGCATTAATTGTGCTCGAAGCAAAAATTGCTCATTTACAACTTTCGAATTTGAAACTATTGAAAAAATAATTTGTTTTCAACTATTAGGTCGTTCCGAAAGTAATGTCGCTTTTTTCAAATGAACGCTACATTTCATGGAAGCAAAGTTTCTAGAAGTCTTGGTAGCATTCGATGCAGCATTTCATCTTCTTTCTAAGGGCTATAAATTCATTGCAGAATACTTCATGAGCTTTTGAAAAATTACTAAAATCTCCAACCTATGCTTTTTGGAAAGGTCAAGTTTCGCAATTTTTCTAACTTTATGTAATAAATCCCGGAAGGAGTCCAAGTAATGGATGGATAGAGCAAACCCTATGGGAAACAATACCAATTTTTTCTGCTCTCCGTATCTTGTCATGATTTTTGTAGAGATTTTTCAATAAAGTCACCGAGTTTTTGCAGGCTTGTCTCAAACACATATGCATCAAACACCAATAAATTTTCGGAATTTGAAGCCTATAAGATGTATTATGGTTTTACACTAATTTTACAAATCATTTGAGCTTTTACCGCTTCAGATTAGCAACTTTCGGAAATTTCGGGTACAGCCTGGGGCGCCCTGGAAAAACTGAATTATGATGCCTTTATCCCGGAAAACTTCATGAATCGAAAACCGAAAACAACTATTAGAAAGAGGAGAAAAAGCTGCATCGAATGACACCCGAATGGCTTGCCGATTGTTGTTCTGTGAGGTTTGAGTTGACCAAATATGAAATTTGATAGCTCTAAAAAATTGGTTCTATTAACTCTAAGAAGCAAAATGAGGAAAAGAAAAAAATTGTTTTGCGCCCTATAGGGTTTGCTCTATTTATCTGTTACTTGTACATCTTCAGGGAGTCAGTACAAAAACATAGAAAAACAGCCGAAATTGACCATGACAAAAAGCATGAGTCGCAGGTTTTGGTAATTTTCTTAGAGCTCATTATATATAATGCAATGAAATTACAACCATTAGAAAGAGGACGACATGCTGCATCGAATGGTCCTAAGATCTCTTCAAAATGTTGATTCCTTGAAATGTAGCATTCATTTGAAAAAAGCGACATTACTGTTGGAACGACCTAATATAATCACGGTTTCAAAACTTTCAAAACTTACTTTTATAATAAGAGGGAAAATCGTGCCGATTGATTGCCTCTACAGTAATGATAATTTTTTAAAAAAATTGACTTCTTTCCGAACAAAACCTCTAGAAGCTATGATGGCATAGAACATTGTAAATGACGTAAACTGGAATGGATTTTCAAGCATTCTCAAAAAAAAACCTTTCTCAAAGTTCCAGCAAAATAATCGCTTTGGACGGACTTACTAGGAACAAAACACGATTAAAAAAGGCTTGCGAACTAGCTCAAAATCGAAAGTAGTGGAAGATTATAGAACTTTACAATCTCCTGTTTCAAGAATGAATTGCAACGGTGGAAGAAGGATGAGTGAGGCATTACAGAGCTTTCCTACGACTGCAACGATGCCTGCGATAATAACTAGGGAACGTCCAACGCACCGCGAACGGTACCCGGCTGGCCGCTGGCGCCTTTCTTGGAACAAAGTGTTTTATGCATTTTGAAACAAAAAAAACGCGCAATATGAGTTTTCTTTTCAAAAGGGGACTCCAGATGTAACAAATGTTTCAGGTTGTCCGGAAAATAATGTCGCATCGTGTTTTATCATGCAGTATCGCGGCGGGGTGAATACGAAACCAAGTTAATGGGATATCAACCGATAGATCAAAGCAAGCTCTACAAAATGAAGCTCAAATCTTCGCGCCAGGTTTGATTCTTGCGAAGTTTACAGCCTAATTTCGTGAGGCACTAAAGTTCCAAGAAACGAAAAAAATCGTATTTTCGTTCAGAAAATCCTAAAACCCCTAAATTGCTCACGCATGGACTCACGGTAAGGGAAACTTGTATACACATTTTCGTGGTTTCTTCATGACTGGAAATTGAGCGAAATTCGGCATATTTTTGTCAAAGCAACCTTGAGCTTCTCTCAAATAAGTGACTTTGTAATACGAATCCTTGGAAGTCTAACCATGGATTTTCAGCTTTAGACAAGCGCTACTTTTCGAGTAAAATCAAATTGTTTGTAAAAAACCGAAAAACGCGACATATTTGCACTTTTGACATATTTTTATTTTTCGTACTGTAGCCAATGAAAAAGACCACAAACTACGCAGATGAATGTTTAGTGTAGAGAGTATATGCCTGTGAAAATTGGAGATGCATAAGAGCTTTATGAACAGATAAGTTTCGGATATATATTTGAAATTTTTTATACTTTAGATTTGAACTTTAGGTAAAGCACGATTTTCGCGGAGGTTTGTAAATTGGCTTGTAGAGCTTGCTTTGCTCTATCAATGATACCCCACTTTCTTGTTCTTGTATTCATTCTGTCGCGGTAGGATAATATGCGACATTATATTCCGGACAGCCTAATATTTTGATGTACTTTTTTAATCCTCACATGTGTCCCGCTTATGCAGGTTCTGCTTTTCTCTTCAGGCGTCCCCACGTCGTTTCTGAAGCAAGGTCTCCATCCAAGTTCTCGCAGGTCGCCTTAATTCTGTCCATCTACGTCACCTTAGGTTTACTTCTTGTTCTTTTGCCTGGTGGTGCCTCCATAGCCAGGGCTAACTTGGTGATGTGAATTTTACCCCTTTTGCGCACGTGCCCACACCATTGTAACTTCTTTTCCTGCATTTCCTGGGCAATTGGAGCTGCTTTCATTTGCGCTCGTATAGTGTCATTTTAGATGTGATTCTTCAGTGTGACTCCTAAAGTCCATTGCAGCATCCTTGTTTCCATAACACTGAGCTTGCGCTCCTCGTTTCGCGTACAAGGCTGCACTTAGTGTTATACAGTGCTGCTGGACGAATAACGGTTCGGTACAGTTGGACTCGAGATGCATGGCATTCTTTTGTTGCACAGAACTCCTGTCATCGCTCTCCATTTCATTCATGCTGTGTTCATCCTGCTTGCAACCTCCTCCTGTAAGCCTCCCTCCGCTGAGATGTGACTGCCCAGGTACTTGTATGACATTGTCTTCTTAAGCTCTTCACCGTCGATGCTTATGGTACCAGAAGTTTGTTTCCCCACTTCTATGTATTCTGTCTTCCTGATGTTGAGCTCCAGGCCATACACTCTAAACCTGTTCTTCTAGTTTTGCATCTCATCTTGTGGCTTTTTTCTGGTACTCACTATCAAGACCACATCATCTGCGTAAAGAAGTGTCCAAGGAGGTTTACGTCTGAGCGATTCCAGCACGGCGTTCATCAAAGTGATAAAAAGCAAGGGAAAGAGAACTGAACCTTGGTGTACTCCAACCTTGATTTAGAATTCTTTTGATTGCTTAGCACTGTTGCAGCTGTTTGCACGTGGCTTAAAGCATTGTGGTAGATCAGCTTTATCACTGAACTCATCACTCCTCTGGCACCCTGTGTTTCCGTAATGCCCACCATATGAACTTCATGGGGCACCTTATCGAAGGCTTTCTAAAAGTCCAACAAGGCTGCATGCAATTCCTTCTGCTTCTCTCTATATTTCCCCATCATTAAACGAGCGGAGCTTATTGCGTCAGTTGTACTACTCCTTTCACGAATCTGCACTGATTTGATGACAACTCTACGAAATCTCGAAGACGCGTTTCTATTATTCGCTCGAAGATTTTTGGGTGGCTCATTAGTCGGGTATACTTTTGCTCCTTATGATCCGATTGAGGAAACTCGTTAACCATGAGGCTCCGGATTGTCCACATATTTTCCAGAACTCGTTTGGTATGTCGTCTGGGCCAGTCGGTTTGCCATTCTTTATTCTTCTTATAAATAAACCAGTGCGTCACCTCTGCTTCGCAGAGGCTCGCACTGGCCCTATTTTCTGTAGCCTTACTCATTCCCGCATAATAATGACATTGAAACTCACCGCGCTATGTAGGCTATCACGAATAATTCGTAAACAACTATTCATTCGTAGAGGTTTTCCATGTGAGAATTATTTTCGCGTGGATAAAATCTTTCCCAGAAGAACAGATGCAAATTCGAATAGGTTTTTGAAATTTTTATGGCTCGGTAGTCGCCGTAAGGGCAATAAACATAGTGGGCTACATTTCTGTGCAAAAATCTCTTCAAATGATCAGGTAAAATCTTGAAAAATTGACCGCTTACACTGCGAATGATTTTTGGCGCTGTTTTCGTACAGTAGTAGACTTTTCGTTACTTTTTTAGGCTAACGTCCATGGCTTGCACATTAGCTTGTCAAATATATCCTTAACTCTGCAAAAAGTAGTACTACGGACCCAAATTTGCTGGCCAGAAGCCAAGTGGATCCGTTTGACGCGCAATACGAATTTCGTGACAGACAGAGGTTCACACACACACACACACACACACACACACACACACACACACACACACACACACACACACACACACACACACACACACACACACACACACACACACACACACACACACACACACACACACACACACACACACACACACACACACACACACACACACACACACACACACACACACACACACACACACACACACACACACACACACACACACACACACACACACACACACACACACACACACACACACACACACACACACACACACACACACACACACACACACACACACACACACACACACACACACACACACACACACACACACACACACACACACACACACACACACACACACACACACACACACACACACACACACACACACACACACACACACACACACACACACACACACACACACACACACACACACACACACACACACACACACACACACACACACACACACACACACACACACACACACACACACACACACACACACACACACACACACACACACACACACACACACACACACACACACACACACACACACACACACACACACACACACACACACACATACACATACACACACACACACACACAGAGGGACATACACACACACATACATACACACACACAGAGACAAACGTAAACAACTCTTAGCCCGTTATTATAAGTTAAGATAAAGGATCAAAGATTTGGAGTCTTCAAAGCCCTTTGCGGGCATACGCCGAACGCACACTACATCTTAGTCGAAGAGGCAATTGTATGCGTGCCTATTAGTGAGCCTATTAGTGACCTGCGGGGCCAGCCTTTTACCAAGTCAGTCTTTTATCCTCTCTTCGCTCTAGTATCAATTTTCCGCCCCCGAAGGGTAGAGGGCTTGGTTGGTCCAGGCGCGGGAATCAACCTGTGTCCAATCTGGTCATAGCGGCGCCTCATACCACTACGCAACTCGTCCCCCTTGTTCTTCTTATGGCTAGCCATAATTCCTCTTCTATGATTGCCGGTACTGGTCCTTATATAGGGCTGGCTTCTGGGATGGAGTTGATGGGGCCGCCTGTGGCCAGTTCTTCAAACTAGGTTTTGAAAGTGGAGCCGGTGTGGAGACAATAAAGCTAAGGAAGTTGTGCTTGAGGGGGGGGAGGAAGGAGAGACTCTATTGCTTTGATGGGTGTAAGCTGACCTGACCACACTTTGAGAGAATTGAACGGCTAATATAAATTACAAAAGTTTTTAACTTTTTTCTAGCAATCTAATCAGCTATGTTAATGCACTTTTTCGAGTGCACTGCAGCCGTCGCGAAAACGACATGCTCTGCACTTCTACCCTAAAATGATATCTAGGCAAGCTATGTAACCTGCACTAGGCTTTGGCAAAACACCTCCTCTCAATGACTCCTAGCTAATCAGGTCTAAAAAAGTACGCTCGCTACGATAAAAAATACTAATATAGTTTGAATAGCACGTAAGTGGAACCGAGGAGTTACTGTCCTTGACACTTGGAACTTCTCGCATGCTCGATTGCCCCAATAACGTGAAGCTGTGATAACCAATCTTGCTGTAGGAGCGAGTTTTTCTTGGCAAACAAACGAACGTTTTGCTCTGCCGATCAACAGTACTTGCATGGCATATTATCAGTGCACTGATATGGACCATTACAGGAACGAGAAGAAATTTCCTTGTTCCTAGACACCATTCTGGCAACGAAGCCGTGGAAGATACTCTATAAATTTCTCCAGACAAAGAGTAAGTATACACGATTTATAACACGCAATGACTGGGCGCCATTGCGTCCGGCCAAGATAGTTCGAGCATCACAGAGACAACAGATGGTAAGAGAAACGCAAGAGCGCTCGACCAAAGAGACGCCTGTGTGTCCGCAGTCTCTGCGTGCTATGATTCGTCTATAGTCTTCATGTGAAGAAATATCCTCATATATGCCGTTGCTGTGTTTGTTTCTGCGCTAAAAACAGAGAAAACTAAAATTTTAAGCTTCCCTAAAAGTGATGTTGCGCTGTTCTCACATAGGTAAATGTATATCGCAGGCCTTTAGCAGTACAAAAACAGAGTTCCAGCTTCCTATACGCTCTAGATCCCGAGAAATATTGACTTCAACATAGAATACTTTAGCAAAAAGAGTCAACATCGGTGTTTCTCAAAGACTAAACTGTAATATACATAAAGGCTGCTGCATGACGAAAGCGCGATGGCGTTAATAGTTGAGCGTACGCGAACGCGAAGCGCGCGTATCCTCACTTGTAAATCCCGCATCTCATGCGCTCTGCGGCTAATAAAGCCGCGTTCGCGCCCGAAGATATTGCGCCTTCGTCATGCAGCAGCCTATACCTATGTGAGGACAGCGCATCATCTTTTGGAAAGCTCAAAAACTTTAATTTTTTTCGGTTTTTAGCACAGAAACAAACATAACAACGGCGTATATGAATGTATTATGTGGAGCGTTTATGCATGAGCGAATTTGGGATTTGGTAAGTTCTCTTTGGACAAAAATATCAAAAATTTTCAATTTTTCGGGCATACAAAAATTCACAGATTTCGGCTTCCAACCGCTAAGCCTGTGCGAACTATTACGCGCCATCTCGTAGAGCTTGCTTCTCTAACGAAGGGTACCCAGCATTCTAATCAGAATTGAATGTGTGACTTATGCGGTAAAAAGTAAAAACTGAGAAAACTTATGAGATAATCTAATAAAACATTTATACATGCTGAGGCATGCGCTCTCAGCATGTACAGGGTGTCCCTAAAGTCTTTAAGCCTAGTATTTTCTCCGCTGAAAATGTACAAAGCAACATAGACGCATGAAATTCAACAGATAATTTGCGAAGAACCTATAGAACAACATGATACGCTCAAATATCGGAAAACCCTTCTTGCTTTTACACAGGCTCTCAGACGCTTGCGGAATGCGTGCACCATGGCAGCCAAATAGTTGACATCGAGATTGTCTCACACCTTTTGAAGCAAGCAATCCAGACTATCCAAAATGTAGCATGGAATAGAGCAAGCCTTGCTTTCCATGACTGATCACAAAAAAAAGTCAAGGGCCTCTTGACCCGGCTATTGAAGGCACGTAAATCTGAGGAGCATATCCGTGAGATTTGACAAAAGTGTCAAAATGTAGCATTCTTGGTGTTCGAGAACACCAAGAAAACAGCAATTATGGTGCACTGGGAGTACAAATGCTATTTCAGTAGGAAATGCAGGGCTTACAGCTAGAATTAGTGACTCAAAGTGATTAGTGTTGAAGTTTTCAGCTTTCCCAAGTTTTTGTTTCCGAGAACTTTTTCTTCTCATTGGCACGGCACAACTTCAGTGTTTGTATCCTAATCCTACTCTAATGAACTGAGTCTATTGATTGCTTTTGCACTGTAGATGTAGAGTGAACCTAGCTCTACAATATGCAGCTTTAGATTCCACAACAGCTTCAAAGGCAAAAGAGCTGTAAGTATTCGAATAGGGGATACGCTTCCTTCGGTTTGTCTTCACGATTGTAGTATTGTTTGCTTCAAGAAGTATATCTCGAGAATGTACAATGCAAACGGTATGGTTTTCTTGAAAAATACTGGCAACTAGACGGGGAACTCAAATGCAAAATTTGGCTGAAAAGCGAGGAATACTAACAAAGTTACTACGTTGAAAAGTCAGGCTTAAGGACTTTTGGGACACCCTGTATATTTTCGGTCACGGGATTATTGACTTGAAAGCAAGTAATGTTTCCTTTAAAATATGTTAAAGAAGTTTTCTAGAAAGGGGGCCAAGTAATAGTTGTATAAACACTTGTGTAACCTAAAAAGTGAAAGGAACTCGTACTAGCAGGCGTTGTTTGTTATCCTCAAAAGGATACTGAGCCGTTAGCCATGCAACAAGTGTTTTAAATTTGCAGTCTTTCATATGCTGAGAAGTCTTTGCTGTTAGTTACCGCTTTTACATGCCCAAGCACTTTTAATTGAGTAGTCGCGTTTACATTTGCACCTGACGGATATACGTTGGGAAACGCAAGATAAACTATGGCTGAGAGAACGCTTGATCGAATTTGATCTGTTCTTAGGCTGCGTTCATACTGATTCCCATGTTCTGGAACTGTTCCCGCACAGTTCTCGCAACAGTTCTCGCACTGTGCTGAAACTGTGCGGGAACTGTGCGGGAACAGTTCCAGAACTGTGCTGCATGCGCTGCAGCCGCCCCGCACCGTTTTGAACGGCGGGAGTTGGAGAATTTTGACCGTTCTCAACGGTTTTTCTTCCAGGATTTCGCTCATTTTGGCCTTAATCCTCCACCCCGCTTCCCTTTTTGATCAGCAGCACTGTGAACTCGAAGCGGGGTTGAAGAATGAGCGCTTTTCTGCGCCGTGTATTCGGAAAGATGGGCTATCGTGCGATTGTTCATTCTGTCTTCTTGTTTTTTGCTCAAAACTACTTCATTTGTTTCAGGAAGCGGCTGCCCAGTTTCCATAGCCATCTGCCACGAATTAGGGAGTAGGAGAAATCCTGAAATTGCATGAGTTGGGACTTGTCTCTTGTTTTTCATGATTTTGGGCGTTCTTAGCCTTGTTCGTTTTTCCATGTCGTTGCTTCTCCGTTCTTTCTTCTACCCCGCTTCTCCTAGTGATGAGAAAAGCTGTGAATTTGAAGCGGGGTTGAGGATTGAACGCTGTTCTGCTCGATGTATCCGGGAATATGGGCCTTCGTGCGCTCGTCCATTCTCTCATCGCTATTTTTGTTCAGACCTACTTCATGTGTACTAACAAGTCGCTGCGTAGTCTCGCGTCGTCTTAAGATTGAAATAGACAAGTCTCTAGAACACATGAAGTAGGTCTGAACAAAAATAGCGATGAGAGAATGGACGAGCGCACGAAGGCCCATATTCCCGGATACATGGAGCAGAACAGCGCTCATTCTTCAACCCCGCTTCGAGTTCGCAGTGCTGCTGATCAAAAAGGGAAGCGGGGTGGAGGATTAAGGCCAAAATGAGCGAAATCTGGAAGAAAAACCGTTGAGAACGGTCAAAATTCTCCAACTCCCGCCGTTCAAAACGGTGCGGGGCGGCTGCAGCGCATGCAGCACAGTTCTGGAACTGTTCCCGCACAGTTCCCGCACAGTTTCAGCACAGTGCGAGAACTGTGCGGGAACAGTTCCAGAACATGGGAATCAGTATGAACGCAGCCTTAAGAGTTCGAAATTATCCAGCAAATCTATATATAAATCTGGATGTTTATCTGCATGTCTGTATGTCTGTCTGTGTGTAGGCATGTTCCAAATAGAAAATTTTTTATAAATCAAACAGGACGTTTGCGCACATACACTCCGTGACGGGTATTGTAGTCTACTATTCCTTATGGATAGAATCAATTTTATTTTATCGTTATCAATTTTCTTGTAAAGAATGAGCTGCGGGACTGAGAGTTGGCATAGAGTCCAAGTGTGTATGCTGATCACACAGAATCGGCAGCGTATTCACTGTACGTAGAGGTAGGACCGGGAGAGGACTATGCTGTACGGAACTAAAACACGGAGATATTTTCACAGTTGGTGTTGACAGAGCTGGCCAGGCAGTATGCCAGCTAATTTACAGACAGTATATGATTCAAATTTAAGTGTGTGTGTTGACAGAGCTGGCCAGGCAGTATGCCAGCTAATTTACAGACAGTATATGATTCAAATTTAAGTGTGTGCAGGCAATGCTATCCTTGACATCGCGCTTTCAGATCATCCATTCGCAGAAGATCGTGACACTTTCCGAAACAGTATCAAACATTTATGGTTTGATCACTACTCACGCGCTCGGGGAGAGCTGGACACTTCCGGTTTTGAGCACGTTTTTATCGGAGAGGTTCTAAAAAGAAAAACCTTTTGAATTGGTACACCATATTCAGCCTTTAATACTAGGAAGATCATGGCATGGTTTCTGGACTTCACAACTGGGTACGATTTTACATGCTTGAAAAGAACCCGGCTGAAAACTTTGACTATAAAGGATATAATGAGAAAAAAGGAGTAAGTCGGAATAACTCGCCTTGTTTGGCATCCAAAACGTGTCTCTCGTTTATCTCAGTATGTGATGGCTGGATTGACATTCATGTGGGGTAATGCCTTCAAGTGGAATGGATCGATATTGATTGGAACTTCACCAGAATATGAAATGGCATTGTACACCATGTGCTTCCTTTCCAGAAGAGAAAAAGATCCTTGCAAGGTAATATTAGATAGTACAGAGAAAGAGCAGAGTGATACACTTTTTCAAAATAAGAAGTGTTACTGAAGTGTGGTTCATAATTTTACGAAACTACAATAAGTTTTGGGATTTGTAGGAAGGATAAGAAACCGTTAGTAAAACATGGAAGAGCATGTGCGAAAACGGTATAAGTTGCACAAGAATGAAAGTCGGTTTCATTCTTAATAATAAATTTGCGTAGAACATTAATTTTTGGCGGCTCATAGTCATAGGAGCACCTCAAAGATTTTCCTCTATTCACTGTCATCTTTCCACTCGAAATTTTTGTAAAGTTACATTAACAAAGTCTGAGATGTCTGCTGCACACTGTATCCAGTGCATTTGAAAAGAAGAGTGTACTCTTCTGAAATAACTCGAAATGCTTTTGGAATCACTGCGTTTTGAAAACGTTTTTTTTGTAATCCAAGCACTTTAATCAGCGTCTATCAATGCTTTACGATAAATTGAGCTTTTTCGATCGATATTTTGTTCGGCGGTAAAAACCTCTCTGTTCTTGTCATAGGTGCGATAGATGGAGAAATTTTTCGACCCCTTTGCTTTAGGGCCAACATCTGGCTGACCCCTTTCACCTGAGGGTGAGACTAAAATCAAGGCATAACGGCAGGATCAAACAGCTGTCACAATGGCACTTTTTGTTTGATAAGTAAACGCTAGCTATCTTCTCCTCAGACATTAAGACTGCAGAAGAGTTATCGAAGCAACAACGTTTTTTGAAAAAACGCATGCTTGAGACCTTCTGCGCACACAAAATGGCGTTTCATTTTTTCATTTTCATTTGTACGCTCAAGGCGTTCCATAAAAATAAAAAACACATCGAGAAGTTAGTAAAACAATGAACAAGAAATGTAAACGATTGCAGACATCACCATGTCAATCCGACTAATCCTAGTCAGACTAATGTAAAAAAAATGAAACAGCTTGTTTTGAATATGTTGAAGGCTAACAGATATGTCGTAACGGGGGGTGGTCTACTGGTAAGTCCCGGTATAACCTGATCTATAGAGAAACACGGGTTTGAGTACAAGAATTTATCCTTATGGCACAAAACTAACAACAACAAAAACAGAACGCTATGTACAACAGGGGGTCTTCAACCCGATTCGCCCTTTCAGAGGGTCTTTGGGCTATCTCTATCTGAGGGGGAGGTCCGTCTCTCTTCGACGGCTGGTTCAAACTCCCTGTAGCACTCTCTTCACGCTTTGACTGCTCCCTCCTATCCACCGGTATTTATTCCCTGCTGAGAGGTTGAATCGGCCTTTCCTTTGCCGCCAGTAATGATTCGTAGATCGGTGATCCGCGCCATCTAACATCCCTCCCCTCCAGGGAGCCGACGTCCTCGGCGGCTGCTGCAACTTGCTGAGCTTTGCACCGGGAACTCTCCTGCGGATGACGTCATAGAGATATCGCGCATATCCGTCCCTGAAATGCGTGTCGTATACATGAAATAAATTTTGAAGTTTATTTGCTTCTATGGTCACGTTCCCAATTTGTTCTTGAGGAAGCAACGTGAATAACTGATTTGTGTTTGCCCGTTTCTTCAGTACTGATTCAATCACCGACCATACTTTTGACTTCGTTTTCCACAAATCAATCTTTTTGAACAATGGTGGCGGCCACACGGATACAATCTTTCCTCCTTTTTCGAGGTGTTTCTTGCATATCCGCAATGTCTCTATGATAGTCTCATCCTCCCTTCATGGGTTCATGGGCCATACTATGATCCACATATGACAGTTCTTTAAGTATTTCAATGCTTTTTGAGCTGACTGAATGATACTGCCACCTTGGTCAGTGCTCCACACTTCTTCAGTCCAAGTTCCTCAAGTGCTGCTGCATATCTCGATGCAATAAATGCAACAAGACGTTCCTTCTCAGAACTTTGTCTTCCCTCACTGCGTGCCTTTTCGACTTTAACTCCTTTCTGTGCCTTATCGCACATTTTCCGATTCTTTCTGAAAGGGCTGTGCTTCTCGTTCCAATTCCTACATGTCGACTTCATCCACTTGCGCTCACAAACTTCCTCTGGCACAATTGCTTTGTCTGCTTTGACATCTCTTTTTCTCTTGATAAAAGTTTTCTTGTTGACGATTACAGATCTGTCCTTTCTGTCCTTCTTTAAGAAAGATCTGTTCACAGTTGTGGTGCCTTGCTGGATCTTCGCTCTTACTGAGGCGGTGTTTCTCTTGTGTGGAGGCATCATCCTACCCTTTGCTTTTACTTTGACCTCAAGCTTCTTGTATATCACTACTTCCACCCCTAGACTATTCAATGCATTTGTGCCGACGAGTACTTTCTCATGGGGAAACAGGGGTTTGACTTAGCCTTCTCTTTTTCTCCCTTTCACTCAGAGATACATGGCATTTTTGCTAAAAACATTGTGTTTTGTGAGGAAATTTACATGCAAAGAGTGAATGAAGACGCCCAGTTGTCTAACCTTTCTGGAGAGGAAGACTTCGCCAGTAAACCGTCTCTTTTTATCTAGCTCTCCTCTTTCAAGAAATGGAGCGCAAAGTGATTGCCTAAAATCAGCCGATGCTGGAAATAGGTATAATTTTTTATATCTGAATTTAAAGGAGAGCTGGAAAAAAAGAGACGTTCTACGTCGATTTTGTATGTTCCAAGCTTCCAAATAATATGTCGATTGATAGAACACAAAGCTTTTCCGAATCAAAAAAGTCTCTGTTGGATGACCTTTCAAAGCCTATGCATTAAGAAAATTTTCACATTACTCTCTGTACCACTTATTTTCCTTCTTTTCACTCCCTCTTATCTTAAGGCTCAGTTTCCCCTTTTTTCTAAGTCGGACATAACCAAAATTTCCTTCACCTGGAGAGACCCTGCTTCCCCTATCGCACCTATGGTTCTTGTCGCGTTTTCCAACCAGATTCCGACATCACTTTAGGTTAGCACAATCTAGAGCCTCAAAATCAAATTCTGTCGCGCAAAGAGTTGCGACGAGACAGGTACATTGCTTGTACGTTGATGTATCCATGCTGATATATATGGATTTTTCGCAGGACTAATTTCAGAGGAATGGTAAACAGCCATCCTTGCAGAATGACGTCTGCATGGCCAAAATAAGCGCTCAGCGTTGCACAACTATTCTGGCCAGACACAAAATCTTACGGACTTGTACAAAATTTGTGCTTAGCTTATCATGGAACTACAGAGGTTAATTTTTCAAAAAGTTTTAAAGCACGAAATTGTGAACTTTAGGGAAAGATTGTGACTTGGCTGAAAAATGCGACGAGTACCCAAAGATTTTGCAAGCGTCGAAAAAACCTATTTGAAAGGCTTGAATCATCTCAAATTATATTTAAAAGCTGGAGGGAGTAACTTCCATGTTTCCTCCTTTCTTAACCTCGGCATAGTTAGTTATAATGTGGTGAGTAGTTAGTAAGCCAGCACGAGGTTAGTAGATTTATTGTTAGTAGTGGCGGCCTAACGTTTCGACGTGTTCGTCTTCTTCGGAGGCCTAAAGTGGTAAGAGATTTAGATATTATGCCCTACCCCACCAAAAGGAGTATTTGGACCACATAGATTTTTTAGCGCAGTGACACCAAAAGCGTTTTGTGGCATCCAAGAAGAGTAAGATTTTTTTTCTTTGAACTGCGCTAGGTTGATGTGTAGAAGATATTTCAGGCTTTGATGCGGCAACTCCACAATAATTTTGAGTGTCAAGTTTGCAGTTTTCAGTAGTAAAAGGAGAATCACTTAAGGTGTTTGTGTAATAATGAACCGCGAAAAACTATCATTTAACGTAAAAATTCCCAAGATTAACACTGACTTTCATTCTCGTGCCACATATACCTTTTTAGCTATGCTCTTCCACGTTTTACCAAAGATTTTTTGAGTTTTCTGCAAAAAGCGATCCCAAAATATGGGTTCATATATTTATGAACCACGCTTTATATTCGCTCTTAATAATAATTGTTTTACTTTGCTCGCAGATTGAACTAGATGGGATCCCACTATCAATCAACAGTTATGCTACGGTTCAGAACAGGGAGGTCTGATAATCTAAATCTATGTTCGTCATGTAGGCTGTTTATCTACTCTATTCCAGGTATACATAAGCACTATATATCCTACCATTAGAAAAAGGACGCAGAGAAAAAACAAGAACAAACCCATTAGAAAAACGCAGAGAAAAAACAAGAACAGACTTTTGGGCCTACGCAAAAAAATCGCAATCATCTCAAAAATCAACGCGCTGCGCCGGCAAAAAGAGCTGGTTGATTAGTTATGTGACTTTCAGTATGATGCCTCTTGATCTCATCAACATCGTCCATAGATACGTGATCCACTTTTGATGTATTTCAGATTACGCTCATTATCGCATTACTCATTTTCAAAGTCTCTGCAAACAATCTGGGTCATCATGGACATTGCTCACAATTTGTGCCATCAGAATAAATGGGTAATAAAGAGTGCTACAATTCAACAGATGTTTACTCTGGCCCTTAGAAACCTGCCTCAGTCAATCTCATATGAGGAAAGTCTTTGCTAACGAAGCTTTGCCTTGGTTGAGCCATGTTTGACAGTTCTCCAACCATACATGAGGATATCATTGAGAGGGCTGTGCCCATGCAAGTATACAAATACAACTAATACGTTTTCGCCCAACCACACCATGTATGTGAATCGTACTAGTGGCAGGGATGTGGCCGTGTTGACCAGGTTTGGAATCAGCGTTCGATGACACGTTACAGAATTTTACAATTTTTCTCCAAACTCCGACTCATATTGGTATCCTTCCCTTGTGAGTAAATCAGTATCAAACGTGAAGTACCAAAAAGCTCATAATGTGACTTCCGAAAAGGGCAAAAAGTTCTCACCAGGGCAAAAAGTTCTCACCACACAGAGCAGGTAGGCATTAAAGAAAAAAAGCCGATGGCTCTTGCATTTTGCCTGCTAAATTTTAATAAACCCTACGAGCCTCTAGTAAGAGATTATCTGATTTCTTCTATCAGAAGAAAAGTAGCGACGATTTTCGAGAAATTTGAATAAAAAAGTCGACAAGCGATTTTCCAAAAGTGTTGAATGATTTATTGAACTTCTACAAGTGGACTGCGAAAACACGAGTAGAGCGCATCTTACTGAGTGCTCATCCTCGAAATTCTGCGCAAGGAGGGAAAGTGACTTGCCGGCGGCTGACCGTAGCTTAGGTTGGGTTCATACTAATCAATAGGTTCCGAGTTCGAGCGCTGTCTTGGAACTGTTGCGAAACTAGGATCAGTACGCCCAGCCTCAAACTTTACAAAAAATCGATATCGAGTGATGACGAAAAATAGCCTACAATACCCGCCTTGCCCTAAAGCCCTAAGCGTGCAAGGTTTGGTTCGGATCGGTTCTTAAACGGAATTTTTATTTGGAATACATGTACACCGCACTGTAAACAAGTTGTTGCATAGCCGAGACGATGCGGAGCAGGGGTAGCAGCAACTGTGGAGGGGACGATTCAAATATACACGAGTCTGGAGTTTTGCCCAATGCTAACATGACATATTTACTAAGAATGAGTGTTAGAACATAAAACTGTATCCAAGCGGAATTAGCAGGTAAAGATCATTCCGCTTATTCAATTCTATGAACATAACGCTCATAACAACAGCGTACTGGGTGTTCGCATGCGTAAGGAAGAATCGAAGTAGCTATCCTACGTGTTCCGTGCCAGGCCAGGCTACAGGTTACGTAGCCTATCCTTGATATCAGACTGCTTGCAGACCCATCATTACACTTAGGACCTAGACATTATTCGACCACCTCAGCCTTTTCTTTTGTGTCATCTACATTGGCAAGCTTCTCCCATGGTAAGAAACGGCTTTAAATACATGCGACAAGAAATATTCTTTGAAAGACACGGACTCGCATAAGTATTGGTTCGCGGGAAGTTATTGACAAAGATTAAAGACCGAATACTTGAAAGCAAGACCGCTTGATATCAACGTCAACTTGCTCGTAGATATACATTTTGCACCAAACTTCGTACAGTTATCGTATTTCTACATAGTTCGAGAAAGTAAAAAGTAGCATTATATTAGGTCGTTTCAAAAGTTCTTTCCGTTTTTTCAACCTATTCATAAAAACACGTGGAATGAAGGTAGAGAAACGCTTCAAGTCTATCCGATGCATTTTTTCTTCCTCTTTTCAACAGTCATATTACTGTGTCGCTTGCTCTTGCGGTCAGTGATATATATATATGATGGCCGAAATTTCGAACCCATGGTTTTTACCATGTCCAACTTTGGCAATTTTTCACAATCGTCTTTCTTGACTTTTGGGAAAGTTGTGGTCGCAGTCGCATAGAGCAAACAAAGTGCAATTTAATGGAATTTTTTGGCATCTATTGCTAGCCCTAAAATTTTTTTAGAATTATTTTTCTGATGCTATCAAATTCCACTTTTGGTGATGCCAAGAAGTCATTCGATGCAGCTTTTCCTCCTCTATTAGTATTTTTCTCCCCAATTTGTGGAGGTTTTTGGCCATAAAATTTTCATAACCCTTTGTTTTGAAACCGCTTGAGGGTGTGCGCGTAAAATGCGAAATCTTATATTGCGAGGCGATAAACACTCAGTTATTTTGTAAAAATAGTGGACAATCATAAATGAATTTTGATAGTGTCAAAATCCAAAGATTTGCTAATGTTCGGAGCTTTTGTGTTTTTGTGACTTCGAAAAAGTGAAGACTTCTTGAAAAGTTGTCTCAAAAAAATACTGAGAAGCCAGTTGAAATTGCCAAAAAATTCCATCAAATCGCACTTTGTTTACTCTATCCGACTGCTATTGAAGCTTCTCCAAAAGTAAAAAAAGAAAATTGTGAAAAATTCTCAAATTTGGACATGGTAAAAACCATGGGTTCAAAATTTCGGCCATTATCTCACTGACCACAAGAGTAAGCGATACAGGAATACGACTGTTGAAAAGAAAAGTGCGTCGGATAGCGCCTGAAGCGTTTCCCTATTTTCATTCCATGTGTTTTTATGATAGGTTGAAAAACAGAAAGAACTTTCGGAACGACCTAATATTACCAAAGCATGCTGACTATCCACATAAGTACCGTACTGCGTACTATCGTGTCTTCACAAGTGCAAACATGATTGTCAGCCTTACACACCCGCGGCTCGTTAATTATCGTCGAGTCATTTGTAACTTAATATGAGTAGTGCACACTATACGCGCTAATTGATGAAATGCGAAACTCGAACGTGCTCATTTCCAGTGATTTCTCCCCGTTTCCTTGTTTCTTTAGTTTTAGTTGATTATATGTTAGTCAGTAGGACACATTTCTATATTTTGTTAGCCTAGATTAGTTTTACTGGGAAGTTACTAGTATGAGTGCCGTCGCTAATAGGGCTTAGTGTGCAATCTCATATATTCAGTTACAAATGACTCGAGGTTATGAAGTTTAGCATAGAACCGGAAGAAAACGATGTTTATATTTCGTGCTCGCATAATACGCACCTGTACATGCACGTGTGGTGAGGGGAGAATAAGCGTGGGTTGCATCGGGTCATGGGGAATTTTACGGAGGCTTATTGTTTGGGTATTTGATAACTTTTTGATTTGAATAATTTCGAAATTTACGTCGATCATTCTTTAGCGGATGTTGAACCATGTTGTAAAGCTTGCTTTGCTTCATTGAACAACTATTTAACACATTTTTTCGCTGCGCTCATGAAAGACGTGAAACAATAGAATCACTCAGCGTTACATGTTAATGTTCTGGAAAAAAATTGTAGTGGCATTAATTTAAAAGGGTGCTATGCTGGAAGTTCATAACGTAGTCCTATAGTGATCGAAAAAAATTCAGATTTGCTTTGAAATGTAAATCTAGGATGAATCCAGCTCTACTTGACTAACGATCGTCGAAAGGCTTACGAGGAAAGGATACTTGGTGACCGTGGCCTTTTACAAAGAGATGTATACCAGCAGTGGCGTACCGAGGGGGAGGGGCGGGGGGGGGGGGGGCGCCCCCCCCCCGAGAACGGGTCGCGAAATTTTTGAAACTTACTTACGTGGATTATAAAATCGTGCTAATGACTTGTCTGTACTTGTGAATAATTAAAATAATTTTTAAAAATTTTTGAAAATTCATTTTAGCCTTATAAAGAAAAATTTTTCGGGGGCGTGGCTAACGCCACGCCTCCTTTTTCCAGATTTCAGGGGTCGGGGACCCGCAAAAATTTTGAGAAGCACCCCAAAAATTTTTTCGGAGTGCGTGGCTAACGCCATGCACCTTCTTTAGGAAAAAATTTTTGTCGCGCCCCCCCCCCCCCCCGAGCCGAAATCCCCTGTACGCCACTGATACCACTCAGACAATCGCATCGGGAAGTTCGCGGGTGCTTGCTCGACCACCAATCATCCATGCCGCGAGCTACCCGGTATAAACCGAAATTGGACCCGATAAGTGACCGCGGCGCACCCTGTAAGCGCCCGATAGTTGACCCGATTAGCATGCTTGTTTGGCCTAGGAAGAGTGAAAAATCTTTTGGCGTGTCTTTCATGACAACGACAGCACAAATTGAGCATCTTGTTAGCTCATCTGTCATCTAATGTCGTCGATATTACTCATCCGACTGCTAAAGTTTATTCCATCAAAATAAGAATCAACTCAGATAGGACCAAATCCGAGAAGCGATACCCAGCCTGCTAAACACTTAGGGTAGCCCCAACGGTGCGACGTACCTCACGAGGGTTGCGCCTTAAACTACAGCGTGTAAGAAGTGCGGCCTTTGATAGGACCCGCGGCCCGCCGAGTGAGGTGGTTGGGCCGCGACTTTCCCGGTAATCTCTTCCCGATTTCAACTTTGGCCGCGGCGTTCCCGGTAAAATACACATGGGCCGCGGCGTGTGCGGTTGAAATTTTAAGGGCCGCGGCGCGCCATGTAACACGCTTTGAGGCCGCGAACTTTCCGATGCAGTTGTCTGAGCAGTAGGTGGGTTTTGGAATGCTAATTTTAAACCTATGTTTATTATCTGCTCTGAGCGACTCCCTGAACAAAGTTATGGACTTTTTCAAATCGACTTTACGAGATTTGGGCAGTCAGAATCGTCAGTATCTACGCTTTTTAGACTCCTATACATCAGAGTCAGTTTTTCTAAGCTTAACGTAAAACTTTAGTTATTTGAACGCTTTTTTGTAGTGCGTAAGCGAACATTCTAACGACACTGGTGAATCCTGCATCGAAAACAGCGCAAATTTTGTTGTCAAGAAATGTTCAGAACTTTTTTCGAAAGAGTGCACAGCGGATATCGAAGGCAGATTTGGTAGCGCTTCCAGATGCATTCGATATACGTTTCATTTCAAAAGGCCGCGGTCACCAAGTATCCTTTCCTTGTTAGAGCAAAAACTTAAAAACCGTCAGATACTGCAGACATACTTTTGAAATAATCTGTATATGACCTTCTCACGCAGTTACTTGTTAATGCGAGGCTCACAGCGTAAGTGTCTCACCAAAACTGGAGTTGCACTGGTCTCTGCATATTGCTATCAGTGCGTTCACTCCGCTTCGCGGGGGTTCGCACTGGCTCTGTTATCGTATGTCTTTCTCGTGCTCGCATAGTAATGATTTGGAACTCAGCGCGCGCTGCCGAATTACGAGTGAATTGCAAACAACCGTTCAGTTTTGGGGCTTTTCCATAGAAGATCGGTAATTTTGAAAGAAAAAATTTTTCCCCAAAAGAAGAAATGCGATTTTGAATGAATACCAAGAATATTTTGGGCTTTGCAGTCGCCATAAAGATAACAATCACCTTGGGCTACATCTCTATTTAAGAATTCTTTTGATTTAAAAGTAAAAACTTGGCGAATTGACAGTTTGTACAGTTAGATCTTTTGGCGCCGACTTTGTGTAAAAATAGACCTTTTGCTTACTTTTTGGGCTGAAGTCAATGCTCTTCAATTTACTCGCTGAACAAATCCAGACTTTGTGAAAAGTCTAATTACCGACCCATTTTAGGATGCCAAAATTCGCGTGGATCCGTTTGATGCCAGTTTTCAATAGTTCCACTTACTGGATCGGCTTGTGCTTTTGCATACTTTACCTATATGTCGATAGTGTGCTATGACTAAAATTCTAGGTCAAGACGTTGGCTGCAATTCCCTCTATGAATTTCGTGACAGACAGGCTCGTAGTGAACCCCCCACCATGGCATCTCTCTTGACGCGGACCGGGGGTGATCCCATCGCGCCTCAGTCTAGCATCCGGGGAGCTATTGATCTGGATGCGGATCACCTCCTGGACATTATAATCAAGTGCATTCTTGAAAGAGTGCCACTTGAGCCGGTTTTGTCGAACGGGTAAGTGATTAGTGAATGAATTAGAGTGAATTACAACGGCGCGGCCGTGGTTCGACTCCGTCTAGGGACACTATTTTTGCTGCATCGCCGGGCAATCTTTGATAGCGGCCACTATCGCAATCGATCATGACCGCTATCGAGGATTTCGCCTAGCAATGCACGGATAAAACAAAAACACATTTTGTGACGAGAATTTTATAAAAAAAACGAAATGGTCGCAGCGTGAATTCAACATATTGACGATCAAGGCGTTTTATGGACCGGTCAACATTTTTTAGATAAAACCACGTGCAATTTCATCTACAGTACACCTACAGTAATTCTGAAATGCTGGCAAAAACAGTAAAGGTTGTTTTAGATCCAGCTCAAAAGAAAACTTCCGGGGTTTAATACATAATAGTAGCCATTTCAACGACACATATGGTGGTCAAGCCTTGACACACCATGTGTGTCAAACGGTCGTCAATGTGTTAATGAAATGAACAAGTGAGTTCTCAGTTTTTTGGACAACTTCAAAAAAAAAACAGTGAAGTTTACAAAGAAGAGAAGAATTTGTTTTTTTTTTGCTTTCCTCGCCAAAATCAGCTGTTCATCGATCCTCTCCTATTCGGGCGCGGTTGTGCAGTTTCGCGCATTCTAGTTTGCACTATTATGTGAGTGTCCCGTAAGTTACTCACGAGCAACTTACGAGACTTTACTCTGCGTCTCATTCCTTGCACACTATTTCGGTCACTTCATCTCAAAATCGAGGCTGCTTTTACGGATTTCAGGTGAATTCATCGCGAAACATGCCCTGACGCTAACCATTCAGATCATGTCGCATTCGTAAACATGTTAGAGCGACTGCTTGTCAGTTTATCTTAAATACCTCAACTCAGCCCCTCAGTTGAGATCATCTGAAGTGAAGCGGGGTATACTACGGCCACAGACATAAACACACACAGACAAACAGAGAGAAGCTTAGCGCTTTATCATAAGTCATGATAGGGCCCTTTACTAGGCTAATGCAACAAGTCCGACTCAATTTTGACGTGCACGCTGAGAAAAATGCTCAAAATGGTCCACAAGCAATTTGTACGCAACTCGGAGGTTTCACTCCAATCACACTTCCTCTCACTCAACGCCCACATACTTATTGTTGCTGCCGCTGTGGCCTAAACAGTGTTCAACAGGTTCCAAAGGCTTGTAAACGAAAATCGCGGCAACAAATTTCGGTGAGACACTGCCTTCAAATCAGTGATAGCGATTTGATTAAAATCATCATATAACGTAATCATGGTTTACATGATGGTAACCATGATCATCTTTTGACGACAGTAGTCGATCGTACAGCACCGCGAAAAAAGCAAGTAAGAAGCAGGCTGCCATGATTTTTTTCGCTTTGAACTAAACCATGTAGTATTCAGCACCTTAGCCTCATTGTTTTCCTATCAGACAGAGTATTGGACACCAGTGCGTCACCTTTGCTTCGCAAAGGCTCGCACTAGTCTTTTTTGTCTATGCCTCCCCCAGCTCGCACGATGTTGGCTATGAAACTTACGCGCGATGCTGATCGTCACGGTGGAATTGTAGACACTATTCATTTCAAAAGCTTATGCAGTATACTTGGGTCCAAATCGAATAGAAATTCGATCATTCGAATAAAACATTCGAATATATTCGTACTCGAAATTCGATATTCGGAGTTCTTCCATTTTCGAATAATATTCGAAACTCGAATAATTGAGAAAACGAGGTTTCGAATAAAATTCGAAACTCGAATAATCAAAAAACAGGGTTTCGAATAAAATTCGAAAACTCGAATAATCAAAAAACGAGGTTTCGAATATTATTCGAAAACTCGAATAATCAAAAAACGGGCTTTCGAATAGATTTTATTCGAATGTTTTATTCGAATGTTTATTCGAATTCGTATTCGAATCTAGGTATTCAGATTATTCTTTGTTGCAGAGCCAACTGCTGAGTTTCAAGCTCACTTCGTCCGCGTTTTTTTTCGAAAAACTCGGTAATGCATCTTTTGCAACCGGTATACCTTTGAACTGTATGGAAGGTCGCATTCTTCCGACTGCTTGCGACAGTAAAAAATCATATGTGGATTTCAATTTGTTTTTTCGATCAATGAGATTGTTCGCACTGCTATTGGCACCAAATCAGCAAAGAAGATATCAAATTCAAGCTCATGTTCCGGTTCATATATTTATAGTGTTTTGAAATGCCTGTTCTTCTTTCTTTGCATTGCTCATGCTTGCGGTACGCAATGCCCACACTAGTGAGCACTCTTGCTCGCATAAATTATTGCAAAACTGCCTATTCGTTACCTTGGAGTTTTTTGCGAATTGGTGTACATTGAGTAAAGGACATCGCAGTTGTAGTGCAGGATTAGACGGTTTAGATCGCCGTACGCGATTTGCCAGTTACGAGATGTCTTCAGATGTAACGGCAGCTTACCACAAATGTTTAGCGTGTACAACATACTAAAAAGATAAATGCCCTGCATTCTGTACTTTCAGACTAGGTTTTGGACAATTTGAGAATTGCCACACCACGTCGCCACTGAGATGCCTGCAGTACGTCCGGGATTATAGGGGCATTCGTGCTCGCTTCGCGGAGGAAACCATATGCCTTCGTCCACGACTAGCTTATACCACACAAGACGAACGTCTCCGATGAACAGGCAATGTATCGTAGCATTTGTGGAATTTAAGTACATATGTGGCCACCTTATTGCTCTAAAAGATCGCACACCTAGCGCTATGAATCCGAACAGCTCGTTAGGTGCTTACACGTTGCAATATTTCTCATTTTTAGATTTTAGCTCCAGCCAATTTTATCTTTACTCTGCTAAACGTCTTGAAATCTAGTGGAAGTCTGACAAATAAGGTCTGCTGTCGAACAAAGCCGCAGTATCAAAGTGTACAGATGCGGTTCTTACCCGTACGGTGCACAACGCCCTAGGATCAAGAAGTGCAGCCGCTTACACGACGCTCGTAACAGCTTCAAGATGGCTGGTGCACTTCGTCCGGCAATAGACTTTTGGCTGTAAATCTCAGAAAATCCCAAATGAAACGAAATAGATGTTTGATCTCGAAGTTTATTGTCACGAATGTGCTCAATGGTCATAAGGATTGAAGGTAGTAATGAAAGTTGAGCAAAGAGATAGATAAGCTGATGATACGATAGCGGCCACACTCGTAGATTATCAGAGCCTCATTTTTAAAGATCAGTAGATTTCTCGCTTAATATAGTGTTGCGGTGCCAAGATTTCCCGGCCGGCTTTTCACCGCAAAATCTTGGCACTCAAACAGACTGTAATAGATGAGAAATTTACTATACTGCACAAACACAAATGGCAGCTACGGCTTGTTGCCATAAAGCGGAGTATGGACGCGTAAAAGCAAACAGAAACAATACTGGAAGAATGGGTGAAATATGACTTTTTGCTGATGTATAGACTAGTTGCCAATCGACTAACTTCATCGATTTTTGGAGAAGTTTGAGCTGCGGGGCTGGGAGTTGGTACAAGGAAGTGAGGGTGCTGATTATGGATAAAAATTTACTTTATCGATTTTATCGATTTCTGGAAAATCTTGAGCTGCGGGGCAGGGAATTGGTACAAGGAGGTAAGTAAGGGTGCCGATTATGGATAAAAATTTACTTTATCGATTTTATCGATTTTTGGACAATCTTGAGCTACGAGTATGGGAGGAGTTGGTACAAAGGGGTAAGTGAGGGTGCTGATTAAAACCGAGATTTATTTTATTGATTTTAGCAATTTTTGGAAAATTTTGAGCTAGGAGTTGGTATAGGGGATACTAGGGGGCTGATTATGATTGGATCGGCTTTGAGATGTGATTGCTTTAGTTATTCGATAAATCATTCGAATATTTATTCGAACTTCGACTTCCAATTTTCGAATATATTCTATATTATAATATATTCGATTATATATTATTCGTTCATTCGATATTTTTGATTTTCCGAATTTATTTGAAACTAGCTGGCTTACCCGGCTCCGCCGTACCCGGACCAAATTTGGCACACATACACTTCGGGCCCCGGCGGGTGTCACAGTCCACTTTTCGTTATCGATCGATGTCGATTTTACCGATTTTTATCGATTTTTTTGCAGAGTTCACCTACAGGGCTAGGAGTTGGCACAGGGGGGGGAAGTGTGCATGGGGATTCCGAATACAATATTAGTTTTCAGAATTATCGATTACTTTTATTGATTTTATCGATTTTTTGTAAATTTTGACATGCGAGGCTGGGATTTTGCACAGGGGGTAATCGAGCATGCTGATTACGAACACAATATTAGTTTTCAGGATCGTCCATTACTTTTATCGATTTTATCGATTTTTTTGTAAAGTTTGACCTGCGGGGCTGGGAGTTTGCACAGGGGGGTAATCGAGCATGCAGATTACGAATACAATATTAGTTTTCGAAACCGTGCATTACTTTTATCGATTTTATCGATTTTTTGCAAAATTTGGCACAGGGGGGTAATCGAGCATGCTGATCACCCCACGGGGGTGATCAGCATGCTCGATTGCTGATCACCATGCTCACTTCCCCCCCTGTGCCAACTCCCAGCCCCGTAGCTCAAACTTTGCAAAAAAATCGATAAAATCGATAAAAGTAATCGATAATCCTGAAAACCAATATTGTATTCGGAATCCCCATGCTCGATTACCCCCCTGTGCCAACTCCCATCCCCGTAGGTGAACTCAGCAAAAAAATCGATAAAAATCGATAAAATCGGTATCGATCGATGACGAAAAGTAGCCTATGACACCCGCCGGGGCCCGTAGTGTATGTGTGCCAAGTTTGGTCCGGATCGGTTCAGAAATGGAATTTTCTATTCGGAACATACGTACAGACATACATACATACAGACAGACAAACAGACATTCAGCTTTATATATAAGATTCATTCATTCGATATTTTTGATTTTCCAAATTTATTCGATATTCGTTTATTCGAGATTTTTTACTTTCGAATCTATCCGATATTCGTTTATTCGAGATTTTTTATTTTCGAATCTATCCGATATTCGTCTATTCGAAACTCTTCCTTTTCGAGTTTATTCGATATTCATTCATTCGATGAAAAATTATCGAGTTACCCAAGTATATTATGCAGTGAGATCGGTAAGACTAGAAGCAGAAAAAATTTTGTGCAAGAGAACAAAAGCAAATTTAGATAATTTTCTGCACTCATTAAGGCTTGAAAATTGCCATAAGTGCTCTAAGAAGTGGGAACTACATCTCTGAGCAACAATCTTACTAATTTCTTATGTAAAACCTTGGCAAGTCGATAGTTATTGCAACTACTCTCTTTGACCCTGTTTTCGCAAAAGAATAGATTTTTTGATAACTTGTTGGGCTAAAAGCCATGGCTTGCACATCTACTTTTCAAACAAATCCGCAATTCTGTAAAAGTCGGAATACGAGTCCACTATTGCGGTCTCAAAGCCGGGTAGACCAATGTGACGCACGAATTCTAAGGTATCCGTTTCATCGGATCGGCTTGCGCTTGTGCATAATGGATCTACATGCTAAGAGCATGCTTTGTGCAAAAAATCACTCAGCTAAGAGCATGCTTTGTGCAAAAAAAACCATTCAACATCTTGGCTGTAGCTCGCTTCACGAATCTCCTGAAAGTCACAAAACAGACACATATGCACACAAACGTAAACAACCGTGCCCATTATCATAAGTTTGGAAAGCACTTCGTTTCATAAGATGCAGACGTGAAAGCACGTTGCTCAAAAGGAAAAAGTATCATTTTCTCCTTTTTCAATAGACTCAAACCACTTTTCATTTGAATATGATGTGATGGATTTACGAGTGAGGAACTTATTCTGAAAGTTACCATGAGAAGCTAGACTTGATTACAGCTCAACGGAAAAACTTATCATCTATTCTGTGATCGAGAGGCGCGAGACCGCATTGCGGACATTGTTTAACGAGTTTGAGTTCGTTCCTCCCTGTTTCCAAAGAGTGAATAAGCCTGAACGAGATAAATAACAAGTATAAACCTGCTACGTACACGATTAGGTTTGTTTAGACAATGGCCCGTAGTAAAGCTAATTCAGTTCAGGTGAACTGAACTGAGGCCCTCATCCAAGGTTCGGTAAGGTAGACTGCCTATCACCATCTTCCTATGTTGTAAGA
Organism: Cylicocyclus nassatus; assembly: GCA_958299035.1. Taxonomy (NCBI): domain Eukaryota; kingdom Metazoa; phylum Nematoda; class Chromadorea; order Rhabditida; family Strongylidae; genus Cylicocyclus; species Cylicocyclus nassatus. The sequence continues at coordinate 82,451,027 of CATQJL010000112.1, forward strand.
ATGCAAAATGAGATTTCAGCTGACCGTCCGTCTACCTGACGAGGTAGTCTACCTTACTTCAGTCAGTTCCATTCAGTTAGACTACCTATTGATGTAAATAGTGTGTCAATGATGATACGCAGAGAAACTTCTCGTAAGTTACTCCCGAGTAACTTACGATACACGTCAGTTTAACATGTCGGTGAGGAGCCACAGTGATGCTGACGAGACTTAACAAGACCTAACAAGTGCGGCCACATCCCCGTCGCTAGTGCCAGCGACGTAGATGTGGATGTTTGGCAAACTCGTCTTGACTCGTATACTTGCATGGACGTGGCGCTCTTAATCTTATCATCGTGGATGGTTGGCAATATCAATCAATGGCTCGACTGAAGGCAAGCTGACTCGTCGAAGCCTCAACTGAAATTTTATTCAGTTGAGATCGAATGAAGCAGCTTTACTACGGGCCAATGTGTGCAATGCGATCTCGCTTCTCCCAAATATAGAGTGAACGATATGCTCATTATCTGCCAAACGAGTATCTGGGAAAAGTTATGTGAATGTGCGTTTTGTTACATATTCTCAAGAGCATGTACCATAAAAGTTCTATCAAATACGTCTCAAAAATATTTAAAAGGGAAGTTTGTTTGGTCGAAGTGGCCTTTTTGAATGAGATTTATACTGTATTGAAGGGCATAAAACGCTGTTTCCGAATCTGCCTTCCTTATCTGCAGAAAGTTTATGGAAGAACAGTCATGAAGTTTTGGAGCGGAAAATTGAATGTGCATTTTGGGAAATTTAAGTTGCTAAAATCTTATTAGCTCTCAAACAATGCAACCAAGTGTGACATAATTCTTATTCTAGAGTGTTGTTTTTTGAATAAAGTGCTTTTGTGGTTATCACTGCTTCATAGAAGAGCTAGAAAAAGTATTACGGCTATACTTGTCCTAGGTGCAAAATCAATTTTTTGCTCCAATAAACGCTCATAACTCTTCATTCATACGCGTTCTGCAGATAATAAGGCAGATTCAATTAGCATTTTATGCCCTTCAGTATCGTATATATATACCAGCCGCTCACTGCCGCTACGCGGCAGGTGCGCCTGGCACTCGGCAGCTTCGCTGCTTCGTACTTTTTTCATACCTGGGTCCTGGAAAACTTTTTAGTGCTTTTGCCATCAGGCATACACGGTGATTCCGGGTTATGAATTCCGCGAGGTCGGTGCATCACCATTGTCGTAATGAGGCGATCGACGTCGGCTGCTGTGCGAGGTTTCGAGTCCTTGTCCAAGATGAGAAGGGAATGCGTGTGTGGCAACCCTCGCTTCTGCCACTCCAAGACTGATATGTAACCTACGACGCGGCCGAGAAGGTGTTGTGTAAGAAGTAGCTCCATGAGGGAGTCGAACATGCACTTGTAAACTCTCGCAATCATGTCAGGACGGTCGGTTGCAGCCTGTCCTGGCTGAAGGCTCTCTTCAATTTCCCACCATTTGAAGTTACATGTAAACATTATGAAGAAGTCCGGCTTGCCATATTTTGCGACAATGGTCATGGCATCTTGGTAGCCCTGAATATAGAGCGCGGACTTGCTGGCAGGATGATTCGCTTGCCCGGTGATCCACTGCTACCGTCGTCAGTGGAGATGAAGTCGAGTACTGGTACGTATCCGCTCGAGGGTCGGCTTGATGAGTGCGGATGTTGTTGAAGCGGTTCTGCTCCGCCTTAACTCAAGCGTCGACAATGAACTGCTGCGTATGTAGGCCTCCGTGATGAATCGAATTAAACTTGCCAAGTCTGACTTAAAGCAAGTAGGAGTAGTATTCCCGCTGGGATATGCAGGTGCCTCGACGGGCGTGATCCCTCTTCTTCAGATCCGGGCTGCAGCCAAAATTTCCTCTCGGAAGAAATAACGGGAAGCAGAGAAGATTGGCAAGATTAGAAATATCTGAGATCTTCTGAACTGCGTTGACATATGGTCGTTGACATATGGTCGGCTTGATGAGTGCGGATGTAGTTGAAGCAGTTTTGCTCCGCCTTAACCCAAGCGTCGACAATGAACTGCTGCGTAAGTGGGCCTCCGTGATGAATATGTATGGCAAATTCGCGATGAACGGGAACGTCACTGTCGTCACCGACGTAAACAAGGGCCACCTTGTTGGATGTAGGAGCGTTATGGCAACGACGGTCAAGGGAACGGTCCATCTCGAAAACTGTAAACTGGCTTAGCACCGCGGTTCTCCCTTGATGCGACAGCTTCTTCTTCCCTAAGCACCTCGTCCATCATCTTGTAGGATCGAACGAAGGGATTAACACGGTGTATTAGTGCACTTGACGGTCGCATCACGTCGGGATCACATTCCGAGTTCGCAGAGTGACCAAGGCGCTCCGCGGCTGCTTCTGCCGTGTCCAGAAATTACAGCTGGCCGATAGCTGCTCCCAGGGGAGTAGTGGTAGGTGGATTTTGAAGACCCAAGGAAACTGACCGGAAGGCAAGTCGACTTTGGCACCCATTGATGCCATCGCAGAATTGAATTGGCGTGCTTTGCGGAGGAGGGTCCTGGAAGGCTCGTCGTTGCCAATGAAGAGCTGTTGCAACACTGTAGGAAAATTGGCGAACTTGTCTTCGATAATGATGTTGCCAGAGTTGCAGCACACATTAATTTTATCACAGCCATTAGAGACTTCAGCACGAAAAATGCGGCGCTACAATGGAGGCAAATAAAATCCAACTTGCCGAGGTAGTGCTCAGTGACGGAAGGTGCATCAGCAGGTAAGTGTTGTTCATGATATCGTTCATGCATAGAGGCAAGACGTCGATCTCGTGCAGCCAATCTCTCATGGTTACGGCGAAGACGGCTATGCAAGGTTAGAAAGAACTCGAGCACGTGGCGCAAGGCGTCTTGCAGCAGTACGAGATCGGGTTTTCTGTGCGATGTGCCTCTGCGACTGGGGTGTGGGAATGGTCTCCTTGAATCGTCCTTGATGGGTGGCCGCATTCATCTCTTGGACGCATTTTCTAAAAATTGGTTATGCTGGCGACAATGAAAGTAACTTATGTGCATCGGGGCAAGTTCTTCTTGGGCCTCTGGTGCTTTCACTATGGTGAAGACGGTTATGTGCAGCTGCGGAGCTCGAGGTAGGTGCCGGTTCAAACATTACTTGTTGCCACGAGACAAGCGTAGAGATCGGTTGTGCTGTGTTCTCGTCATTTGATTCGTATCGTCGTTCGCCAATCTGTTCTGGGCTCGCAACATGCCTGGGTTGACCCAGTGTCCTCTGAAGGCGTCCGTTAAGCTGTGGTTCCTGTTGCCGTTGACTAAGACGACGTTCACGCATTGAGGCAAGACGCCGTTCTTGTGCCTCTGGTGTTTCTCGGCTACGACGAAGGCGGCTACGTATGGCTTCAGAAGTGCGTCTTGCAGCGGTACGGGCTTGGGTTCTCTGGGCGATATGCATCTGCGACTGAGGTGTGGAGGTGGAAGGTCCATTGATGTAGGAGTCTGTCGGCGCCATGATCTCGGGAGTAAAAGTAGCCGAAGGAAGTACGACCGATGAAGGCGTGTTATGAATGAACCGTAAGGCCGGGATAGGGTATTTTGATTTGGTGGTCATATGTGATCTCGTGTAAACCATTTTGACTTTGTTGGTGAGCTAAGCAGCGGACAAGCCGGACTGCGAAAGGTCAATGCATAGTTTAATATCAGCTAGCCTCCATCTGGCATACAAAAAATCAAAAAAGGTAAAAAAGTTTAGTGGTTGAAGCTCTAGATATTTTATTCAAATCAACCATACTTAGCTATCTCTTCCTGCCAGTTTCAGCTTAACAAAGATTGAAACACAAAAAGTCGATAAATCGATAATGCTTATATAGTGAAAAAACTTAATAACACCCGCTCCGCTTAGAAGTTCTTGTGTGCAAAGTTTCGTTTGATTTCAATGAATTTTCCTAACATTTTAGGCGGGTCGTAACGAAATTGTTAAGCGAAAAACGCAAAAAATCGATAAATCGATAGCGCCACTGAGTGATTTTTGGTGAAAAAGCTTAGTGACACCCGCCCCACTCTGATGTTCATGTATGCAAAGTTTCATCCTAATTCCTCATTTGTACCATTTCAGGCCGGTCATAAAAAAATTGCTTATTCAAATATTATATAGGTATTTATATATATCATCTAAAAAGGCCACTTCCAACAAACAAGCTTTCGACTAGACATGTTTCCCATGTTGATTATGGCCTTGGTGCTCAGGCAAAAGTACCGGGCGAGCGGCGCGCCACCATAAGAGTCCAGTTCGTGCAACATATAACGGTTATATTTATTTTTCATATTTGTGGCACTTTGCAATCAAGCACTAACAGGCAACTTACACAGATTTGTATAGACAATGACAGTAAAGCTAATTTCATTTCACGGTGAGGAGGATGCGGTACTGTAAGTGACGCTGTTTGAGATGTGCACTTCCAGTTGCGTGTACTGCGTACCGTATACGAATATGAATTGACAGAGGATGAGGGGATGAGGAGAGAGTGGAAGCGGGATAAGAGATAGAAAGGCGCAGGCAATTAAAATAACACAAAACATCACAAACTACTTCAGGCACTCTCCCCTTCCATTCTACAGAGCTTTGGTTCAAGACACAAGTACGGCCGCTGTTGGCAGCTGGTAAGAAAATGCAATTTTTGACCTGAGATATGTTCAACGAGCGCTTTTCACGTCGGAAGTCTAAACCATAACATTGCTTACATTGATTCTCTTACTTTCTTGTGTCCTTCTGGATTTTTCCCAGTTAGACTGAATATTAGGTTCCAGTTGACATCTCGGACAAGGAGATCAAGAAGTTGTCAAAAGAAATGAGAGCAACAGACGACAACAAGGCGCTGAGCGGACAAGTCATCATCAATCTTCAAAATAAATACAACAGGAAGAGTGGGACTGGAGTGTTTGTACAATCTGTTTCATTCGGATCAGGCCAAAATTGACCTAACTCGCATCCGCAACCTCTGTTTTGCAACAAATGCTGTAGATAATATCGTCTTAGGACTGCCCCTGTGCTCTTCTCACATTCTTTGGTATCTCTAACAACCCACATATGTAGCGCAAAAACCTAGCGTTGCCGAAATAGAGCTGACATTTTAGCCTGATCAGACTGCCAACATCCATCAAACAATGCAAATTCACAAATTTTTTTCCAGGTTCTCCGAAAGAGTTGACCCAAAACTTTTTGAAAGACCCACATTCAAAGCTTTTCTTGATATGACTGATAACTTCAATCCAAATCCGAAAGTTCGTGAGCCACAGGTTTCGCTTAAAGAGGTCAGTTGAAAAGTTGTAAAGTCATACTGCTTGTGATTCGCTGCAGCAGCAAAGAGAAATAGATGCTTTTCTGACAGCAGCTCTCAATTCGAAACCTTGGCAAATTTTCTATAAATTTCTCAATATGAAAGGTATGGAGATGTCAAAAGTTTCATCGAAATCAAAATTTTTTGCTTTAGGATTGCAACATGCAGAAAACCGCAACGTATTTCGGAAATGGATAGAACAAATCTGGTTCGAACACTATTCCCGTTCTAGAGGAGAAGTATTAGATAGTTCAGGATTTGAGCATGTTTTCATGGGCGAGGTACGATATGAAAAAGCGGTCGCTGGGTTTAAACAACGTAGAAGACGCCGCTAACATATTTGAACTACCAAAAAATGTTTTAAGTCATTTATAAACTCGTGACGACGGATTTTACTGCGGTCTTTGCGCCCACAGCAGCACACAACAATCATATAAAAAGGGGTGTAGGACGATCCGCACGACCATAATGCTTTCCACACAGGACCACCGCCGCGCGCGACACACCCTGCTGCGGCTTTTTCCTAAGCAAAACAGGGTGAGGAAAGGTTTGCGGCGTGCATTACCTGTTATGACAAGTCAAAATCAGGGAGACGCTGGAGACCGCCCGTGCGAAAAGACTGTCTCCCTATAAAAAGGCATCACCTCGATGCTCAGCTTAGTCACTTCCATTGTCCAAATACTATCATATGTGAACAGAAAACCATCAAGTGGGGACGAAAACCAAGAAAATGCGGTTGCCGCAAGTAGTACGTGCCGAGGTCGCGTCATGTCACGATTTTTCAAATGCCCCATATCATAAAGCTAAGCAATTAAAATGTGTAAAAGTGGCAAGATGTTCAAATTTTTGATTTATCTTCAGTTCAGAACTGCAAAGAAGAAGAAAAGAAAAGTCAATGGACTCCACAACTGGATACGATTCTACCAATTTGAACAAGACGCCAGCGAAAACTTTCATTATAAAGAATACAAGGATCATCGCAAAGTCAGAGCGCAGAACTTTTTGCAATACGCGTAATAATATTGTACATTTTAGAACATCCTAGCAGCATTGAGATACAGTTGGCGTGGGGCAGAGAAACCGCTTGGGTCAATGTTCATTGGAACTTCACCCGAATACGACATGGCAATTTTTACTCTTTGCTTCCTGGCATGGCTCGATAAGCGGAATTGTGATGTGAGTACAAGAAATAACTATACACAGCGGCGGACCGAGGGGGGGGGGGGGGGGGGAAGTATGGAAAGGCATTTTTAGAACTACTTAAATGAGTTATAGAATGTGCAAGTAACTTGTTCGTTCTTGTATAAAGAAAATCCAATATATTTTTTCTTTTCAAAATTCAAACTAGCCTTGTACAAAAATTTCTAGAGTGTTTCGGGGTTATGGGCTGCAAAGATCTTAGAAACCATTCCAAAAAATTTTCAGCAACTTTGAAAAAATTTCTCTTCCCCCCCCCCCCCCCAAATCTGGGCCGCGACTGCTGCATATTTATGTGCATATTCATTAAGCAAAAAAAAGAGAAGTCTTTTGTCTTTGTACTATTAATCGCAATTTAATTATCATTTGTAATATTAGAGGATATTTGTAACAATTTTTAGAAATTTTAGTTGAAATAATACTGCTTGAGGCCCAGCATGTACAGATTTTCTTGTCAATTTCAAGTAACTTAGATACTTAAGATTGTCATCGATGAATGCATCGTCAAAATCCATACATATACATTGAATCAAGAGGGCAAGGTTAGTTTTCTGGCAAATTCTTCAGAGTGTTTCTATCAACTTATTTTAGTCTTATGTTGGATCCGCATTTCCCTTGATTGACAAAACTACCATCTCTGGACGAAAGCATTGCAGGCTGCTCAACAAATCAATACATTTGTTCTCATCACAGTTAATAAATCAGTTTTCACAACGTTCGGATTCAATTTCATGGCATAACATTTTGTCAGCTTTTTTACGCAGCTTGCTGATTGAATATAGGGATTTTCGTTATGCAAATGTGGTATGCAAACACTGTACTACGAGCAAAAAGCATTCCACATTCCTTCACCAAGTAGCTGTAACTTTTTCAAATGTAAATGTTCTGTTCAAGACTGACGAATCCGAAATAGAACCCAAGCACGTGTTCAAATTAGCTGTTAAAGGCCACCTACCACTTCGGAATAGTTACATAATAACTCGCATGGCGTGACATTTGTATAAATCACTTCTGACAAAGAGATGCGCGTTACCGCAAAACTAATCGTTGAAAATCCCATCAAAAATAGGATTATGGCGTTTAAGATTATACGAATCTTTTTTGCATCTTTTATTCTGATGATTCTTTTCGGTTGTGAAGTTAGCCACGATTAGTCGTGTCGCAAAACTATCACAATCGAAATGCAAGAAGCTCTGATGCAATGATATTATCACGGGTGTCCTGTCGCTATGAATCACAACGACGAAATAGCGTAAACTCTGCCCGAGACCTTAGGGGCGGGGGAGGAGGGGGGATTTTCTCGCCTTTGAATGGTGTGTTAGTGAGTTGGTCCTAGTTCTGGTCTGACATCAAGAGGATTTAGTCATTCAAGCAAGCCAGCACGAGCCCTCACGGATCGAGCGGTTTTTGATGTGTGGGGGGGGGGGGGGTAGCAGGCAAAAGGGCGGCCGGACAATTACAGGAAGCTATACACACATCGCCTCGCCCACGTTGGTGTCTGAGTAGATGGGTGCGCATATGAGTAGAAGACGGCAAATACGTTGCGACTAGTGTCCATCTCCAGTCCTCTGCCCCACACACGCACAAATAATGGTGTTTGACCGCTATAGATGCACCAGCTTTCAAAAAAAATTCTTTTTCTTCTAATTTTAGACCATATCAATAGGTGTGTAGCCATTTATACCTCACGGATGACATTAAACATCACTGCTAATTCGTCAGACTGTTGTTTGTGTATAGGGAATGGATGATAACCTGTTATTCAAATTGTGCAATAAATTGCGAAAGTAGCGGCAGAGTCCATTCCAATCTTTATTTGGGCAGTGCATAGATGCTGATAACTACAGCGTACTGGATGTTCACATGCATAACTCATGAGGGTTCCGTCCCTTCGTGTTTTGCACGAGATCGAATGGACAAAGGTTAGCATTTGCAAGAAATGCCTTGCACTAGAACGCAGAAAAAACGGTTACAGGCTCTACTCTGCAAACCACATTAGTACAAGGCGGGTTACCTCTTGTGGAAAACGAGAGTGAAGAACTTTTGAAGTCTGCTTGTTGACCACTGTTCCAGATTTGGTGTCCTGGAACTCATCTACACAAAAGAAACCTACTACCACTTTGATAGAGGGAGAATATGATTACGATAAAACTCCTGATAGTATCGGTGGAGCCAAAGCGAAGAGCACAACTGGAAAAAATTTTGAAAAGAGTACGACCGGAGATGAGAAGAGCACGACAGTAAAAGATTTGGAAGAGAGCACGACTGAATTTGATGAACCTCCTCCTGAACCAGGTAACCACATGAGAAGACAAACGACCCCAGATTACTGACAGTATAATGCAGAACGTCTTGGCGCGAATTTCCGAGCGCTCTTAAAGGCAGTGTCCGGGCAAGTTGGGGCTTTTGGGATTTCAACGCCATGCCAAAGTGGCCCTCCTCAGACACAAAATCGTGTGCGAGGTCATAACGCCTGACCTAAAGTAAGAAAAACGACAAGAAAATGGGGAAACATACGCGCCTTGGGGCGGGATCCTCCGACCTGTTCAAGTTCCTGCTATGCGGCAGAGTACGCATGCCGCCACAGTCAAAATCGTAGGGTCCCGCAGTGATTTTGCGTCTCAGTCTGGCGGGGACCGTTGGATTTCAAATTGTAACGCTTTAAAAAACGCGCTTTCTCGCCGTTTTCGCGCCTTCCAATGTGGATTTTCGGATTCAGCGTTGCGGATAACCCCTGGTAAGTGGATTTTCTAGAAATCGTTTCTGCCCGGACACTGCCTTTAATCTGATGTGCGACAGGGCTAGCCGTAGGCAATTACGGTCTAGCAAATGTCACCACCAACTGGAATCTACTCGACCACCAATCTTTTGCCGGCTACCACACCCTAACTAAAAAAGCAATATTGAAAGTAATACGGCGCGCATTCGAGGTAAGCCGGGTGCGTATTGCATCTGGCGCTGGCCGGCTTGATGCAACACTATCAAATTTAATACTCTGAGTCTTGAAGTGAGATCGTTTGTTGCTCGAAGGAGAGCTGCGCGGAAGCATGCAGCCTGTACAGTTTGTCAGCTGCACAGATTTCTATGAGATTTGGAGAAAAATTTCTCAAACCGGACGAATCATTTGCACTACCTTTTAACAGTGCCTCATCTAGGGTTTCAAAAATCAGTTTTCGAATGAGAGTCCAATTGAATAGATTAGCCTAAACACTGTCTTACTCCCACTGCCGGTAAAGCAGCTTGACGAGCGTGAAGAGCTTTCCTATTGCGTGAAAATCACGATTCATAGTTCTTCTTAACACGTTGACGAAACTTGACCCACATGGTGGGTCATGCAATGACTGCCACGTGGAACAATGTGACCCACATGGTGAGTCATGGCTCAAATTTCGTCAAAATGAATACAAGAAGTGCATTCGTTTCAGAAGTTCTCTTACGCTCTGATTAGAGTGATTACTTCGACATTGGCCCGTAGTAAAGTTCCGTCACGGGAGATGATCTCCCCTGAGGTCCTCATCTGAGGCTTTGTTGGGTGAGATGAGGACTGCCGACTTCCGTGGTGTAAGTATGCAAGGTCACCCTACAGGTGAGCTTCGGATGAAGCCCGGCAGGGAGATCAGCTCCCGACCGCGTCATCGGAGATGAGCCGGGCGACGACATAGGATAAATACTGTGCTAAAGAGGAGAGCACAGAGAAAATCTCCGTAAGTTGCTCCCGAGTAACTTACGAAACACCGCAGCTGACCTTCTCTTGGGGTGCAAAACTCCCAAAACTGCACAACTTGGGGCGCCTAAGTGTGTGAGGATCGATGAGCAGCTGATTGCGCGACGAAATCGGAAAAAAAGTTTTTTTGCATTTTTCTTGTAGTTTTTGCTTTTTTTTCAAAGAACCGCTTCAGATGACAATAATTTAGATTTACCTTTCTAGTCATTTTTCGCCAAGTGCGATTTTCCTTGTATGAATGCCAAAACAATGTGTATTTGTTTTATCTCGTTGTTTGCTAGGTAAAATCTCTGATAGCTGCTATCATCGATTTTTCGATAACGGCCGCTATCAAAGGTCGCCAGGCCAAGCAAAAGTTGTGCCGCTAGCGGCACTCGAACCACGGCTCTGCCGCTTGAAACGCATTAGTCGTATCCATTCGACTAGTAATGCACAAATGGCAGAAACTTTGCACCGTTGAAAACGCGATCGTCCAGTAAGTGATCTGCTCGAAATCAATCGCTCCCCGGACAATGTGCTGAGGCGCGATGAGGTCAGCTCCGGTCCGCCTCAAGAGATATGCCTTGATGGGGTTTACTACTTGCCATTCTTTTCTGCTTCTTAGAATTACCGTAGATTCACCGTAGATAACGATCTGTTAATTTTAGCTGCAAATTTTCAATTTTTTGTGGACGGCATTGTCCCACAAGGCAGATAACTGAAGATGCGCGTTGTCATCAACGTGTTAACCACAACATTGCTATCGCTCAATTGACATCGAGCGAGATGATCCAAACAGAAGTTAAGGCTCCTGCTCAGCTTTACAATAATTACTACAATCTTTAAATTTAACTGCTAAACGAAGGTGCAAAACTCATAGGAACGCGCGCGCTTGTATTAGGCCTAAGGCACGTAAAATCGGCGCGCAGCGTTCACAACGATGCAGCCTTATTTTACTTTGTGTGGTCGGATAGGCTTTCTCTCCCCTATAAAGAAGGCAGCAATTACCTGAGACTACCTCGAGCGATTTACTACGCTCTAATATGGATCTATTACATGTTCACTTACATTCAAGGAAATGAAAGCTCTTAGTCATCATGTCTTTTCGTCATCGAAAACGAAGAAGCTCGTTTTTTTCGCGGTGAGGATGATGTGGCATTATGAAGCCTAAGAACCAGGAAGAAAAGCAAATGAACAGCAGCTGCAAGAGGGCTTTAGTGCAGAGCTAAGCTGGACCAGGAAAGAGGAAAAAAGGGGGCGATGCAAGGGTAATCTGAACAACAAACAGGAAACGGTGTGGAGGTAGATCATTAGATACTCCAATGTCATGTTTCTTCCGTTGGGCCAGTGGCCAATTGGAACCTGTGGTCTAAGCGGGACCAGAGCGGGCCAGTTAGATAAATAGATAAAAGATGAAAATTTATGAAAGAAAGAATAAAATACAAGATGGAAAGATTCGAAAGCAATGATGGTAAGAAGCTACCATGATGCCGTTCCAGGCAAAATCTCCTGTTGTCAAGGCTTGTCTTTTCTAATAACTTTGTCCAGGGCAAACAGAGCGCAAACAATCCGCAATTGCATCCTTCTGTAGAATCCACATATTCTACAGAAGTTTGGCTTCTATTAAGAGGTAAAACATTTATGAAGACTATACCGCACCTATAACATGCAGTCTGAGGCCTCTACAGAACTCTAACCTAAGGTTTAGGTAGCAATTCTCTCTTTAGCGATGTATCCACCCCCGGACAAACTTCACAAAATTTGGAGGGAGATTGAGTACTTTGACGTCAACATGACTCACATCAGATGTTCTGCTGCAAAGCAATAACTTGACTAATCCAAGCAAGACAGCGCTTGGTTCAAAAATGGTGTCAAACACCGTTGGAGAAGATGAAAATTACTGCTCCTTACAAGGGAAGGACACTAGATCGCAGTGGCGAACGGAAATCATATGCATATCATTAGATCCGTTTTGATGAGCTGATTCCAAATCTACCTTTCTTATCTGCTAAGAGCTTCTCTAGAAGAGGCAACGGGCGTTTGAATGTACAAAATTAGCAAACAGCCAGGGCCACATCTTCAAGGACTACTTGTTCAAAGACGCTTACTCGGTTCGGTTTATGTATGCGTTTCCTGTAGTCAGTGCACTCAAACAATGCAAGTTGATCACTCCTAAGCTAATTTTCAAAGCGCATTACGTATCAAAATTCCAACAATCTCACATCTTTAAACGCCCGTCGCTTCTTCTGGAGAAGCTCTTAGCAGATAGGAAAGGTAGATTCAGAATCAGCTGATCAAGACGCATCTAACGACATGCATACCATTTCGATTCGCCACTGCATCCTGGTATCCTCCCCTTGTTAGAATCTCAGCAAGCGACGGAATGGGAACTGTAGTCATCAGATTTTGTTGCATTATGGGGTTGTTCTGGTAACTAGGATCAAGTTGCAGTCTATGTCAGTCACGTGCTCACATTTGTGTAGGGACTACGCTTTGCAACGCTAGGACTTACGTGCGGATAATCGATGAGGCTAGCGGAGCTCCGGCGTAGCGACTGCGATGAAAAAGGGAGTCGTGATTGACACAGACTTTAGAGTTTAAATGCTTTTTTGGGAAATCAAAGATTGCATAACTGATTTTCCCGGAATATAGTAAGACGCACGATAAATGGCATGGAACTGGTATATATACCGGTTTTTAGCTGCACTTTTACAAATGCTCAAATTTTTCAGAGCCAGACATCGAAGACGAAGACATCAAACATATTTCTAGAAGACTGCGAAAAGCAGATTCTGCAATTTTAGAAGATTACGGTTACGTAGGCCTCAACTTCCAAAACAGATCGGCTAACGCCTATAATGCACCGAAAAAGTAGGTTGACAACCAGCGAACAAAAACGCAAAACTCATTCAGGTTTATTGGAACAGTTAGTCCCAAGCTTCTTGAAAGGCTCACTTTTGCAACTTTTCTCAATTTGACCGAGAATTTCACCAAAAGTGGAGTTGGAAAGCGACTCTCATCTAGAGAGGTTAGTTGAAGAGCAGGAAAAATTCGAAAAAAAATATTAATCGTGTGTGTTTCAGATGCAAAGAAAAATAGATGCTTTTCTAAATGCTGTTTTTGAGTCAAATCTATGGAAAATCCTCTACGATTTTTTGAAAGAGAGCGGTGAATGAAAAATTTTGCATGTATTTGATATGTTTATTTCGTTCAGGTGTGAAGCAAGCAAAGGACGTCACCATGTTCCGCAATTACGTAAAACAGATCTGGTTTGACCAGTACCCCCATTCAACTGCCAGCGGAAACACCTCAGGATTTGAGCAGGTGTTCGTGGGCGAGGTAAAATTAGTTAAGTGACTACCGTCCGGGCAAAATTCCGCAGAAATTCCACTCGCTCAGCTGAGCTTATCCTACCCGCTGACTCCGATAATGCAGCTTGTAGAGTAGGAAAACATTGAAAACAGGCTTTTGGACTCTTGCCGCCGAGGTCAAGATGCGTTTTGGTGGGACCATACGTCTCGACTTGTGCGACATACGCACTTCGGCCATAGATTGGGGGGGGGCGGGCAACTCGCCGATTGTGAACGGTTCCTTTGCTTCAAAAGCAAACTGAAGCAGTGCCACTTGGGAAGAGCTTTATCAGGCTGGGAGGTATGGCAGTCCATGTTTTTCTTGTAACCGTCAAACCTGTTCGGACGATGCCTTCAAGTCCTCATCCCTTGCGCAATTCCTTGTTGGACATACGGTCAGAGTTCGCGTATGCGCACTTCACGGTGTCCCCGTGTTTGAGGCCCGGGCTTGCCTAATACGATTCCACTCGTCACGCTATCTGGCAATTAGCCAGATGTCTTCAAATTAGCACTGGCAGATTACAGAGGCATAGTGAATGTAATGTAAGATTGGCAATGCGAAGAATCGCGAGTCGTTTCTGGTAAAGCATACCTCCGCCAACATTATCATCGCGACATCGCTAAAATTGAGTGATGCCACGTCGTTGGTTCTGTACCAGCGAGTGGATGATCACAGTTGCCTACCTCTTTTGAAAAAAGTTGCCATCTTTTTCATTCATCGGTGAATTCGCAGAATACACACTCTCCCAATCGTGCTTTTCCACCATCTTTTCATCTTTACACTCTTGTACAAAAAAAAGATGGCGTCTAACAACGTGAGTATGTATCTTAGGTCAAAAGTCACTCACAATGACTAGCTAAAGATAATGTTATATGTTTTTGCTTCATCGCAACCTCGTTGGTTATCATCCATTCCTGTTTTGTTCTGCTTCAAGCTTAATGCATTCTTTTTCTTGCCTGATATGAACCTACTAACATTGCAACATCACCGCTATTTGAAAAATACTTGAAGCTATCTTGCAAAGACCTACATAGACACAACAAATCAGCTCTTTTTTGCACTACGCTGATTGTTCAGCCGTCCTGAAATCGGGATAGGTATGCCCAGAAAGCAAGCGATGTGCGATTAGTGATTGGTCGCTAAGTTAGGTTTGCGGCGATCAAAAGCTGTTGCGATGGTGTACAAGAACGAACAGCTGTTGAACGAAAAAAGAAATCTTCTAAAAATTTTGAAAATTGGCCTCCTTTTCTAGTTCGTTGTTTAGATTCGATAGTAGATGTCCATTCAAATTTGAGGGCAGTAACCAGAAGCAACTATGGAGATTGGCTCATTAGGCTAGCGATCTCCGCTATTGGCTATTTATTCCACCAACTCAGACAATCACAGGCTCTCAGCCGGCGGCCACAAAGCCACCGCGAAAACCCACCAAAAGCGCCGTGGCCTTATCGCCTCACTGCCGCTTCCCGCTTTCCTAAGAGATAGGAAGTGTCCGTAGCCCAAAAGCTTAGAGGTTAGCTTAGATCGTATACTACGACTATGTACGGCCACGTTTGTAAACTCTGGATAAAGGTTATAACTAATGAAATTTCAAGTAACAGTTAAGTGGATGAGTACGCAAGTACGCAGTGATACACACGCATAGATTTACGTTCTTTAGAACAGAAAATATGCTGATAATAGACCTTGAGGGTACAAACATTGATAAAACGAATCCATATGGGGAGCAGCGACAAAGCAATACACATTCCACCGCGATAAATATATTCACAAACATGAGTGAGGAACTGCCAGTGTTAGCGCGCAATGGGGGTTTCTCATGCGAATCAACAATCCATTCGCGCCTGAGTATCGTTCAGGCAACTGTCAGTTCTGATCCAAACCCATTTTCCTTATGTTGTGCAACACTTCCTCTGGAATTGTGTGCGTCTTCGTCGGTGACTGCAGCGTCTAAGAGAAGCTGTAATTGACTACGATTACAAACATCATGAAATGCCTGCAAAAGAGAGAGTAGTTGGAAATATATAGATATACATCAAAGACAGACATTAGACAGAGAGAAACGCAAGACAAATATGGTACAGCAATTAGTGGAATTATGAAAAGCCCTAATTTCATTTCTAGGAGGTAGGGAGACTTTATCAAGCCTTGACGATAAAAAGAGACAGAAACTAGTTCCACATCACAGCTGTAAATAACTATCGTCGATTCTTTGACTGCGCGGACTGGACATAACCGCGGAGCACGCGCCGCGAGGTAAAACGCTTGCTCCAATACAAGATCGCCATTGTTCGTGCTCTCGCAACATGTTAACCGCGCCGCATGTGGTCCGCAGCGCTTCAGCAGTCCGTACGGTCAACGAATCGACGATAGCTGCGTTGACGAACGACTGCGTGCCAAACAATTTTCCGTAAAACTGTAAACCTTTTATGTGCTCACTGTACAAGTACAGTCGATTCATTTCATATGATCATGTGTGCACCCGCACACACCGTCCATCTTTGGCGTCCCCATCTCGGATTTGCGATCGCAAATCCGAGATGGGGACGCCAAATGCTGAAATGGTGTATCGAAAAAAACATCTTCCCTGAGGAACAGCACGGTTTTGTTACCGGCTCCTCTACCTGTACTCAGTTGTTAAAATGTTGCAAAGATTGGATTGACGCCCTCAGTGATGGAAAATGCACGGAAGTTATTTACTTTGATCTTAGCAAAGCCTTTGACTCCGTGAATCACCATGGACTCCTCAGCAAGCTCAACAGCATTGGTATCAAAGGAAATCTTTTTGAATGGTTCAAATCCTATCTTTCTGATAGGACATTTGAAGTGATCTACAAAGGTCAAAGATCCAATGAAATGCCTTGTCCATCGGGTGCTCCACAAGGTAGCTCCCTCTCCCCACTCTTGTTTAACATCTACACGATGGAGCTTCCTAATTTACTAAAAACAGATCCATGTATCAATGTAGCTGCATATGCCGATGATATTAAGATATATGCCAGTTATGATACTAATATTAGTGCGCTGGTTCATGAAAAACTGAAACAGTCAGTACATCAAATGCTACAGTGGGCTAACGATTGGGGAATCAAGGTCAACCTTTCTAAAAGCCAGTTGTTGAGATTTGGTAACGATTCAACTGAATTTGACTACGGAATTCCCTTAGAAATTAAACGGAATGTATGTGACCTTGGTATAACCATCGATCCTTCCCTCAAATTTTCCTCTCATATTGATTTTGTTGTCTCTAAAGCATCACGGATTATGTATTCTTTATTTAGAAATGTACATGTAAATGATTTATCCATTTGGCTCAGACTATATAAAGCTTATGTACTGCCTGTTTTGGAGTACGATAGTCCTGTATGGAATCCTAGTCGAAAGAAACTCATTGATAAATTAGAAAAAGTTCAACGCACGTTTACCAGAATTCTATACTATCGTATCTACCCAAACAAACAGTACCCTAATGCATTACCTGATTATAACAGTAGGTTAGCCTTTTTGGGGCTTAAGAGTTTATACTACAGAAGAATGATTGCTGATGTATTATTAGGGTTTAAAATGTTCAGATCTGAGGTACGTTTGAATTTCTCTGATTTTTGGATCATACGCCCGACCAATAGTCGTCATTTCAGTTTGAATATTTCTTTGGTTCGAACAAAAGGATGGCGCAAAAGAATAGTACAAGACTCATTCGCTTGTCGCACGTGTCGTTTACTGAACAAAATTCCTCATGAAATGATTAGTCATGAAAATTCATACAAATTAAGAAAATTTTTGATCAAACATGAACTTCCTCGGTGTTTTGGTGATGAACAGTGATCTATATCATTACATACAGCTTATACTTCTATTTGATTTTCATGATGTTCTCTGGACTCAGTTATAATTGGCCCAGCGCTGTTACATCTAAAACTATTTGTGATTGTCGCATCGTCATGGCTCATACTTATGTACAGCTCATACTCAGCTTTCCAACGCCACATTGTTTGCTACTTGCTGCTCAAACACAGAGGAAGCGGGGCAGAAGGTAGTATAATGAAAACCTGGGTACGCGCGGTTTAGCCGTATCGCCTAGGCACTACCTCGTAAGCGTACCGCTCGAAAGTGGTTCATTCAGTTATGTAACGCCATGCTGTATCATAACGCCATACCTCTGTTATTTTGAGCAAAGGTTGCAACGTGGCTTTCCAATCAAGCTATTATATCAATCCATTCTAGCCCATGATAATGCGCTTGTTATTTTTATACATTCTTAACAGCTCTGGTTCACCTATAAATGGGCCCAGAAGTGGATGTTTGTTTACCTTGGGTGTGCTATGATATATTTATATATCATATGTGCAATAAATAAACAAATAAACAAAAACGCGAGAGAGTGAGCAATTGCTATCGCTTACATCATTTAGAGATAAATAGTACCTAAAAAGAAAAGAAAACAGCGAGAAAACATCAGAATCGCTTAACGGAAGGGTTGCGTCCTCCAAGAATCCAGGATGGGTACGCCAAAGATGGACGGTGTGTGCAATGGCACACATGATCATATGAAATGAACCGACGGTACATCATTGAAAAGGTGCGCACTGTGTTTCGATGAATGCACTTGGCTTCGAAATGAGAATTTTACTTTTTGAAAAGGCCGGTAAGGAAAAGGATCGGTAGAAACACGTGCGACGAAAACAACTTACGCTGTGTGTGGCACTCAGACTAAATCTCAAATCAATCCTTCCTCACTCAATGAACTTTGCGTAAAACACGCTGGCGTGGAGTGAGCCGTGATGGTCGTTCGTTGTGTAAAAGGTCATGTTTTCGCGTGTAATCCGCTGAGGCTGAGTTTTTTCTCGAAAAAATTATAAACACAGGATTGAAGTAGCAAAGCATAGCGACGCCCTCTAATCAATAAGCATTTCGAAAATGGACGCATGCGAAACGCAATTATGCAGATCTTTGAGCGCAAAGAGAGCACGCTTGTAGTCGAATGATGTGACAGCGGCGAAAATGTTGAGAGAAAGGCACTTTTATGTTTACATTCGTAAAATGAGTGAATAGATGGTTTTTTACGGTTTTCGAGAGAGTTTGAAAAAGAGTTTTTATTACATTGTGGATTCAAAAACAAACGGGGCTTTCATTAAGCACTTCTTCCGATTGGATAGACAGTCAAACATAGAGAACAAAAGAAATCTGATATATAAAGAATCGTTTCAATTCAAAAATCTTCAAATTACGGGGAACCACGACGAGTCCCGAAGCAAACGCTCTTCCAAATAGCGCCTATGAGGCCCCGGTCAGACTTCACGCGACTTAATCGTCGCGATCTAATCGCCAAGATTTCCATTCATTTTCATTTCACATTCAAAAATTTCGGTCTGAAAAAGTATCACAACCAAATGCAAGTTGATCGGCATGGAATGATGTTGTAACAGTCGTCTCGTCGCGATTCAGTCGCGACGACCAAATCGCGTGAAGTCTGCCCGGGGCCTTATATAGGTACTGGTTCACTAGTACTTGAAATGAAGCACTGAATGATAACGAAAATGAAAACAAAGAAAAGCAAAGATGAAAACAAAGATTAGGCAACAAGAAATGAAAAAATGACGCGAGCCCACGCTGCCAATCTCGTTTGCCTGCACATTTAACTTTTCTGGTGCGATCAACAATGTCTCGAGCGGGCAACGATATGGCATCCAGTTGGCAGCCACAATACGGCGTTATGAATTAAGGCTGCCTGCTCATAGCATTGATGCGGCCCGCTGACAGAAATCTTGTATTCGCACCCCATCGTTTCACCGTCGCTGCCAGCTTAACGGAGTCGCTGCCTCATCGTCGCCTTTTGGCTGCTTTTGTAGGAATGAATGCGCTCCGCAGCTATTTTCTGACTCATGGAAGATTATAGCTGTCCGCTGGTAGCCCGTCGCTGCCCGCTCACCGCCATTCCTACAATGTCGTCGCCCGCACACTGCCACTTTTGCAGTATCGCCGCCCGCTCAGTGAAACTGCCCTTTATCGCCGCCGGCTGAGAGCCTGTGATTGTCTGAGAAGGCCACTTGTCTGTCAAATTTGCGATTATGCGCAAGTGAAGCGTTCAACCAACGCAGTAAATGGTATATACATGATGGAAACACACACAAAGCTCCTCACATACCCGATAGCCCATCTACTTCGCAGAATACTCGACCACACGTCAGTCTTACACAGCTTCTTAGCAGATAGCAGCCGTAACCTACTTATGCTCTACTCATTTTACTTATGAAAATTCAAGCTGTAGGCAAATGGAACGCTTCTCGGCATATTTACATAAATTGCCTTATAGAAAAATGTTGACGCTGGCACACTTTGAACACACGCCAGACTCTAGTCTCAGAAAGTCATAATGTAAGAAATCTCCTTATGACTGTTTCTTTTCTACTCGGAAACATTGACATGGTACCGAAGTATCAATAGATCTGTAGACAAATCCTAGTATGTAGATTACCTGTGTACCCTATAGATTACAATAGCGCAAAATCTATATTTACATGAAACTTAAAGTCTGTGAAGCTGTTCGTTAGGTTATTCGTTCGTTATAGAGAGGCGAGCCGTCAAACCTGAAAGTTAAAGCACAGGTATGTTCTCGACCCCGGTGGGGGTCTAGGACTACTTTCCTCGGCAATTCACTAGGCTTATCGACATAAATATTTTAAACAGTTTGCGATGAAAATGATCTTTAGGGTACGTTCATACTGATCCGAAAGTTCGGAACAGTTCCAGAACAGTGCTCGCACTGAGCGCGGTGCTGGAACAGTTTCCGAGCTTCCGGATCAGTATGAACGCAGCCTTGTCAGGCGCTATCAAACCGCTTGCTTGCCTTTTGGTGTAAACAATAACAGAGAAGTTCATTCTCATTTCGCTGTCAGGAGGATGTGCCACTTCCAGATGATGCTGCTTTGAAGTAGACATTTGCAACTACGATGCATCGTGCAGGAGGTTATAGGCTCCCGAACCAAGAAAGGAGGAGGGGGAGGGGCAGGAATGAAGCAGGTGGAAGCAGAATGAGAGATGGAAAGAAGTAGCCTAATGAAGCAGAACGCACAGAACACACAGCCTAACAGAGCAGAACACACAACGCATTTCATGCGCTTACCCCGTCCTTTCGCTGGCTCCGTAGCTCGTGGGCCGATCGCGACAGGGTATGCCAGCTTCTTTGATTCCGCTCCTCTGTGACATGTAGATACGCAGCAAGGTTAGGGCTCACTTGCTTTGCACAGCATTAGTGGGCATATTGTATTTGTGCTAGTTTGCGGCTAAGGTTACTGAGTTGTACATATCTAATTGCCCAGGCAGCTGAGCGCCCTACAAATTCAGATAAGAAGAAAAGATAAGCAAGGAAAGCAAGGAGGAGTAGTTAATGGAGTTCAAAACTGGGTACGATTTCACCAACTTGAAAAAGGGGATAAAGACTTCGACTATAAAGGATATAAAGACCTTCGCCAGGTCAGCTGCAAAATCAGCGAATGTAAACAGTATGCTCTTACATGCATTTAGTTTAGAACATTTTGGCAACATTAGACTTCACCTGGCTTAAAGCAGAGGGCGAAACATCTATGTTTATTGGGACGTCACCTGAGTACGACCTGGCAGTGTATACGCTTTGTTTTATAGCACGTCTTGAAAACAGATGTCAAGTGAGTTTGTAGGATGACATGAGAATGAAGGTAGAGATAAATAAACATGAGATTTAAATTTCAGTAGAGATAAATAAACGTTTAAACCTCCAAGATTGTACCGTAGCTGGAGATGGTTTACGAATTTGTTACATGCCACAATACTACTGTTTATCTTTGTTGATATGACTCAAGTGGCTTCATTTTTAGATCGAAATGGATGGATGTTCTCCTGAGATAATCGTGTACGGGACAGACGAAGATGGCAAGGTGTGACCTATTTTCCAAGTTTCTCAAAAGCTTACGTATCGAATCAATTTAGACTTACGTCGGTCACTTGGCCCTTAGTCTAGGAGGGGTAACGAGCACATGTACACGAAAATACTGAGTATATTGTTTAAATCAATACATTCGTTCACATCAAAATCAATAAATGAAATTTTACATGCCTGTTTTCTTGAAATATACCAGCCAGCATTGTCGACCAAGCCCGGACTCTCAGTGGACCGGCAAAGTTTACAGGAATGGTAGTAATTTGGTCGGAACCATCACGTTGATTGAGTTTTCATGACAGCAGCTGACCAGCAGCTTCACGTCATCTTTCTAATGAAACTATGAGCTAACCAATCGGAAGCCACGAAATATACTATTTTGCAAAGCAAAATCACTGGCGGAGATTCCACTCATTCTCATGCTTGTCCGCAATCATTGCGCTTTACCAAATTTATTCGCTGTGCAGCTTTTCATTCTTCTATAATGGTTATCCCTTACTGAGCTGCTAAACACTAAACGAAAAGTAGACCACGGAAACTGCTTGCCTATAGCTGAGGTCTTCATTCAGTAAAGCTTAACTTAGCGATAATTCGTCAAAAATTAGTGGCGCGTTATCAAGTTTGGCATGGTTTCAATGCGGTATATTAGAGTTTAGGTTTTTAGATTGTGCAAGATTATTTGAAAGCATGAGCTGTTGCATGTCTTATGTCTTAGCATGTCTTATCATATGTGATCGGCTCCCAAGTTCTTATGAAGGAGGAGTGTTGCGCACTTTTGCTGTCGTTTGTCAAAGTTCCACATTAAACTAGCGTTTAGCGAGATCTCTCGCTGGTAAAAAGACTTAGTCGCCTGCCTCCGCCCTTATACAAATTTTGAGCTGATCGTGATCTAAAAACACGTAATCCACTGTGTGTTACGCTCATTCGGCGCCAGTAGCACGACAGAATGATGTTTCCATCTTACTTCAATGCTTTGCACGTTAACACGATGTGAAACCAAAACATTATTGTTTCAAATAAAAAAGTGGTTACGGGTAATTTTTCATTTTGAATAATGATGTGGTGATATCACGTTCGCGTCTCATGAAATGAAGTGCTACATTCACTACTCTGGCTAAGGAACAATGGTGTTAATCTACTGGTTAATTCGAGTTTGGTTTGGAATGAAACAAGCATGAAAGACATATGGTTTTCTAGTAGTTACTTACTTGTTTCATTATTTTGTATGACCGATTGAATTGAGTGGCAGTGAGAAGATCATCATATCTACTATACTTTGGATCGAATCGAATGATTATTCGATTATTCGAATAAATCATTCGAATGCAATGATTCGAAAATTTGAATATTCGAAAATCTGAGATTCCGAATAATATTCGATCGTCATTGACTCGATCTTTCGATTTCCCCCGAACATTCGAAAATTTGATGAGCGTCAAATATTCGGCAATTCGATATCCACAACAACACGGGGTGCTCCAAGAGTATCTATATAATGTTTGATAGTTACTCTCATGAAGCCTTTTGCCAACCTTTGGGTAACATCGTGTAGGGATGGCTTCAGCTTATAGACACAGCAAATGAACCACCCATGCTTTTATTTTGTTTGTCACGTTAGAAATTTCCAACGTATGAAGCAACTGCGAATTGAGACAAAAGAATTCCCCCCCCCCCCCTCCCCTAACAAAATCTGATTGTGTAGCAGAGTTTTTACGTATGCTGAATCTACTACTCACGAGTTTCCAAGCTGTTCAAATGCGCAATCACGTTTTTGAAAGGCTGAAAAACATTTGTTGCGGTATCTGGCAGAACTTGTAAAGAAAGCATTACGGTGAGTGCAAATTCATATATGATAAGTAAAGAGAAGAAGTCTTTAGAAGTTTATGTAAGACTTCCGGCCTTTTCAATTTCCTTTCCTGGAAAAACGATTCTTGATGTCTCAAAACCCTCTTCAATCTTTCTACAGTAACTTTACAACAGTGAAAAGCAATCGATAAATCGCTCCATATGTAAGACTAACAAGGGAAGGATGATCGAAGTGGCCTTCTGAGATGGATTCTATATCATGTTGTAGGGCACAAAACGCTGATTCCAAATCTGTCTTCATTATCTCGGCGCGTTCCTGCTTGAGATTATGAGCGTTCATTGGAAAAAAATTGAATGTGTAGATGATACAAAAACGATAGTAACATTCTTCCTAACGCTTAATTGGACCAGTAGTAATCTTTCCAACACTCTATAAAGAAATACTCTCATAAGCTGCTGCATGACAAAGGCCTAATATCTTTAGGTAACGCGACTTTACTAGCCGTATAGCGCATGAGACGAGGGATTCACAACGGTGAAGATGCGCGCGTGCCACGTTCGCGCTCGCTCAACTAATATCGCTTCTGCGCCTTCGTCATACAGTAGTAGCCTTTACATGAAGTATATATTCGCACTCCGGCTGTCTCATTCAAGCGCTGGGAGAATTTTTGCAACTGTTCTTATACCACAAAAACATTCGTTTTTTCTTTTTCAAACGCTCATGACTCCTCGTCCATGAGAGCTCCCCAAGTAAGGAAGACAGATTTGGAATCAGCATTTTACGCCCTTCAAAATAGTGTACAAATTATCTTAAAAGGCCACTTCGACTGACCATCCCTCCCTTGTAAGCTGATATCAGCACACAGCTGATGTCTATACACTGTTGGGACCCCTGTATATCAATCCAAAAATCACAGGGAGGTTTAGTCTTTTCTCACGGTTAGGAAACTTTTCACGACCGTCATAAGAGTACATTTTAGGTTTCAAGTCTCTTCATGTCACCACTAAACCAAATCTTCATTGTAGATTTTAACATGAAAAGTCTTGATACCTACATGAAACAGTTTATTGTTAGATGTTTTGGTCTCTCATAGCAGTTTCACAGATATAAATTATTCGAATAGTATTTGAAAATCGAATACTATTCGAAAATCGAATAATAATTGATTCGGTCCGAAAATGTCCATGAATAATACTCGATAGTCGCTCATCGAAGTTTCCAATTTAGAATAATATTCAATAGCCGAATGTTCGAAAATTTCACATTCGAATATAAAGAATATTTGAAAAAATTTCGAATCTCCCTAAGTATACCTCCTTGGTAGATATGTCAACGTAGATAACAAATCAGCCATCACAAGACCTTTGAAAATTTTGAGTATATACTTCGTATATTCTCACGCTTCCAGCGATAATGTGCGTAGTTTACATCAAGATTCACTACATTATAATTCCTTTCGCACCAAAACTTCTTCAAGTCATTAGATACCTTCAAAAAGGACGCCCAGGGTCCCTTAATTATCACCAAAACACGGAACTTACAAGGGAATGGTCAGAAACCGAAACGGACAATTCAAACATCCTGCATACCATTACGATACCATCAGCATAAAAATCTGACTTTGAATCTGTATTGCGTATCTGCTTAGCGCCTATGTGGGCGAAGTTTTGAGCCGTTATTTTTGCTGAGAAATCGTGCATGCAAAGTGTCAAGAAAAAGAGATATGCTCTCTCCTATGTCGGGCAATAGTTGGCCTCAAGGTAGGCGCTATCGCGGGGGCTCGGCGCGGTGTCCAGTGGTATGGTGCAATTCTCTATTGAAGAACGATCCTCCAGGCAATCAGCGCGTCCACGTCTCCTCGGCTTGGCTTCTCGATTGAGATGCGACCGCACTCCTCGTAGCACCGACATTGAGACTGATTTGATGCAGCGGCCTTATATAGCAGCCCGAGAAGAAGTGCACGCCCCCGATCGCGTGGTCCCGACACGAAACAACTATGGCATAGCAAATCCATTAAAACACCACAGACACCTGTCATTCGACTAAAAAGGACTAGTTAAACACAATAGAAAATTACAAAAGAACAAAAGGAGCCGACGACATTACATGCTCGCCAACAAGAAGAGTCGTCCTGACTCTTACAACAATTCTTTATTACAGCGCGGGGATGACTTTCACACATGCTTAGTCGTCTTGGTATGAAGCGTGGAGATGGGGGTCCACTCCACGGCTCGGTCGGCTCCTTGTACAGCGTGGGGGAAGGCGGGTTCCACGTCCACGACTTGATCGGCTCGACAACGGGTCTTCAGTATTTGCTCTCAGGTTATCGCGTCCTTCTTCTCTGCCTTAGGCAAGGGCATACCTCACGCGATTTCAGTCGCCACGCGATCTGGCAATTTTCCAGATGTTTTCTCAATACTGGTAGACCCCAAATGTACAGCATGTATAACTTTCGTAAGTTGACAAAATGCCCCATCTTCCGTACATTCGGAAACCCCGTACGATGAGTTATGAACGTTTGGAGTATTGCCAAATCACGTCGCGATTGAGACCGCCTGAGGTATGTCCAAGGCCTTAAAGTAGTCAGATCTGCGATTGGTGCAAACGCTTCGGTGGTGAACACTTCCGATGAGTACTCGCGTCACACACATTTCCCAAAAGTTGTCTTCGCATCTGTCTGCGCTCTCGATTGCAAATGCATTCTGCAGGGCGGCGGCCAGAGCCCTGTGCATTGTTCTCGTGGAGCTTCCATCTGATCGAAGGCGACAAGATATTGGTGGTGCGCTTCGATCCTTCGTCAGCTCGGCCTTCGGTACGCGAGAAGATCCTGTACCTTTCTCGCATTTACCTTTGACTCGTGACAAGCGTTCGATGACGTCTTCCAGTCCAGCGGCAGATGTCTCTCCTCATCGTCTCCCAAAAGAAACTCTTCTATAGCTTTGTGAACAAGCTAACTGCGCCGAGATGCCCAGTATTCTTCCTTCGCGTTTCCTTGATGAGCTTCTTTCTTTGAGACGGCAGTACAACCTCCCTGAACCCTTTTTCGTCTGCAAACAGCAGGCGGCCTTGGTTTAAGGTAAAGTCGGATACATTGTATCTATGTGACTTCTTCCGGAACTTCACTCGACTGTCTAGCTTGTCCTTTTCAAACCATTCTATCAGATTGCGATAGACGGGATCTTTGCGAAATTCGTCCATCCAATGCTCAGCAACAGCTTCAGTCGGCTCTGCTACTTTTTCCTTAAGGTGGCGGTCAAGATGAACGATAGCATGTGCCAGCCGCCAGCTGGGTGCGCTGATCGCTCCCCCCCCCCCCTCCCCCCTTGTTAATTAGCCTAGGCTATCTAATAGTTCGTTTATTCTCTATTCACATCTGTTACCATATTGAATATGCTTTGTTGGGCACTCTCAAGTTTAGTTCAAAAAGAAGTCCCCTTATCGAGAAATACTATTATTAATGCTAAATGACCAACACCACTATCTCTTTTATCTGAAAAGTAAGTTTTTCAACCCTAATCATAGCTAAAACAGATTTCTTTGCGACGAGAATTCAAAACATGCATTATAAGCGAATTTTGTTTCAAGCAAACAAACTCGTTTTGCAAATATGCGGTCATATCACATAAATTTTCTCAGATTTCAGGAAAATCATACTGCACTTATATGTTTTCGAATATTCTCTAAATAACAAAATTTTTTTATTTTGCCTCCAAAAACTGCTATCTTCAATATAAATCGATTTGTAATTCAATCGAAAATAAGTGTGAACTAGTCGTAAGGTGTGAGGTCACTCAGACGATCATGCCTGAGGTGTTCTAGATTGATTTCGCACTTCAAAATTGAATATCCAGGAGTCACTCGGCCATTCATAGGTAAATCAGCAAATTTCTCGAATTTCACGACCAACACATCAGCTGTTCATTGATTGCCAGAAAAAGAAACAAAAAATCAAAACAAGATTCTGTAAATAGTCAAGCTTCACCCCGCTTGCAACAAGCTTATATCGCACTATCAAAGGTTGTTTTTACTTGACGGTATCGTCCAAGAAACTCGTCCGCCGCAGTAGGGCGGAGCTTCGAGCGAACACGTTATTGCCTGTTCAAGACCTCGCACGCCACTGGTACCAGCTATCGTTCATCTTGATATATGTATAACCTTTTCCTTATTCGCTGGCCGATCAAGCACGTCTAGCACTCGGCTTACGGCGGGCTTTGCATGTAGCTTTCCGTATCGACAACTGCACCGCGGTGCTGAGTAATTTCCTCTGACACGCCTTTTCCACAAACAACAACCTCTCAGTCTTTGACAAAGCTTGCGCTTCCTTCGAAACCACACCTTCAGACTGTTGTCTTCGTTCTTTCCGTCTCAGAGCATTACGTGGGACGAATCGTCGGACAGCTGTCTTATCTGTGTTACAAAGAGTGTTTTCAATGCTCAATACCAGACAATCCCGTTTCAGTAGCGCGTTTATACGGAGCAAAACTCTGCCGCCTCCTGCTCTAACAAAGAGGGCAATTCTGTGCTTAGTGCCATTCTCCAGCTGCAAGGTAAGCCTGCCCGCTCCCTTAAATTTCATCCGCTTGTTCGAGGCATCATAAAGGGGCTAGGTCCGTTGTAATCTCCTCTACAGTCTGCCCCAATCCTGACCAGGTCAAAAGGCATGGCGGGACTCCCCGCCGCGAGGGTTTCGCGCCACATCTGCGGCTAGCTAGTCTGCTCTCTCCTCGATCTCTTCACACTCTGCGGCAGCGCGCGTATGCAGCGCAATCCCCTAACGCTGCGAGCGTGCAAATTCGGCCGACAATTCGGCCTGATCCCGATTGGGGCAGACTGTATATACATCTGCATCTAAATCGAATCCTTTATCTCTGCTCGCTACGAGCATCATCAGAGGAATGATACTGACTTGTGATCCCTGTCCAGCACAGATTCTCGAGCTAGGCCCAGCAGACGCACTTTTGCAATTATCCGCTCACCAACTAGCTCTTTTTCCCCAGCCGATGAACTTACCGAATCACATTTCGATTTATTCAGATACAATGTAAAGTTCCTTGCAGATTCTTTGCGTATCCTCGCTGGTCTTGAGGCTATTGGGTTGCTACATTCACGGCTGTAATGTCCCAATTCATTACAGTTGTAGCAGCGCATTCGCCTTTTCCAAGATGTTACAGAAGCATCTGAGGGACCAGCCGATTCCACACTTCCGCCTAACGATGGGTCTTCACTGGTGGATGTCTCTGCGTCCGATTCTGGCGTAGTTGCTTCTGCTCATAGATCGACCATCATGGCCACCTCCTTACTGCGCTCACATTGCTGTGCCATTACTTTCACAACTTCATAGGCCAGCTCCTTAGGTGCGCTTTCCAATGCTGAGAAAAACTGCAGGTACTCAGGTCATTCGGTTAGTCTAACTCTGCAGCTCTGGTCCTTGATAGCTCTTTTCTGATGCGTCAGAATAGGCTCTTTGCGATAGTTTTTCGAGCTCCACTAGGTACGAGGCTAAATCTCGCCCATCCTCAAGTGTGTGAGCTCCATATAGGCCTTCATCTGGTTTACGGAATCGTGCACTATGAACTGGCTCTGCATTGCCTCGATGATGCCCTCTAGTGTGCCTTCCCTGATCCTCTTTGGTTGCGCTTCTGTCACCGTTCTTGGGTGTCCCCCCAGTTTCGACAGGAACAGGTGCACTAGCATATCATTCCCCCAAGTCGCTGTATTTGATCTTGAACCTCATTACAAACTCCTCCTACCCTTTTCCGTAGGGATCTTGTGAAGGTTTCCACGTCTGGGAGGGTCATCGCGACGAACATCCGCGCCATAGAATGAGTCACCGTTCTATGGCGCGTCTTCTGGGTCTCTAATCCTATGCTGCGACTGGCGGCTGCATGCTGAAGTGTTTGACACCGGCTTGTTCAGGGGTTGAGAATGTTTCGTCTGCGTCGATTTCATTACGAGGAATTTCTTGATATCCATCTCTAGGATATTTTCGGTCACAACGCTGTCTATAGTGAGGCTCCGTCACTTCTCGCGTTTTCTTTTATTTTGTCGGTGCTCCACGCTAACACGATTTTTGCGTGTGAAACATGTAATACCAACGGTACACGCAAGTTTGCTCCGCTTCTATTCGATGTACGAGCCGCTGCGTGAGTGATAACTCGCGTCTCCGTATATCTCCCTGACAAAGAAGATGCGGTATTCGGTACATGCGCGTTCGCTCCTCCCCCTCGGATGGAAGCTGGCGTGTAAACTGCCACGCTTCTGCGGTTCCACAAACGAAAGAACTCGATGTGCTGAACACCAAGTCTTTCGCAAAGGAAATATACTCGCCTTTAGGGCAGGTTACTCGCCTTAACCGTTTTACTGGTTGTTTAGGATTCCTTCGTTTGGTCGGCCCCTATGTCACGCAAAAGAGTCTTGGTCTCTTCTCCTCAGGGTAGACGTATTGCGGAGGTTCGGTGTGGTGTCCAGGGATATGATGCAATCTTATTGAAGAACGATCCTCCAGGCGATCAGCGTGTCCACGTCTCCTTGGCTTGCCTCCTTGATTGAGATCCGACCGCACTCCTCGTAACACCGACATTAGGACTGATTTGAGGCAGCCGCCTTATATAGCAGCCCGAGAAGAAGTGCACGCCCCCGATCGCGAGGTCCCGACACGAAGCAACCAAGACATAGCAAATCATCAAAGCACCATATAGACAGCTACCATTCGACTAAAAAGGACTAGATAAACACAATAGAGAACTACAGAAGAATAAAAGGAGCACGGCGACTTTACAAAAGCGCACATTTGGCAGTACAGAGCCATGTTCGGCTTAATGTCGGGCCTAAGCATGTTGGGATACTTTATATTCTTGAACCCTACAGTGCTGAACATAATTATAGGGACACTCTAGAAATCGTCGTAATTTTCGTTCTTGTCAGTGAATCTGTCGGGAACTTTGCTGTATGGTGCGCATGTAAGCCTATCATAAATCCTCAGAACGGCTTTCAATCCCGTTGATTTCGAACGGGGAAAAATGGAAAAAATCGAAAAAGCCTGTTTTGCAAGCTGGACATAATTATAAGGACACTTGGCCTTTACAAACATTATGGCATTCCTTGACTCCCAAATTTTTTTGTAGAGTTACATCCCAGAGTATGAAACTTTTGCAGCACCTAGGACCTGTCATGCTACTCAAGGAAACATGATCCTTGCATTTTTCGTTTCCAAAGGCATCAGAAGTCAAACTGCGTCAACAAACAGCTGGTTTGAGGAGTTTTTAAGCCCGCGTTCGTTTTAAATGACAGTCCTGGAATACACTTAGCCTTTTTGATAGATAAGGTGAAGAGCGCTTTCGTAAACTCCGCGTAATCGCTGATATTGACAATCAGACTCCAACCTCACAATAGGGTTGTCGCGCTTTTGCACCACAAAACTCACTTTCCAATGTTCGTGAAGTGATGGACTCGATTTATTACATTGTCTACATGGAGATGCATCTTTTGCAGCAACTTTTAGATTTTTTCTAGTGCTGCAGTTGCCGTTTAGATCTGATATACTTTCAACAAAATTCTATGCGAGCAGTAGATTCAACATAATCACAAATCTCACTACTTTATTCTCTGTTTCATGTCGCATTCTGCGCGGTAGCTGAGATTAGCAAGATTTTGAAGATACAAGCGGTCTCCTGTTCGATTTCTTGATTTGAGTTGGATATGATTGTGCAGGGTGCTCGACTCAACTCTCAACGGATGACAACTGCGGCTGAACCAAAATGTGCAACCCCGAATTTTTTTCCTGACTAGGCACACAAGTTTATTGTTGTACGTGTATTGTTGCGGCGACATTGCAGCGTTTTCTGTAACTTGGAAATCGAGTTTTGTGGTGCAAAAGCGCGACAACCCTATTGTGAGGTTGAAGTCTGATTGTCAATATCAGCGATTACGCGGAGTTTACGAAAGCGCTCTTCACATTATCTATCAAAAAGGCTAAGTGTATTCCAGGACTGTGATTTAAAATGAAAGCGGGCTTAAAAACTCCTCAAACCAGCTGTTTGTTGACGCAGTTTGACTTCTGATGCCTTTGGAAACGAAAAATGCAAGGATCATGTTTCCTTGAGTAGCATGACAGGTCCTAGGTGCTGCAAAAGTTTCACACTCTGGGATGTAACTCTACAAAAAAATTTGAGAGTCAAGGAATGCCATAATGTTTGCAAAGGCCAGGGTCGGTAGTAATCTACCCTACCTGGTGGCATCAAAGATGTCGGCAAGTTGGCACATATCGCGGAAAGATGCCAACTCCGCCGGCAGCTCGCGGAGTGATTGTAGGTTCTAATAATCTTATGTAAGCTTAGCATTCAATCATTTTGCACATTAAATTTTGATGGCGCAGACAGCCGCAAAACTGCTACCTCGCGCGCGATCGAACCTATGTGCGTTAACTTCAAGTGCCACCACGTTAACCATTTGACCTTTCGGTCAACCATGCACCAACAAAAGGAGGAACGCTCTGATAAATGGCTAAGAGGGATCGATACATTGCGTGAGAGACTTTGATCTGAAAGAACAGCTGATTGATATGACCGAGAGAGGGGCGAAATCAGTGCAAACGAGATTTATAAGGGATTGCAAAAAAAGATGATGTTCTTTATGATTTTGAGGCATTACTGGATTTTTTTCTCTGTAAGAAAATCGTCGTTTTGAAAAAGAAAAGCTCACATAATGAGAAAAATGATAGTTTTTTGATGAAAAGTAGAATTTTTGACTTTTTCGCCTGACGTAAATTGTGTGATATCGCCGCAATTCGCAAACTCGCAGACGCCGTCGGCAAAGGTGCCACCACCTCGACGTGGTAGGGGCACGTGGAGATGCCGGCAGCTCCCTCTCTCAAAAGAGCACGCTATTTCCCGTGCTCTCTGACCTGCCGGCAGCTGTCATCTCGCGGATTTCGACGAGCTGCCGGCAGATTGCCGGCAACTTACATCGCGAAGTTGCCGGCAGCTCCTTCTGCGCTTCCAGATATTTTCCCACAGGAGGATTTCTAGAACCGCAGATTTTTATGGAGTTTTCTACAAAGTCTGGGCGGCATCTTTATCGAAAAAATTTTTGGAAATAGGCCTGGAACCGCCTAAATTTGGGGTTTCACTTTCTGGCCACCTCACGGAAAAGGTGCCAGCGACCTGCCGACGAGACCTGCCGCCAGGTCGGGGGGACTACTACCGGCCCAGGTGTCCTTATAATTATGTCCAGCTTGCAAAACAGGCTTTTTCGATTTTTTCCATTTTTCTCCGTTCGAAATCAACGGGATTGAAAGCCGTTCTGAGGATTTATGGTAGGCTTACATGCGCACCATACAGCAAGTTTCCGACAGATTCACTGACAAGAACGAAAATTACGACGACTTCTAGAGTGTCCCTATAATTATGTCCAGCACTGTATAAGTGAGCTGAAAATAAACAGTTACTCAATTTCGCACTTTTCATGTATAATTTTTTTCGCAGTAAGACTGCTCATAACTTCGTCCACGAAGATGCTAAGCAGATGCGAAATACAGATTCGTAATCAGCGTTAAATTCTCCATCGAATAGTAGGCAGCTCGCTTTGACTGACCACTTCGACTTCTGACCACTCCCTTGTTAGTGCTACGAAGAATCTGAGAGGGTACATGCGCGTTTAGAGGGGTTAAAAAAGGGACTCGTTTGCCCAAATTAGTGTGCAGTAACGATTGAATGAGCTTGTCTGGTCATACTATGATATTCTGACAATCATCTGTTGATTGGCAGTATACCTGTGAACTCCTACAAGTGACCACTATGTAATAAAAACTCCAAGATCTTGCTGCTTTTTTGTTTGCCTCATTTGTACACGTTATCGGGTTGTGATGTGAAGTTTCGTTTATCACCATTTATAAGAAAGGTTTCCGCCTGCAACGTCGTAAGCACCTGATACCGCCTTTATTTTACATTCCTTCAAATTCCGCTGCATAGATTTATAATTACTAGAAACTCCACTTTGCAGCTTACAGAACGACGAACTTTTTTCGCTAAAAGTGTTGTGTTCGAAGATCTGAATAACGTAAGCAATAGCAGCATTTCTTTCATGCCAAAACAATTCAAACGTTATTCAAACGGTTTAGCCTTCTGAATTGTCGCACGCAAAATGGTGAGTGCGAAATTATTTCCCTGAGTTAGCTAAAAATCTGAATCTTTAATATTTTTTCCTTTGACCGTCAGCTTGGCTGCAGTGTTCTATCTACCAGAGCGTACCTTTGTGCTTGGAGACTTGGATCCACGATACTATCTCGAATCTCAACTCCAGTAAGAAGGAGACCTGAGGCGGTATGCATCAATCTCCCGTTCTGAATGCGGGCGATCATTATTAATAGTTCATACATCACGGGTCGGGCGGTCAACCTGACCGAGCGATCATTTTCTATTGAAAATGATAGCCCATTTTCAAAACGGGGGATTGATGATACCCCTGGTAAACAGTAGCTGAAGATCAGATTTATGTGCAATTGAAAAAGGTGTCCACCATTCCAAGTATGCCACCTTTAGGCGAAGAAGAAGTTTGCCACGGTTTCCTTCCTTAGTTTTCTTCCATCATCCTTTTGCGCACGTACCGATTTTGGTGTCATAGTTGCCTGCGGTGTAAGCGAGACAATAGTCACTTAGCACCAAAAGAAACTTCGCGCGCGCCGTCAGTGATGTATACCGCATCGCAACTTGGTATCTTCAAATGGCTTTTCTAAGTGTTTTATTTCTGACTAGCTGAGCGCGGCTTCCCTCAGTCCCCGTCAGCAAGTTATGAAACACTATTCCGTCCTCTTCTACGCAGCATTTTCAACGAATTTTTAATTTGTTACAGTCGTGTGTCTAACAGACTACCATCAGTAACTAGAAAGGATCCCTTTTTTGTTTGATTACTAAGGAAAAAATCAACTTGCAGGTTATCCAAAACTATAATTCCACCTAAGGTTTCTATCCACTAAGTAACTCTCGGCTTTCAAAGTCTTTTGTGCATATACATAATTAAAAATCAGAACAATCGTTTTAGTCCAGCTGTGTCATACCTTTGAAAAAAAGGTTTATCTGCTTTTTTCCGCTCAAAAATACTTTCATGCGTATTTTGTTCCCGAAATATGTTTTTATGGGTGATTCGCAGTTTCTTGACTGGTTTGGAAGTGATAGAGCTCCACCTATCTTATAGATGCTTAGCGAAGTTAGAACTAGAATAAAATTTGAGTTTTCGTATTTGAAGCGATCCCGACATAGACCTGACCGCAGGCCTGCGTTCAAATTTTTGCCTTCAAAATTGGTTTATGTTATTTTTGTAAGCTCAAAATGATTTAAAGCATTTTCTACATAAAAAGAAGTTTGTACAGTGGATTACGATTGTTCGCCAAGTCACATTTTGCTTCGTTCTCAGAGCACATGTTCGCGGTTCAATGATAATATTTAGGCAATCCTAAAATACCACGTGGTACCTTTCCTTTTTTGCTGTTATTTATTGCTATTTAGCTGCTAAATAGTGAAAATACCCTGTATTGTATGTTACCTTGTGACTCATGTGAGCATTGCGCTCAGAACCAAAAATAAGTTAAAGACTTTTTGCATTGTAAGTAAGTTTTTTGCAGGATGATCCTGAATTAGCCTGCATGCTAGGACCTGCGGAATTCTGTAACCACTGCATCCGGACTCTCATACGTACAACAATGTTAGTACTGTACGTCACGCTCATGAAAACATGCAGAAAGAGTCTGAAGGCATAATTTGAGCGAAAGCCTGCGGTTAGGTCTATGTCGGGTGCGCTTTAAATATGAAAACTCATGTTTTCCTAGGTTCTCACTTCGTTAAACATCTATAAAATAGATGGAGCCCTATCGCTTCCAAATCAGTCAAAAAACTGCTGAATCGCCCATAAAAACACATTTTCGGGAACAAAATATGCATGAAAAACAAAAGTTTGTTTTTGTGACTGAATTGGAAGCGATAGGGCTCCATCTATTTTATAGATGTTTAACGAAGTGAGAACCTAGGAAAACATGAGTTTTCATTTTAAAGCGCACCCGACATAGACCTAACCGCAGGCTTTCGCTCAAATTATGCCTTCAGACTCTTTCTGCAATGTTTTCATGAGCGTGACGTACAGTACTAACATTGTTGTACGTATGAGAGTCCGGATGCAGTGGTTACAGAATTCCGCAGGTCCTAGCATGCAGGCTAATTGAGGATCATCCTACAAAAACTTACTTACAATGCAAAAAGCCTTGAACTTATTTTTGGTTCTGAGCGCAATGCTCACGTGAGTCACAAGGTAACATACAATACAGGGTATTTTCACTATTTAACAGCTAAATAGCCAATGGCCAAAAAAGGAAAGGTACTACGTGGTATTTTAGGCGATGATTGATTTTTTGATTGCCTAAATATTATCATTGAACCGCGAAGATTTATGCTTTGAGAACGAAGCAAAATTTGACTTGGCGAACAGTCGTAATCCACTGTACAAACTTCTTTTTATGTAGAAAATGCTTTAAATTATTTTGAGCTTACAATAATAACATAAAAATAATATGAATGAATAAAATATGAAAATATGAATAAATATCTTCAAATATGAAAACTCAAATTTTATTCTAGTTCTCACTTCGCTAAGCATCTATAAGATAGGTGGAGCTCTATCACTTCCAAACCAGTCAAGAAACTGCGGAATTACGCATAAAAATACATTCTCGGGAAAAAAATACGCATGAAAGTACTTTTGAGCGGAAAAAAGCAGATAAACCTTTCTTTTAAAGGTATGACACAGCTGGACTAAAGCGACTGTTTTGACTTTTGATTATGTTTATGCACAAAAGACTTTGAAAGGATAGAAACCTTAGGTGGAATTAAAGCTTTGGCCAACATTCAAGCCTGCTTTTTTCAAAACTTTTGATTTTTTCCTGAATAATCAAACAAAAACGGGATTCTTTCTATTTAGTGATGGTAGTCTGTTAGACACACAACTGTAAAACAGATCAATTCGTTGAAAGGCAGATAAGCCACGGCAGTTTTCAGAATGGACTTATAATTTTGGCCAGCACTGTATAAGGCGACTCCGCTCGGCTCAAATGAGTCTTGTCGTCGGTGCTCAATGCGGTCGAATCTCAGTCAGGGTCCAGTACAGATGGTTTGGGGTCAAACTAGACTTCGTTTTTGAAGTTAGAGGCAATGGGGATATCGTTTTTCAGGTCTTAGGCAGAGCGCTGAGAAAATAAACGACAACATGTCACGTTTTACGAGTTGAAAGTGTTCTTTCGCAAGCGCGTGAATCTCAAAAGCAAAACTCAGACTAACAAATGGCTTGTATAGCGCACAAACAATCGCATGATACTGAATATGGGCTATGTGTATATAATATTACTCCAAACTATATTATGTAAAAAGCTTCGAAAACTTATGTCTCCTAATATCTGTTCGCGAATTTGTTGGTTTCCAGATCAACACCATTCCAACTGGGTTGGTTCGGAATACATATCGGAGAGTTCACATAAGTTTTGGACCTTTCTGATTTGGATGGTTAGAACGCTCAAGAATCTATTATATAGCGAAGGGAGCGAATCAAACCATTGCCTCTCGTCTTTTTTGAGCCAAAAATAATGTAAATCTACGCACTGATAATTATCGCGCTCCAATCACACGCGGTGTCCCTTAAACCATGCGGGAAAAAAGCATTGTCATATCGTTGAGGCCACAGATTTCGTTGATCTAAGAGGTTCTTAACATTCTGAATACCAAAATGGTACCATTCTCAAGACGGAGCACTCAGAATGTTTTCTTCTGCTTTTGTTATATTTGATACCTCAATATGCGCTTTATTCGCTTTATATTGTTATGCTGATTGAATAGGGATTTCCCTGCTGACTTTTACATCAAAGGAACTTCGTGAATTTTTGCGAAGTCATGGGGGACTTCGTTTACAAAATTGCTTCAAACCAACGCGTGCCAGGCCCTGATCTCAGCTGAAGAGCCAAGCCGAGGAGGACACAGCGCCGATAGCTTGGAGGACGACACTTCAATAAAGGATATCAACATACCAGAGGCCTACTGAAGGGAGGGGTAGGGCGGGGGGGGGAGAGGCGCCCCCTCTCCCCGAGAATGGGTTGCGAAATTTTTGAAAGTTACTCAGATGTGTTATAAAGATGTGCAGAGGACTTGTTTCTACTTGTAAAGAATTAAAATAATTTTTAAAAAAATTTAAAAATTTAAACTAACCTTGTAAAGCGTGGCTGACGCCACGCACCTTCATCCGGAAAAAAATTTTGCCCCCCCCCCCCCACCCCAACGGACATCCTGGGTACACCACTGCAGCATACCCCTGACACCACGTCGGGCCCCGCGATAGCGCCTAATCCAGGTCAACTATTGCCGCCACACTATAACGATTTTCGTTTTGGCTGAACCTCTTGAAACTCACTCAACTGAAGCTCTTTAAACTCATATAACATCACCCAATCTACATATTTAGAACAGCGAGTGGACATATACAAGCATGTTCACAAATGTCTCTAACAAGAGTCTCACTGCCGGAGGTTAAAGCCAAATAGCGACGGAAATCAGTATGTTTCAGCACCTTGAAATGTTTATCACACAATTAGAAATCAATTTATAAATTTGTTTGTTATAAATAAAGGTTTCACATTAATTTGCATGCAGATTGTTTAGCGTCGATTGGTCAACATACTTCTTTTCTTGTTGGCTGGAAATACTAAATAATGTTTGCAATTAATTGAAGCAAATTCGAAGAATGACATAGAATATATCAGAAGACCCTCTAACTTGCCATACTTAAGCAGTGTTGCAACAGCAATATCGAAAGGGACCGTAGTCGGGGTTGCACACAAATTATTTCAATATCCTCTTTTGAGGCCTCTCTCGGCTATCAAAACATGTGGATCTCGCGCAAAAGCTGCTGAAGAGCCTTCATTGAAGCTTACCCAAGCAACGTGATTGATTGAGATTGATCCTCACCGCCGAAAATCCGCTTCTAAATCCGCGCATTCAGAATCTAGAACTTATCTAGCAAACGACATGTGTTGAGTTCCGCGCGGAAACAATAGAAAACAGGCAAATGGCGAGATTCGGTCTGGAAGTTAGATGGAGAGCTTCGAAGATACTTTTCTCTGCTGTGCATGTCGCGTTTGCACTGTCGCTAAAGCCGTGCCTCAGTTGAGTTCTTTAATAGGTCTCTTAGACCCTTTTAAAGGCAGCGTTCGAGCAAACTTGGCATTTCTTAGCTATCACATTAAGCACTAGGACAGCAATCTAGAACTACTTCGCAAGCCGTGTCTCTTCACATTGCTTTTAAAAAAGAAAATAGAATGACGCTCTTTTGTCCGCTGGTCTCCCTGCACATTAGCCCTTCACGCATTTACATGTGGCAAGCACAGTAAAACACATACTATTTAAGGTGCTCATGCTTCTTTCCGACAAGACTGTTCCGCGGTCGTTCACCGCTTTCAAATAAACAACAAGTGAATAGGAGGCTTTTATAGATTCACGTTAATCAAATTCGATATTTGAAAGCTGTGCGCGCATCTCTTCTCCCCGCTCAATCAGGTTGCCTTCGTCCGTAGGCTTTATACACAAGCAAATATGCTACCACTGCTTTATGCGAATTATATCCTGTGTGTAATATTCGTGCTTAGCCCCGGCTATGGCTGTTCAAACCTCTGATTTGGAAACGGCCAAGTAACTTACAAACTTGTGCTTTAGTTTTTTTCATTTTCGGCCTTTTCTTGGAGTTTCACTTGGCTGCGACGTAATCTCGGTTTCAACTGCTCCCTCCCTGCCGCCGATCTATAGATGAAGTATGAATTGTAGTAATGACTCGTGGTGTAACGATATTCAACACTTTTATATTAGAAAATCTGTGTTGAGAGCAAGTGGATTATGTACGACATAAAGATTAGTACGATATAAAGAAGGTGTTCCAAAAAATGTACCGCTTGATCTTGATAGCCTTTGCGCTGTATTTTTCTGCCAATCCTATGGGAATTCCATGTTCGATCTCGATGAATCTTGGCATATCGTTGTAAATGTTTTGTTACTGTAGCCGGCACCAAGATTGTTAAACCGTTTATTCGGCTAACGTTTCGGCATAGTCGCCTTCGTTAGAGCCTATAAAGCATAGAACATTTGGATTTATCCCATCACCTAGGCCGAATCGTTAAAAAACTGTTTTCTTGTTGCCGGTTACAGCAACAAAGCATTTACAAACTATGAAAAATATTTTATACTTTGCTTCAAACTGATTTGCAGGAGCAAAGTACCGTTTGCACTTCGCTATTCTAAGATTAAAGTAGGAGTTTCTAGCATCATGGCGTTGCGCAGACCAGCTGCAATCATAATATTTCCAAAACGCCTGAGACTTTTTTCTGATGCTCTTTTTAGAGTCCATGATTCCAGCAAACAACCGTTATGCAGGTTTGTGAAGCAGTTGAGATGCGGTGATCAGTTACAAAAAAATTCGCAAAGATTGTTTTAATGTGTTCTTGATACAACTTTCGAAGAAATTCCCGAAGTGATGTGCAATGTTCAATCTCAAATTCACCAACTTCAATTTGCTCTGTGAAATGCTTCTCTTCTTTTGAAATTTCAAGGCAAAATCTGGTTTTTAATCGTGCAATACTTACTCAGAAGTTTCTACCGTGGTTGTAAAAACGAAAAGAGATTTTTACACTTTTTCTATTTGCAGAAAAGCTTACCTCTGCAGATTCCTTGCTGGCCTTTGTCAAGATCGGTGATCGCACCGTTTTATCCGGAGGCAGCTCTTCTTGTGCTGTCTCTTTCTCGTTTATAAGTGTAATTCCGTGTATTCTCCCTTTCGAGCGCCTAGGACTCGACTGCGTCTCCAAATTTGAATCTCTCAGCTGGTGTTGGGTGCACTGCTCCTCAATCCATTCTCGAACGGTCTCAAACAAACTTTGTTTCTCCTTCGCTCTCTCTGCATTGAAGATCTTGCCCGCATCCTCTTCAATGTAGGACTGTGTTTTCTGAGGAGACTGGGCCGTGTTCTCCACTTCCAGATCTTTTGTTTGTGCCACTAGCGAGCAGAGTTTCGATCCTGATTCTGTCTTATTTTTCTTTCTTCTCTCGTAAATAGTCTCTTCTGCCTCAGAATCATCGTTATGGAAAATATTCCTTCTTTTCTTTGGAAACTTCGGTGGATCTCTTCCACCCCCTGTGGTGACGGCTACAACACCAAGTATTTCAAGTAACTCTTTTCTGTGAACTTTGCTTCCATTGTTCATTAGCGGAGTGGAAACACTTAGTAATTGAGTAGGTGCTGGATTATGTTCGATGCTCTCTGTAAAACCACCATTACAATCTCCAATGAAGTCAAGTGTTGATATTCTAAAACTTCTCAAAACTTTTGAAGTGTATCGCGAAAATTTGCTATCGCATAACGCATTTCTGCGAAACCTTGCAAAAAAAATGCAGAACTACCTTACATCAAAGAGCGGAGAGGGGAAGCCACTGACTAAGGGCCGCATGCATTAACATTCCCGCTGGGAGGAGATCGCAGCTTATAAAGAACGTTTCATATCCTGAAGCTCCGAACTTCTGGATTGCGCGCTGTCTACCTATCCGTAAGTATTCCTATCAGTATTTACTTTGAACATATTGAACAGGAGCGAGAAACTGTACAAGCCTCATTTTCTAGCATTTTGTGCGATCCCCT
The DNA here is from genome assembly GCA_958299035.1 of Cylicocyclus nassatus. NCBI lineage: Eukaryota > Metazoa > Nematoda > Chromadorea > Rhabditida > Strongylidae > Cylicocyclus > Cylicocyclus nassatus. The sequence continues at coordinate 82,492,022 of CATQJL010000112.1, forward strand.
GATGATCCCTGGCGGCCAACCGTCTTTCCTACAAAGTCATTTTTCTTTCTTCAGAGTTAGCGAAAACATTCCAAAGTTGTAATGTTCATCTACCCCAACGGTGCCAAGCATGTTGCTGATAAGAACAAATGATGTATTGGAGTCATGAAATTTGCGATGAACCACAAGTCGAATGTTAGGGTTTATCGAAAAATTCGATTTTTCAAAACTCATCTGTTCTTATCAGCAACATGTTTAGCACTGTTGTGTAGATGTTTAGTACAACTTTAGAAGGTTTTCGTTAACTTTGAAGAAAGAAAAATGACTTTGAAGAAAAGAGGGTCGGCCGCAGGGGATCATCAGGGGATCATACAAAATGCTGGATAATGCGACTGTACAGCTTTCCGCTCCTGTTCAACATGTTCATAGTGAAGAAAGGTAGGAATACTTATGGATAATTATACAGCGTGAAATCCAGATATCTGGAGCTTCAGAATATGAAGCTTTCTTTCTAAGCTGCGATACCCTCCCCAGCAGGGATGTTAATGCACGCGGCCCTAAATCTGTCTCAGATTTCGAACTTCTGCACTCCGAGGCACAAACCCGTATATACAATCATCCATGTTCACAGGCGGTGCTATACCTGTCGCATCCAAATCGTGCGACTTTCTCGATCGTGGGTACATCTTTAGCAGCCAGAATTGCACAACTGGCTAGCTAGTGGCTTCGCTACCTTACCGCAAAGAAACCTATTCTTCATATCTAACCATATCTATGGACGATGTATGGTTCGATATGAAGAGTAGGAGCGCTATATTCGCATCCAAATCGTGCGACCTTCTCCGTAGTAGATACAAATTTAGCAGCAAGACCTGCACAATTAGTTAGCAAGTGGCTTCACTACCTTACCGCAAAAAAAACCCACTCTTCATTTCTAACCATACCTAGACGGTGTCTTCAGTGCACTTGCAAATCGCTTCCTTTTTAGCCAAAGACTTATGACTGCTATATTGAAAATGCGCGTTGATTTTGCGTTTTACAGAAGTCCGTCCATGCCTATCAACTTGGGAAAACATAACCTCTCATGGGAATATGAATTATGGAGGGGGCAGCGAACAACTTGGTGAGGTGATAAATTTAGATATGCATATTAAAGTAGGGTGTCCATGGCTCATAAATGCTGCAGTCACTAACGAATCGAAGAAACTTCTCCGTGCCACCTGCAATCACCCACCTTTGCTTTTTACTGTGGGAGTCATAACGGCCTGGAAAATACGGTAAAAATTCTATGCGGCAGACTAATGTTGTGTAAGAATGCTCTCTATGCTCACCGTCATCATCACTGGTTCCGTCAAATCCGTCGTTTCCTCATCTTTCTTTCTAGACAAGCAGAGACAGACTGTCTAAATTCTTACATTTATAGTGAACTTCAATCCTCGCCATTACTTGTGCGATCAAAGGAGCTACTGCCAGGGTATAGACTGCTACTAAAGAAGCACTTGGCCAAAAGGTCACATGCGACCACATTATGAGTGATGTACCATAACAAAATGAATACCACTTCGCTATCTCTCTATTTATACTCAACCACTGAGATGATATATTGGGAATTCATAAATGTGACTTTGCCCACTATCGCCACCCTTATTTCACAAGGACAATCAACATTACTTCTGCCTATTTGCTTGTAATTGCCCCAAGCAACATATCGCCGACATTCTTGGACATATGCTATCATAACTTATAATAACGGGCTAAGGATGTTTACGTGTTTTTGTGTGGATGTGTGTGTGTAAGTCTGTCTGTCTGCCACGAAATTCGTGGAACGGTTGCCAACCAACATCTTAAGCCCAAATTTTGCACGGCGCATGCTACCAACATGAGAGTTCAATATACCAAAGCTTGAGCGGATCCTTTCAGTGAATCCTTTAAAAATCACGCGTCAGACGGATCCACTTTTCTTTTTATCCGCAAAAGTAGTTCAGTATGCAAACTTTTTGCTACGTTATGATTATGTTTAGCATATAAATCCGCAAAATTTTCTCCGGCAACTCAAAAAACTACTAAAGTTTAATCGCATGCGAAAACGCGGCAGGTGCTCACTTCTTCGATTTCCAGAGGTTCTATTAGACGAAATTGAAAGATTTTTGCTCAGAGACGTAGCTCACATTATCAGTTTTTATAATGGCAACTATTGAGTTTTCAAAAGTTTAGTATTCATTCTGAAAAAAGTATTTGTTCCCCGTTCGAAAGAACCCTTTCATACAAAATTACCGGTTACTTACGACAGTGCATCTGAAATGAAAAGCTTTCCCCATTTCATTCGTGATGCTCGGTGAGTTTCATTGCTAACTTAACAGAGGAGGAAAGCAAGACTTCCAACGCGCTGGCCACACGTGTCAGACCTTTGGACAGGTGGAAGCAGTTTGACTTTAAAACGCATAAATTAGTCTGTAAGACATCAGCGTTACAAGCACATGCATACTTTCATAGCATACCGTACCAGCGTGTAAGCCCACCATGCAGAAGGACGAGCCGGTTCGATAAGCGGGTCCTCTAGAATTTGCTCCTCAAACGGGTCCACCTGGCTTTTGACGCGCAAAACTAGGTCACAAATTCAATTTTTTGCAAAATCTGATTTGCCTGACAAGCAGATCTGCGCTCCAAGAATTCTAGCTCCAGAAGTACTCAAAAAGTTTGCTTTTCTGCAAAAACAGCGCCAAAAAGTAGTGGTCGCGTAGAGAGTCGATTTGGCAAGGTTTCATCTCAAAATCTGAAAAGATTTTTGCACGGAAATGTAGCCCAAAATGAATATTACATTTATAACATTTATCAAGCTAAAACAAATTCAATAATCTGTTCGAGTTCGTTTTATTTCTGGCAAAAAAGTTTTCTTTCTCGAAATTACCGATCTTACATAGGAATGCTTTAAGAATGAACAGTTGTTTACAATTCATTTATAATGTACAGCATCGTGCGGTGAGTTTCATAGTCATCATTTTGGTAGCATGAATAAGGCAACAGGGTAGCAGAGCCAGTGCGAACCTCCGCGAAGCGGAGGTGACGCACTGGTTTAAGTATAAAGCAATTCGTTTAAAAACTATTAAGCTTTATATTTCACCCAGGGCTCGGCACGAGCTGGCACCAGGGAAATTTCAAAACGAAGTCCCGTTTGATATTGAAAATTTCGTACGAATTCAATTTTGACCTGTTTTGAAAACCCGTCATCATTTTTATATTATGTAAAAAAATGTAGTAGTGTTTTCACGCATTTCTAATTTCATGAAAGAACTTTTCACAGCTGAGCTTTTTAAGTGGTCGAATCACATCTTGAGAAGCAGAAAAAGCCGATTTTTCGACTGCGGAGCGGGCCGAGTGGTTTTCAAATTGCTATAAAACGCTGAAAAGAGAACATTATGAAACTGTTTCTACTCCGTGTGTAATCTTTTACAGTGTAGATACATTTTATGAAAAAAAGTATGAAAACTTATGTGAGCAAAGTGTCGGTGCCAGCTAATTTAGAAAAAACTTGGGCACAGCTTTCATTCACATAAGTTTTCATAAATTTTTGGCCTATAGTTCCGGTCCACCAACGCGCATGCACACACCAAATTTGGTGTCATACTATTGCGTTTTGGCTGAAAACAACGCTTTTGTTTGTTGATGGACAGCTTGCCAATGGCATGCCGGTGGCATGCCGGCGGCATTTTTGCGGCAGTTCTCCGCCTCGGCCCCTGTAGAAACGATATCCCCTTCGCTTTCCGCCATGAAAACGATATCCAGCTTGACCCGGTGCCAGCTGTGCTGAGCCCTGATTTCACCCTTCGAATACCGGAGTCTTTCGCAAAACAGGCTTCACAGAAAAGAATGCAATCCAAGTGGGCATTGTGAAGGCAGCGTCTGCGCAAAAGTGGGAGGATGAATTTTTTTTGCGCATTGCAGGAGCGGGCATCCCAGCCAAGCCATCACCGAAGTGATTATGTCGTGGTTTGACCTACATAGCGAGAAAGTCGCTATGGAAGAGGTCCTCCGCCCGTCTTGCTCCTTCAAAAGCGCAAATACGAAAAACCAGAAATCTTACGAAAATCAAAAACTGTTCTCGATTGCACGAATTCCGTCGACTGGGAAGAGGACGTCATAAAACCCATGTCTATGACTGTTTCGTTCCCTGCTGTGATGTTTTAAGATTTTTGAGCATATTCAAAAACAGCAAAACTGAAGTAATTCTCTTCATTTGCTTCTGAATTTCGAACTATCTCATACTAATTCATGCAAAGGTGCCACTGTAATATGCAATAGCTTCTCTTTAGTCGGGGATACTTTCGAATTTTTTCTCGACCCTGCTTGAAAGATGCCAATCTTGTGTAATCTCCTTCAATTACTTCTAACTCTCAAATTTTCTTTCCCATGATAAAGGCACTGCTATAAAGAGCATGACTTTTTCTTTCAGACAGAAATAATTTCAAGAAGATTTATTGAGAATAAAGGAAATGATGAATTTAAAAAAATTGGCGAATTAACGCCCCCCAACTTCTGAATATTATACTGCGAATTTACAATGTAATCATATCCGAAGAACACATCGAAATATCTAATAATAATCAGCTTGAAGCCCTGATTCCAAATATGCCATTCCTAGCCAGGCCCAGCACGAGGGTGGCAGATGGACTCGGTAAAACGGCTTCGCCTTTGCCACTATCGATTTCACGATTTCCTCCCTGATCCTGCCAGCTGCGTAGGTTGTTCGGTGGGAGCACGCTTTCTCCTTCCAAGGGACCGGTGTCGTAGCTCCGGATCCTAACAAGGAGGAGAGGAGGCGTTTTGAAACCAAAATGCCACTGTATAGTAAACTTTGGTGTAAAACACATTTATGCAAGAATTTTGAAAAAATTAGAACAAAAGTTCTGCCTGCAGGGCTTATCAAACGCAGTGTCGCTTGCATCAGCATCTCCACACCCACGCTGGACTCTGCATCTCTTCAGCAAGCATGCTCTCTGATCATTTTCCCAGGGCGAGCATGGGAAGGGCGGAGTCTCAATCGATTGGAAGTGAGCATGTTCGCGGAAGAGACGCAGAGTCCAGCGCGGGAGTGGAGATGCTGTTGCAAGCGACACTGCGTTTGATAAACCCTGTACCTCAAGTGCGCATTAGGTGGGCAATTGCCCACCTGATTTGGAAAAATGTTGGGCACGCACTTCGTTAACGTATTTTACTTGAATTTTCATACTTTGTTCCTTGGTCCTACTGCGCGTATAGATATCAAATCACGCGCGATATCGTCATTTCTGCGTTGCAAACGAGCCATATTTCCATTTTTTGCTAATGGGAAATTTTCACAAAAAAAAAGCTTGCCACAACCTTCACTCACGTAATTTCAATGAAACTTTCCAGTTAGCCCTTGTAGGCCCGTGTAACACGATTCACACCTTCGATACATAGAGCCATGTACTCTGATAACCTTCTCTCCGAGCGTCATAATAGAACACAACCTTCACCCGGAGAGAAGTACAGAAGTCATTCGGGGAGAAGCCCTGGATATTGTGACATAACTAATGACATAGCCAAATAAGGATAAATGTGAATGAGGCAAATATGGTAGCGACATCCAAAAGAAGCTCAAAAAACCGAAGGATTGCGTTTTTATGGCCTGTTTTACTGAAAGAAGGTTTTTATTTGAAAATTCAACTAGAAACTAGGACAAAAATTTCTCAATCAACCTTCCTCTAGACTGCGAATGAGCGTTGGAAGTTCATGAAAGCAGCTGAAGTTTAATAAAAACGAGAAAGTGCGCTCAAGTCTTGCGCAGAGAGTCGCCACATAAATGCTGGTCTGTCTCGTTATGAAGTGATTTTCAAGACCCGCGACGTTGTCAGTGCTCCTGCCGTCTCATGAGGATCACAACGATATATAACGTTACAGGGTTTCGTTATGACCCCGCGGAGATCAATGACCAGAGCCAAATACCCTGCCGGTTCCGGTCTATCTCCGCTGCTTGTCTGCGTCTCCGCGCGTTGCACGCTACCTCGCTATCTCAATTGCGGGGCGCTGGGCACTTGGCTCTGGTACCCTTTACTTCGTTGTTCAGAGCCCAATTACGACAATCTATATATCATACTAGATGGCTTACCCGGCTCTGCCCGGCCCTGTCAATAATTTATTTGTAATCAGCATGCTCACTTACCCCCTGTGCCAACTCCCAGCCCGTAGCTCAAATTTTGCAAAAAATCGATAAAATCGATATCCGAAAAGTAGCCTGTGACACCCGCCGGGGCCCGAAGTGTATGTGTGCCAAGTTTGGTCCTGATCGGTTCAGAAATGGGATTTTTCATTCGGAACATACGTACAGACAGACATACATACAGAGAGACAGAAAACAGACATTCAGCCTTATATATAAGATTATAGCTCTTGATCTCTGTTTCTAGGCTGACAACGTCGCAAGACTCCTCTTTATTGTTTAAACGAGAAACCTGGAAAAAAACGGCGTTTTCGAAAACCACTTGTTTTTTCTTCAATTTAACTCTTTTCAATCGGCTTTTTTGTGTAGTCGATAGGTCTTGTTTCTGTCTATGATGTAGACAACATCGCCGAGCTTACCTCTTTGCTTATGCCGGTTTTTTTTGTAAAAATTACCAAAAAAATGCGTTTTTCTTTACCTTGTTCTCTTTCAGTGTGCTTTCGCAACGAATTTTTTCCAGGTTGGACAATACTTGCTCAGAATGATGAGCGGAAGAATCCAGACAACATCGCAGGAATGCGGCGTTGAAAATCTAAAGGACGCATCAAAAAATCAGATTGGCGCGTCGATGTGCAACATATCTTTTTAGACGTGTTTAACATGTTCAATTCGGTTGTTGACAGGTTTTTCTTCTTTCGGCCTCTTAACTACCGCCACAGCTAAACGGCGCTTGTCTTGATTGGAGAAGAACTTTGTTTTTGCTGCCACCCAATTTAACCGTTAATCCTGAAGAGGAAACTGTGCGTAGGAAACCACCAAGTTAAGGCTTCAAATTTGGTGATGTGCTAACCTCTGCTTTATATGAATTTTTCAAGTTTCCTGGTTTAATTCATATCTCTGAATTTCCATCTATTTATCTGAAACAACACATTCACTTTCTATAGGGGGCAGGAATTGAAACAACTATCACTTTCTAGGCTCTGTGTCTTGACTATCGAAGGTATGCCCGTGTTCATGTACGTACGAAGTTCCATGCCATATCGTCATGTGTGCTTTGTAAATGAGCCATTTGAATTCACATCTTCATTCACCAATTATGCAAAAATTCTGGAAAAATGCTTTTTACACCTTCCATTCACATAAGTTTTTCATAATTATTCATAATTTGTTCCCACTAGCCTATCTTCGTTCGCTTACGAAATTTGGTGCCATATCGTTGCGCATACATTGAGAACTAGACATGCACGTTGTTACAAGTAGCATCGTTCAAGCGACATCGCGCGTGCGGCAATTAGCGACGGCGAGGTTTGACCCCCACGCTCCAGTGTGCGTCTGTTGAGGCAGATAACATGTTGAGATAAGCAGATAGCATGAGCTACCGATTCTTTTTCGGGACTTCGCCTTGATGCTTTTCACCCAAAACGGTTTCCTCCTGGCATTCGCCCATCTCGTGCCGGGCCGTGTTCCTAGCTGCTAAGCGTCATTCTAAAGCGAGTTATGAGCCTGCTATATAGAAATTGACAAATTACTTCCAAATTGGGCAAGACGGCCTATAAATGGGAATCTGCTCGAAAAAGGTGCTATGACATTGAACTAGCATCAGATTAGGCCTTTCGATCTTGGAAAGGAGCATTTTGCACTTTCAGATAATGCACTTGCACCTAGACGCTGACACCGTGGCATCATTAAGTCGATGGGCACACAAATTTTGCACAGAAAACAAACCATAATTTGCTTCAGAATAATGCTCAGCACCTAGGAACAGTATGTATGGAATCAGCGTTTCAAGCTGATTCCAATTATGTGTCTCATCTCAAAAATGAATTTAAGTAAGTATCCTCTCCTTGTAAGTGTTATTTCTGCTCTTTGGAGCAGATAGGTTGTTGTGCCGACAATGTCGGCACTCTTCTTTACCGTATCACTCATGTCTAAGCAGCATACAGGTCATGTCGCAAGCATGACCTGTTGTGATATAAGTAACACTACAGCCCAAATGCAATTATACTAATATGTCACGCTCATTATATTGCAGCATTCTACCGCTGCACGAATGGGTGCATGTCGTCTGTTCAATAAGGCCTAAGGCATACCTCACGCGATTCGGCCGATTTGCCACTTTCACGCGACTTGGCAACTTGCCAGATTTTTATAAATTTATCATGCGCACTTCTCGGATGCATATTTGGGTAGCTTGTGTAAGCTGTTGCAAACAGAGTAAGCTCTGACCAAAGGCAGCGCATTAACGACGAATTACGAAGAGTCGCTCTTGTGCCAAATCGCGCAGCGACCGGAAACGCGCGAGGTATGCCTTAGGCCTAAAGCTCTAGTAGCTTACGGTGTTCTTGTAACACAACACCAGGAGCCGCCTACTCCATTAGATACAAGCGCAACTTATCCGCCTAAGGCCACAATAAAGCCTACCAACCAGCACAGCTGCCTCAAGGTTTTCCTTTTACCCTAAAGTCAATTTTTTGAGAACTATGGCACCTACAAGAGTAGAATTATACTATCATACTTCTGAATGTATGTGCTGTTCAAATGGATGGGTGAGAGAAACCCAGTCCCGCTAAGAATGGGGTTGTCACTTCATTCCCATCATTTTTTCTCTGTAATGTTGAAATATGGAAATGTAGTTGAATTCCTGTTTCAGGTAGCAAAGTAACAACAATGTTTAGTTTGTTTTGGGGGCGAACATACGCTTTTTGATACTGAATCGTGAGATAACCTAGTACTTTGACTGGAGACTATTTGTTAGCTTGCCATTCTATCACATTTTCGACCACATCGCTCTTACCACCGCTATCTTACGATGAGCTCTCGCTTAGACTCTCCAATTTGCCAACCTCATTTTAAGTTTCGAAATTTGTTATAATGGGAAGAGATCGACAGACCATAAGCATATTCAGCTTCCATGTAAAAGTTGAATACTGGGACAAGACCTGGAATACCGTTAAGCAGTGCCTGAATGGAAACAAACAAACTCTCAAAAGGTAATTAGCAAACGAACCAGAAATGGTTAGGGTTTTCGTTTACATGCTCATTCGTTTCCATAAAAAGAACCATGTTAACGGCATAAGCATTTTGAAGTAAAGGAGATGGTCGTCAAACATATAATGACACTCTTACTCGCCGTTAAAAAAATTAGCCCCAGCCACGTTTCGGTGGCTGAAATGAACGTGGAGCAGTTGCAGTGCGCGCTGCCACGGCATAAACGCTCGCAAGTTCGAATTTCGCGCATGCATTCAAGTGTACTCACTTCTCCAAAATGGTTCAGTGAGAATGTGCTGAATGCTAAACAAGGCCTGTGATATCGCGTTTAGCATTTACTTGTACGGCTAATGCTGAACCAATAACTACAGCTACACTTTGAAGTAAGCATTATATTTGAAAGCTGCACGCTAAGGTGACGACATTTGATTATACATTAAGAAATTATTGATCCAAGGGATTTTCATTTGAATTTCGTAAAGTATTAGCGATCCTGCAACTGGAGCAGCCTTTGAATGAAAGTTTTCACATTTTTGAAATACTTCCTGTGAGAATTCCTGAGTCATGATATATAAGCGGTAGAAATTGGTAAGGTTTTCTCAAGCAATTCAGGCGAGACTAAAAAAGCCCAAAATAAAATCATTTGAATACTTTTCATTTGAAAACTTTTAGCGCTTGGGATAATATCGAATCTAAGTTTGAATTTTATTCCCCAAAAATTGCGTAGCCAATTGCTAAACAATCACTCACAATCTTAACATACTTTCGTACGCAGCACTATGGTTTAGCGCCAGTGAGCGCTGTCACTGGAAACATGTCAACGAGTTCGTTCCCGCCGCTGCATTCATGTGTACTCACTCCATCTCAGTGGTCTAGTGAGAATGTGCTGAATGCTAGAAAATCATCTGTGGTTTCTTGATTAGCTTTCAGTTGTAACACTATTGCTAAACCAATGCTGCAGTCACATTTTGCTCAATTTGCACATCTTCCATGACCAATGGTTTCAACTTGAAATCCGAAATTCATCAAGGATCAAGAACTTGGAGAATGTGAAAATATTAGAGATCCTTGAAGTTGAAGTCACGACCTTTAAAAACCATTTTGTCCATCACTTTCAGTCACTATTTTCCTGGTGAATAACACAACATTCTTTTCAATCTCAACAACGCCTTGCCCAATCCAAACAAACTGCAAATTATCGATGTAGAGGATGAGTTCGTGCATTATAGAGACTTTACAGATTGTTCAACAGATATTAATATCCTCATCAGACGTTTGAACTTCATTAGTAGCAATGTCTACAACGCATTTGAACATACTCTGGTGACATGATCTTATTCGCAAAGTGAACTTCTTTATTCAGCATTTCAACAGCTTAAGCATAATGAACACTTATTAATGAACAAAAATGAACATGATACATTGTTGAAAAAGTGATGCCTCGACCACAAGCAATTCAAAGCATCATGTTAAAAGTACAGTTAAGCAAAAATAACATACAATGCGGCATTACGCTTACGCAATATTGTAACTTTTGACGAAAAAAATGACGCATGGAAAAACACTTAAGCACACTTCCTGCGGCACACATCTGTTAAAGAAGTCGTATAGGGGAAGTAAGAAGATAAGAATTACCCCAAGCGTTCGACACAACAAATAATGGATGAAAATCAAAAATCGCAAATAATACCCACGTTTTGACTCAATTTTGAGGGGGAAAATTAGCTCGAATCAGCCCGACTTTGTGAATGTGGCTCGCAAAAGCGCTCTGTGATTTCGACCTGCACACACGCATTAATTAACCGGAAGAGACAAGATTTCCCGATACATATAAGGATATATAGATTAAGTACAATGAAACCGCAGCAATCATTTCAGATGTCATATACCCACTCAAACCCTCATTTTCGTCATGATCAGCTCATCATGAATTTAGGACTAATGGTCACCGCCGATTGAAGTGAACAAGCAGAAAAATCAACATAGAACAAAATTAGCGCGGTTTTTTTTTCATACTATGCGAATAAGATTTACCCCCATAGCTGCCATGTTACAGCGATAGCAGACAAGCGAATAATATCGCAGTAATAATCGTAGTAGTAGTAGTATTAGTAGCATAGGAACATACCCATATAGCGATAGACTTGGCAGGGCAGCGAGCATTTGAACCGCTAAAGACATCCCACTACATGCCTTACAGCTACGCGGCCCGTTTTTATGGAATCAGTCGAAAGCAATGTAAATCGCAACGTAGAAAAGGAATTGCTGACTGTAAAGGTTGTGATAGGACCAACCAGATGGAAGATTTCAGAAGTGATCTTAGGGAAAATTGGCTAAACGAGCGTACTACTAGAAATTTTAGAAGTGAATCACATCATCTAGATTAGGAAGAACATGACGTCATATGCTGACCCGACAGCAAGTGCGTCGTTCACAAAGATGGTGGAGGAATTGCCAGTGGATCCGTCGTTGCACTGCCTGATGTGGGAGCCTAAACAGACATGTTGAACGAAATTCCAAACAACAAGAGAACAGCCCAGAAGACTCAAAGAACAATTATTCACCTGAAGTCTCACAGCTGATTGTGAACCAGCATGTGGTTTCATGAAAACGCTAACCTTATCAAAATGATTGACAATTCTTGTCACTAGATGAGGATGCTGTTTCAATATGTCGTCCCATCCTGGTGTCGATGTGATATATTTAGGCCGTTGAAGTATGAACTGGAATATCGAATCTCAGTATGCGGAGATTATTACTCAAAAAAATGTGACTTGAAAGGCAATTAAAATACGCCTTTATCCTGCAAAAAGTGCATAGCACTAACCTGTACAGCTCGCTCTTGCAATCGCTCTGCATTGTACAAATCTCCCAGAATCAGTAGCTGGCACACATTTTCATTGGATAGATTCTCGACCAGGAACTTCTCGCAGTGATTCTATAGATGATAAAACACTTTTGAATATCTGCTCAATTGCTGGTGTACTCTTTCTGATCAAAGAACATTGCCAGCCTAGTTTGGGGATTCAATCAAAAGCCAGCGAAAATGGATTTGCATTTACTTTGCAAACACTCGTTAACTTTGATAACACGTTTGTGAAGCACCTATTTCTGCCTATGAAAATGATTGAATTCAGCTCCACCTACCTTCAATTCCACCAATCGATATTTGTCAGCTGCTATTAGCAAATCAGTTGCTATATCGCCTATTTCTTTCTGGCATCTTCCACAATAGATATAGTAAATTAGCTCATAAACAACTTCATAGTCCAGATCGCAAATCTCCAGGATACCCTGCAAGTGGAACCATTCATCCCAGCAATAGCCATATCCCATCAACAAAAGCAATAACTCACGCTCTTCGTCTCATTCGTCAATTCATGCATCAACATCGCTTGGAAAACGGGAGACCTAGAAGATTGAGTATCTCATCAAATGAAATAAATTCGCTCATCCTGTTCTGGCAAAATCCATTTGAAAAAGCATTCATTGGAAGCATAATCCAGATGCTATTTCGTTGCTATTATTTGTTCTATGTTTTATGAAGCACGAGTGCCAAGCGGTGTATGACAGCTTGAAGACAGCATCAAAGAACAGTGGCATGTAAACATGGAGTATAGGTTGCCCTTGTTCTGTGATGCTTCAGAAGAAAAAAATGGCGCAGTATTCAATCGATGTTTAGCAGAAGCAAAAAAGAAAATTTTCCCTGTAAACTTACCTGGCAGCCAATATTGCCCTATGAGCACGAATTTCTCGTCCTCCAACTCGAATTGTGAAATCTGTCAGCAAGTCATCACGGAATAATCGCTGATAGTCTTCCACTAGCTGCTGTTCACAGTTTGATGTCTGGAAATAATTTGAAATACGCAGAAGCGACTAACACTTTTTCTACTTCGATCCCCAAAATCCACTCGCTCATTCCCCTGCATATCCTACTCTCTCACATGTGCAACCTTTCCATGCTCTTTCCACTACATGTTAAGAACATCTCTTGAACGCACTATGGACAAACAGTGACCTCAAACTGTGAGTCCACTGCAAAAGCACTTTTTGTTGTTCCTGCTCAGTCAGCCGCCTCGATTAGGGAAGGATATTTTCAGAGGTAACATTGTTAAACTTTCATACCGAACCTGAGGTAAAGAAAAACGCGCTAAGTGCAAGTAGGCATGATCGTGCTACGTTAACAACGTTAGCGACAAAACAAAAGGATATCTATATTTGCATTGTGCTTCGCTCTTGTGAAGTAAGCACAAGTACTGTAACAGAACAAATTCGCTTATGATTGCTTGCAAAAGTGCAAAAGAAAGTCGTTCCACTCCAAGCAACCATGACATACTTGGACCATCACAAACATTTCTCTCAATTAGAAAAAAATACTCGGCAATAACACCGCTTACCATGATAGGCTCGGTAGTTGTCGTGATGGTCTCAACGGCTACGTCAATTTCGACATTTACTATGATCAGATCTCGTGGGAGGATTTGTGGAAATAGTATATCTCGTTTTATGTAGGAAACATAATCGGAATGCGATGGATTCGGATGAATTCGCATCTGAAATGACAATTTTCCAGTATGCTACTCCCATATATTCGCAACGCAACTCACATCAATTTCCTTGAGTTCAGCTGTCCTGAGCATGAATCGTGACTTGAATCCTATTTTAGTTGATTTTGCGTTGCTGTTCACCTGGAATGTAACGCTTCTTCTGACGAAAAAAATTTGCAAGTTTACTACTTAAAAAGGAAACTCACAACTCGATTCAGACACAGGAATACAAAGTCCTTGTTGTTCTCTCCATTGCCTTTCGGATAGATCTTTATTGACCATGTTAAAGTTTCATCGCCTCTTGACAGATAGACGAAATTTTCCAAATATTCTTGATAACAGTGAGAGAAATTCTTAACCGTCCAGCTATGGTTCACTTTCTGAAATAAAAATGTGCAACTTTTGCACGAAGAAATCCATCATGGATGCAAATTGCCCCTGCCACCTGATCCAAATAAAAACGCTTAACTCAAAACTTTTTGCTTCATCAAAAAAAAAAATAATTTCATCAGTCTCGTCTCCTCCACACAAAAATAAAAGAAGTGATAATGAACCTCACCTCAACCTTGATTTCTGTTTGTGACGAATGACCCGCATTGGCTGGTATACACGTTGATGATGACGATGATGATTCGCTTGGAAGGCTAAGATCATGAGGTTCTACCGATGACATCTGTTAAAAAGAAATTGGACCATCAGACCCTAAGAAAACGGTAATCACATACAACGAAAACCATTTCGCAAATAGCTAGCCGGCTCTGAACCGCTTCATATCGAAATGAAACACCAATCATTTCCAAACTTTTACTAACATGTAGCGCGAACAACTTCATGTAAACACATATAAAGACAACAGCGAAAGTCGATGAAGGACCACTGGACTCATATAAACGATCATTCCCACCTCAAAACCATATGAATCCAGCAGTCACATTATAATCGAACAGTTTGAGATTAAACAGAAGTTCAACAAACAATAATAAGTCAATAATAAACGAAATAGACGACTATATTGTGGAGGAGAAATCATGGGGAATCAATGAAACCGACCGATAATGATGATGCGTATGTCAAACTAGCAACCGATGTGTCTACAATCAAATCACTCTTTAATCAATTTGTAAAAGTATCTGCTGACCCATATATAACACTGAGAAGCGCTATCTGTGCACATGATTCGATCTAAATCGTAAATTGCTTTTCTTACATCGAATGCTGTCAAATTATCGATCGAATCAAGACACGGGACGCTACAATTTTGTACGCTACGTTAAAAGACACAGTTTCATGGGATATATCAAAGACAAAAGGCATTTCTTGGGATTAGATCAATAGGAAACATACACCTCTGTTACAATGTCGATCAATAGCGATCGATAATCGGGAAGAAACATACACTGGAAAGCAGCACAAACCGGTAACTGGGAAAAGGATGGTAAAAAAAACAGAGAGAACACGCAATATGGAGTAGAATCTTGCAGACAGTGCCGAATATAATGAGAATTCCATTTTGTGGGTTAGCAGAAGGTAAAGATTAAAATACATATTACTCATTAACGAAAACCAGCACGTATATGTACAAACATATATAAGTGCGTTTTCTAAGACAAATACGAGGGAAAAGCTGAAAATAAGTAACTACGGTAACTAAAATGGGTTAGTGATGATTGAGAGATGTGCTAGCGTGTGTCTGTGCCGATACCAATGCGTCCTGTGACGTCAACAAAGATTTGTCCGCAATATCGGAATAGACACGCACGCAAGATTGCACCAGCTACAAACTACAGAGCCCCATTCATTGTCACTCAAAATATATGGTAAGTAAACTAGCTAGGCACACATTGGAAAATCACTTAGAGGAGGCTATGATGTAGCATTCTAGCCGTTGAAAGCAAAGCACTCGATAAAATCGATAAATCAATAAAACTGGTAACATGTTAGAACAGCCTATAACAACTAATAACTTTTCGAGAGAAAATAAGCAAATGAAAGGCGTTTATGGCTTTAACATATGATATTCTTCACGCAAAAGGAATAATTCATGGAATCTCATATGGTGTGATACACGAGAAAATGTCGTCCGTAAAAAAAATTTTTGAGCCAATGTCGCAAATTTTGGATTTTGTTGAAAAAAAAAGCGACTTCGTTCATTATAAAGAAAGTATTGGTGTACACCATATGAAAATCCCACTTTGGGATACCATCCGGCTAGCCAGTGTAACGATGTCAGTATGATATATTTACATGCAACCTCTGCAACCTTCAAAATGGTCCCGAAGCGTTTTTGAGACAAAGTTTTGGCTTTCCAGTAACATTTTACTGCAGTGGTTGCGTGTGAGGTGAACAAACAGTTATTACATCTTAGGAGAAAAATAAAAGTAGATAAAAACTTAACAAAATGGGCAATTACATGGTGAGACTGGTTATGAAAGAAGAAAGAACGAAAAAACAATTTCATAGTGCAGCTAATTAGTGCTACTTCGTTACTGCTATCGAATTCTAGTACTACAGAGCTAAAATCAAGGCAGTGACGTCATTCACTTATGACGTTGTCGATTTCTAGCGCGTACCGTCTGATATCCGTCATTCTTCACAGAATCGCGTTCGCTCGACTCACCACCGTCATCCGAGGCAAGGCGCGGGGTCGTGTCGCGACGTCCGCCAGCAGGTCCCGAACCTCTTTTGTAATAGACGCCTGAGTAGCTCTTGCGCAGGGGACCACCACTTCTCGACGTGCGTGACTGCGTCGAGTGACCATTCGACGACGGGGGCGGCGCTTGCTGGTACTGTTGGGCTGGTTTACGGCCCGAACGTGGCGCCCCGTTGCCTCCGGCACCGAGCGGTCGCGATGCGTTGCCCGCGCCGCGACCGCCGTCACGCGACGAAGCTGACCCTGTGCGTTGTTCGTGTTTCTGATAGTACTGCTGGTTATGGAATACGCGACATTGGGCAGGGGGCAATGCTGCCGACGGTCCCGTGGGATTGTTGCCGTTGTGTCGAGGGGTGGTGGCAGTGACGGGAGGGGTTTTGTTCTCACTTGGTGACGGTGTGCGACCTTTCATGTTCCCATTCTTCTTGTCCAGTTCGTCAGCGCTTTCACGGGATTTGAGACGATTCACTTTCCCGGCGACTATGGCTGCTAGAGTGGTGGCCGGTTTTTCGGATGGTTCCGATTTTTCTCGGGATTCATCACGTTTCACATTGCCATTGATACCATTACAGCGAACCTCCACCTGGAAAACAGAATTGCTGAACTGCCTTATCAGGAAATCTTTTCGCCGCAGCTCTATGTGCATATGTTGGGCTCAAAGACTGTCGAGAGGGCGGCTGCGGTGGTCAACCCATAATCAATCTATCAGCTCTGCCTCAAACTGTACAACCGCACCGCTGACACGCTCGCAAAGGCTCCGCCCTCGCAGCAATCTGTAAGCCGATGATGTTGAACGCTTCGTGCTACAAAGCTATTCGATAGATCAAGAAAGTTCACAACTCTTTCAAAAAATCTCGCCACAAGGAAACTCATATCCTAACCCACCTCAGACGATTCTGTTTCGCTTTTCTCCGATAACGTCAACGCAGACAATCCATCGATTGGCGCTTCAACAACCGGACCAGCGTCGTCAGAAGCTGAGCTCGACGTACATGTCGTTTCGCTCACATTATCATGCGATTGAGATGTTTCCGACGTTGTGGTCGACATTCGCTCTAGGTCTCGTGGATCGACAATTTCTAGTGGTCGTGAACTTCGCGGAAGTGACATGATGTATTGTTGAAGAGCACATTTTGCCAAATCGACGGACTGCAATAAATTTGCTGTACCGAATGGAAATTCAGCGCAAAAGTAAGGTAGCAGAGTAGTGCAAGCAAGTATTGGACAGATGTTCCGCACTGTACACAGTGTAAGTGATGGACTAGATAGTGCACGCAAGATGGATAATGGATTCTCTCAAAACTGTGAATTCTAAATATTTCCAGCACGAGAAAGAAGCATTCAAAGATGGAAAATCCGCAAACTTCGCAATGAAAACAAGCCCATCTAAAACCAAAAAAGTGTGAGAAAGGGACCAAACAGATAAAAATGTAAGAGTGATGATTTTGTGCCTTTAATCTGGCGCACTGTTCCATGGTGCAGTAGATAGATAAATATATAAATAATTAATAATGTCATATTATTAAGCTCATTGACTCACCGGAGCAAGAAACGTGTTACAAACAATCGTTGACGGTGGTTGTTCTGGTTCTTTGTATTCGAGAACGAAACTCTGGAACCATAATTGAAACTCACATTCACATCACCCAAACGAATTCGGCAAAAGACTCACTTTCAGCCAATTTCTATATTGTAACTGTTCCTGAGTAAACGGCATGATTAATGACATCATACTTCCCTTGTAGAACCGTCGCCATTCGGCGCCACATCGTCGGTCACGGATGAATACACCTTTGAGAATCTGAACGAGTCTAGTTATGTCATCACACACCAGAGACAAAAACATTATTTGCTTTATTTTTTTCTTAACTCATTGAACGTTCGAGCACAATTTTTGATAGAATTCGCTGAATTATGCCCAATCAAAATAGAAACCTGAAGCTTTACTTGTTACCTGTTCCTCACAATAGTGAGAAAGTACCCATAATCTTCGACGTTCTCAATTACCATAGTTCAGAGCTATCAATTCAGTTCCCACAAAAAAAAAAGGAGAAGGGAAGAATATAGTACATGCAAAAAGAACAGAAGCAGAGCAAACTCTGGCAACTGCTATGATCAAAAACTGATTACTTAACCATGATTGAAAATGAGAATTCTTCTATGAGATAAACTTTCCTTTTGATAAGTTAAATGTGCTCCTACTTCGAAGAAAAATGACAATACAGTGGATTACAGTTCATTTTACAGATCTAAATGGTGCACTGCACTTGACCATGATTGATGATTTTTCAAAGATAAGAGCAATGAACAAAAATGTTGATCGATGAGGACAGAAACACTTCGTCCACTGACTGAGCGAACGTTTTAAGATAATTACAGTGTCCTATTGTGAATTATAACAAAACCAACAAAAACGCTACCATAATGTATACGAACTTGGTCAAAAGTTTGCGGAAAATAGTATCTATAAAACATTTTTAAAAATGCACAACTGACCTGTAACGCTTGCTCAAATGCTGATCGTACAAGTGCATAGTTGAACGATGACCGACCGACTTCATTGGCTGAAAAAAACATGGATTGAGAGAAAATCCACTTTTGGAGCTATATCAATAGTACAGAACGTGTCATGCTATGAAAAGAGAAAAAAAAGATAAACTATCGCAGATACTGTACAGATAAGCATTTGTATGGCGATCAGACTCTAAACCTTGATTTTTGACCAAAAGAAGGTTTGATAACGATTCGCCATGTGATGGCATCAGCGCGCAAAGGTCTTTAGCCAGATGTTTAAGTAGGCCATCCTACACAATCACATAAAAACCACATGATTAGTTCCGGCCGTCAAGTATTAGTCATATCGTTGTTTTTGTGAAGCCTATAGTTTCCTATCAACTTCGAAATCAGTTACTTCAGACGAGGAGACGAATTTCGAGCATAAATCAGAACTTTGACTGAGCTTCGCTTTCCAGCTGGAGAAAAGGGGAATAAAAATCAAAGACAACGATTTGCAAATCGAAATGTCTACGTCAATGAGTACTGCATGAAAAACATAGAGCAGAACGGAACTGGCTAAAAGCTCTCATGAAAGACGAAAGCTGTCCTTTTCCGGGCGAATTTCAGACTTGACAGAAATCTTTTGCCCTCTCAAGCACGCACTCACTCAGCCTCACGTTTCAGCACAAGACAAATAAAACACTGTCGTTCAAAAAGTCTACAGTATTTTCCAGAAGCTTATGATATCAGGTATGATAGCAAAATCATATAAACTCAAAAACCGATTGACTAGCAGAGGCAACCGCAGAAATTTTCTGGTCAAGAGAAAGCAAAAAGAAATTCCTTGAAAGCTTTCGCGAGAATCTTCTGAAGAGCTCCACGGATATGCTAAAACAAAATCTCAAATAGTCATGAAAAAGGATCGTGCAGCTAATATTTCAAAAATTCGTTAATTATTTCGTAGACAGAAACAAGTACTGGCGCTTTTAGAACTTACGCAAACTCTGAAAGTCTCTTACCCTTTTCAAATGAAAAAGACTCTCTGCGTCACTTGTAACCGGATAGCCGAACGAAAGAAAATGACCACCATTTCGCTGCAAGTTTTGCAGTCCAAAAAGGATCGATAAATAGGACGGAAAGGACAGCAAAGAGATTTGCCACGCAAAGTGCAACCTTTGCTTCTTGCACGCAGAAATGCTAAAAAGCCAATAGAAAGTCAAAAACCACCTATTCCTAGAGACTATAGTTCCACTGCAGTATGGAATGTCGTACTTTAGTAAAGCAATTTTAGTACCACCCCTCATATTGACAATGTGTCACAGCTGGAACGATTATTCGCAGTAAGTTTGCGAGAACTTGCACTTTGGAGCATAGGAGGGTCAAAGAAAGGAGTGCTTCTGGAGTGCCTGTCCTTAAAGCTCTCATAGTCACATGTCGGGTGTGGATTACTTTGACTCATTGCATGCGTTAATAAACTCACACCTACGAAAATTTCTGATCATGACCTCATATGTTTTAAGCATGAGAAACGGGATTGGGAAGGTCAAAACTACTGAAAATAGGCGCAATCAAGACGGTAAACCAGCAGATAAGTGCATGTGGACTTCTTACGTGGAAATTGCTCGCGAATTCAACTAAGCTAGTGCCGCGCAAGTTCGTGTAATTCATCTGTGGCTAAAAAATTCAATTTCATGCTCTAACGCAGACCATACCTCAGGAGTACCAACTGATCAGCTGAAGTATGGTTTGGACGAAATTAGAGAATTTCCCAACTACAATGAATCATAAATCAGGAAATCTCGTGTTATTCACTTATAGATGTGACCAGTGCGTCACCTCTGCTTCGCAGAGGCTCGCATTGGCTCTTCTATCTATATGTCATACTCCTCCCGCATAACATGGCATTGAAACATACCGCGCAATGTCCTACACGAATGATTCGTAAACAACTACTCCTTTCTTAAGCTTTTTCGTGTGAGATCGGTATTTTGCGTGGATGAAACTTTGGAAAATGAAGAACAAATGCAAATTTGAACAGGTTCTGAAACTTTTTTTGGCTTGGTAGTCGCCATAAGGACAATAGTTATCGTGAGCTACATCTCTATGCAAAAATCTTCTCAAATGCTCAGGTAAAACCACGGATTGACCATTTACGCGACCATTTCTTTTTGGCGTCGTTTTCGTAAAGTAGCAAACCTTTGGTCACTTTTTGGTCTAAAGTCCATGGCTTACACATAAACCTGCTAAACACATCCACGACTTTGCAAAAAGCGTTGATACGGACCCAATTTTGCAGGCCAGAAGCCAAGTGGATCCGTTTGACGCGCAAATTCTGAGGGACCCACTCAATGAATCCGTTCGTGCTTTTGTGCTGGAGTTGTACCTTAGTAGCATGCGCTATGTAAAGTTTGGGCTCGGGATGGTGGCTGGAACCCGCTGTATGAATTTCGTTACAGACAGACAGACACACACACACAAAGTCACGTAAACACTCTTAGCCCGTTATCATAAGTTATGATATTTCATTTGGTGCTCTCGCTCATATCTTTCCAAAAGTACCATTCAGTGTCTTCAAGTACGGTGGGCCGAATGCTAGGCAAAATTCGGTCTGGGCGAGAGTTTAGACTTGAATTTCTCAACCACGAATAAAACAGACGAGCTGCCGTTTAGATAATATCTTGGTTTAGGCCTCAGAATTTGTATGAAAAGTTAGCACGAAAGTAAAAATTCTAGCTTAAATGGTGACAGATTCACTAACATCAGTAAATGGATTTAGCGTAGTGCATCACACTTTAACTCAATCAGAGATGAAAGAACAGGAGAGTAAAAAAGAAAGCAAAACTCGTCCTAAGAGCTGCAAAAATGATAAATATCCAAGACACTAAGGGAACGCACATACTTCAAAGCACAAGCGAGCATCTACGTCACAAAAACAGAGTTCTCAACCAGGAAACATAGCACAGCTGTATTCAATTGGCACGTATCTTAGCTTAGCGCAGACCATCCCGTAGCAATCATGTCGAGATATAATCACAATTCACGCCAATCATTCGACCAAAGTCTAGGGGAGACGGACCGAATTAGCTCGTCAACAGGCGATCAACGAGATCGATGAGGAACAGTTGCTCTACTTGCAGAAAAAATCCTTTGCGATTTCTTCCGGGATAGAAAATGCCGAGTTGGCATTTCACTATGGACAAAGGGCAATTTTATGGCAACAATAAAACTTCCCCAAATGATGATTGACGTACTATGCATCGCTGATAGAAAAAAGAACATCAAAAAACATAAAAAGCCATATCAATTGTGTGTTTATATGTGCCTGTGCGTGATGTGGCACAGATCACGCAACCATTTCGTTACGTAATGAGATTGTATATTACATTAAAAGCACATTTGACGCACGTCACGACCACCTAATCAAAAAGTCTGTCATTCTTCATCATTTTATGTAGACACCATTAAGGCGGAATGAGGAAAATGCAAAAGAAGAGCGCCGACTGAAATGGGATGGATTGCTCGGCAAATGAGCTGTACAGTGCTCGTCCAGATGAAATAAATTTGCCTCTAGCATTGCCGATTCTAAGACAATGTGAGGAAGCTACCTATCCAGTCTTCAAAACCCGATTTAGGCTCACTGAACGGAGAGGAAAAAGGACCAAAATGAATTCTTGCCACATCTCTTTACTGGAGGTAATTCAAGCCAAAGAGTATACGAATCACTAGACAAAGAATACATGAAGGATAGTGAAAGGTAGGAATTAACCAGATGGCCAAGTTTGAGGCAATGTGGGGTAGTTTTTCTACCCAAAACTTTTATGACTGGTATTTAATTTCTCGGAAGTTCCAACTGTAAGTAAAAAAATGAATTCCACAATATCTACGAATTCAAAATTCACTTGTATCGCTTTTGTATAAGAAGAAGGATGAATACGCGGGATATGAGAACCCGAACAACCAATCATTACTCAGATGGAAGTAATGTTTACAGAATTTTTCCCACTAAGCGGCGATGCGATTGGCTGCTCGCGTAACGCCTATTTAACATTCTTAGAGTCCAAGAAAGGTATCAAGGATTTTAGATTGGACTTTGAGGTATCAAGGATTTTATATTGGACTCTGAGAAGCTTTGAAGCATAGCTTTGCTTCCATCACAGTCACAAGGTAACAATTTACAATAGAAAATATCCGAAAGTGATTTAAAGGACATAAATTGAGTATCAAAATGTGACCAACAAGCAAGGAGATGGATTACCAGAAGTACCAATCACTCTAACAATAGAGAACACCATAAAAACGGCGAAAACTGGATTACCCACCTCAAACGATGCAATCCTGACGCGAAATCAGTGTGTCAAGGAAGCAAAGAACATCAAACACGTGCTCAACAACACATGAGATAGAGGAATTATACATCATGAACATGTGATTTTCCAGATAACAAAAAATGTAAAAACACCTGATGCAAAATAGCATAAAAATACTGCTGTTGCTGGTGCAACAAAGAGCGATCGTTGAGCGATGGTAAAGAATGTTCGAGAACGACAGATTTTTCTCATATCCCATTACACTTTACATCGACGGGAGAGGGGGGGGGTACGCATCGGCTTTCATTTCATGATCACGCGCTACGTTTTTGCTACTATATACTCGTGATAGTTTCCCGTTTCGGGAACATCAAACGTTCCGAACGAGAAAGCTGAAAGTTCAGCGGCAAACATCATGAAATAAGAACGAGGCCAAAGCTTAAAGCATGAAAAAAATGAAAGAGATCAAAAATCCGCAATAATATTGATAAACAGCGGAAGATGACATAGCTGGCTTAGGAAAGATTGAGGCCACTTCTGAAACTGATGAAAGTATAAGAACTGCAAGTTTTCTGTCTCAAGTGGAAAAATAAAACTATTTTTAATGCTTTAGTGCCAAAAAAAAATTATGATAGCTAGCAATATGTCCGCTATATAAATCGATTTATTGAAATAAGAGAAATACAATGGATCTAACAATTACAGATTATCAAAATTTCGCAACTGAAAAGATTTTATAATCGAACCCGCTGACTGAAACCATGAAATCCGGAAAATGTAGAGAGGAAGTGAACAATACGGAGACCAACACTCAACACTAATTGCTCAGCGGAAAGAATTGCCCTTTCGAATCGATTCTCTGCCTACGCTTAGTTCACCTCTACCTCTCAGAAAAACTAGTTCGAAGGTGTTGCCCTGAAAAAGTCCATGGGAAGAACTTGTTTCATGATATTGAATTCGCCTAAGCTGCAGAAATGGGGCACGCCAGACCCAACAGCAATTACAGCATTCAAGGTCACCAATTTCAAGGCCGATGTAATGTTTCGAAATTGACGAATGGAAAATGTTTATACATCATAGCACAATTCCGCTCCTCGAAAACAATTTGAGAACGCACTTTTGACAAGAACTGAACAGAAAGAGCGTATTTACTGCAAGAGATGCGTCCATTCATTCTTTTGCCCCAACTTTCCATAACCATTTCACAATTTTGTTCAATCCAGAAAAATCCCAAAATCTAGAGTGGTGCGACACATACTAAGGCAGTGGATTTGCAAGCATTAATATAAGGAACATATATACAAATAGAAGTGAAGCAGAACGACCAATTGTAGCTGAAGAACACAGCAAACTTTTCATAGGCAAACCCTAGCTAGCTCCTCCAATAATGTGGTCATGCCTATTTATAGCCTCAGACGTCAAAAGGCTAGACAGTGATGTGGCGAAAGCTAACACTCAGAATCTCTTTTTCATTTCGAAAATCGACTATGGAAATGGGCAGAGCGTCTAAATAGATCGATCTTGCTGAAGACACCGCACAAAGAACAAGGGTACTGTAGATTTATATATGCACATAAATTAGCCAATGAAGAAGAAGGATGCTTGTAGGAACGGCTGAGCTACCACGGACTAAATTGGACAAGGAAAAAGGAGAAGTACACGGCTTCGGTAGAAAGGAGAGTTTGGGAGGTTTTGAATGAGCCTTGTTGAAAACAGCAGAAATTATTACTTTGAATCTCCATCCTCATTTACGACCTAACTTTGAAAGTCCTCCTCTTTATCACAAAAAAAAAAAACTCGTACTTGGCCACGGTCCTCAAAAAAAGGTATGAACGATCGCTCATAACTTCCAAAATCATTTTTGCGGCAGAACCGTAGGGCAAATGGTATAAGATAAAACTGAAAGCGCCAGATATAGATTTCACACATAAAATCAGACAAAATATGAACGAGCCTATGCTGCAATACGGTAAACAACTTTGCCAGCAGTTCAGAAAATCGATAAATCGATCCGTGTCCAAAAACGAGAGTTTATGAGTGGCAAGGTTGTTTATTTCGACTTATCAGGAGAAGCTCTATAGATGACAACTCGGCTAGTAGCAGGTTCTGCTTCAGTTCGGATCAACCACTAAGACTGCGCCAAAAACACCATTTGAATGCAGAATGTTCCAGCGCAACCCCAGACATAAATCTAAGCACATTCGGACAAAAACGGCGTCGGCGGAGGTACTCATCCAACCATGGGCCGGCCGGCAACACTGGTTGGACGATCCTTTTATCGTCACGCAACAGGTCGCATGTCCAATCAGGCGAGCTATCGGGCCTAAAGGACATGGGACGAGTGCTGGCTGGATGTGTGGCGAGCGCAACGAGGAGAGGAACGATACTGGTCTCATTTCGTGCTCGCCTCGTCGCGTCGCGCGCATGTACGGACCGCCATGATTCAGAGAACGTTCGCATTCGTTGCAGTCATCGTTTCCAGTGGGCTGGGTGGTTTTGCAGAGCGCGAGCGCGCGTTCCTCGCTCGCTCTGCAACACTTCAACCGTTGGAACGAATGTGCACGAATGAAAGAAACACGTACATAGAGCGCTACAGCGCACACTGTGCTTGCTCTATGTTCGTTTCTCTGCAAATGCAGACGAGCGAGAAAAAACTGCATTTCAGCGAAATGTCACGTCCTCTACGCTCGACATGGAAAAACCTTTGAACTTTTGACTCAAATGAGGAACTCGCGCAAATGCGGACAAGGAATTGATGGATTTCATTAGAGATAGAAGGACAAATTTGCAGCGATACCGTAACCCGAGTTCCACTCATGTCCTAAACGTGCGCGATTTTCTGATTAATAGGTCAGCAAACGGCGGACATAGGACTGGGAACGCAATAAACATCATTTTGAAAAAAAAAAAAGATAACGTCATTCATCGTATGGAGAACAGAATCCTGGGTAGGGGACTATATGTCGCCGAAAGTGGGAGGCCCTGCCGGACATCTGCAACAAATACACATTCCAATACATGCACATGCACAGCTTGAGTATCTGCTGCAATGTCCGCGCGACCCTCCCACTTTCGGCGACATTGGACCTCCACCCCAGAATTCTCACTTAGCCTTGGAAGCCCACAAAGGGAGGCAATTCAAGATAGACGGATTTTAAAAATACTGATTGTGTGGGCTTCAGTAAATCACTGCCAAAGCAACAGCGCGCAGGAATCACTCAACGAAGGAATCAGTCTAAACTTGTGCCCACTACCGTACTCGAGCGCGCTGACTAGTCCTCTTAGGAGGAACACGGTAGCGGGCGAAAGAACGGAGTTTCTCGGCCACGATTGGAACAAAGGGCAGTGGGTAACTTAGGATGCGACAAGAAGTTTTCGAGTGAAATTAATTACACATGTGATAAAATCCGCTTGGACACTGTTTAGATGGAGTCTTCGTATATAGAGTACCCACAGGCGTCTTGCATTATTAAGCAGTTTTTCCAAGCAAAGCAGCACATAGAAAAGAAAAACAGGGACATTCAGAGACATGTCAAATTTTTCATAAGCGATGAGAATATATAGCTGCACATAAACATTAACCACTGCATCGCATGGCAACGCTCATCGTTGAAGGATTAACGGGAGGCATGGAATCGAGCAGATGTCATAAAGAAAAAGGTTAATTGGTCTCTCATAAAACCATGCGATCCTATTGTTTTTCTTTTCATGTGCGAGAACAAATCACAAAAGATACCGTATGATACAGTAAGCGCAATAGCATACGTCAGCAAATACATCTTTTCTTCGGAAAGTTTAGACGATTAACACATGGATGGAGATGATTTTAGCTAGAAGAAAAGAGAAATCCAATGATAAATGTGCCAAAAGCAAACAAAGTTTGCAGATTTTATATACGGTACAACTAGAAAAAAGAGTTAGGAATGGTCACTGAGTCATTAAAGCAGACAAATCGGAGTTTTTATGAAGATGAATTCATGTCAAGTCCCGTGCTTTTGCAAAAATCCGCTTCAAAAGCTTATATTTCGTCATCAGATCGTTGATTCCCTAATATTAATTCCATTTTCAGTGAAAATATTGTTATCACGAAAATCTGAAGAGCGAAAGGACAAAGTTCTATATTTCACACATAGACCAAAGAAAACCAGGCTTCGCTCTATGCTTTTTGGACTTTGCAAATGAAGACTACCTTTGCAATGACCTTCTATTCACACGAGATAATCAACCTTCTCGTCCATTCATCTCTTGAACTTGATTTTCTGACTTCTGCTGCAAACGCTTGCAATGACTAACAATGAAAGTGCACATCAAACTGTCAGCAGTACTGTAAAGAGTTGCAAACTGAGGAAAATAGAAATAACCAGTTAGACGGCCCTCATCTATCATGACTAAGAAAAGCGACAGCTTAACAATCAAACGTCTTTTTTTTTTGCGTGCAACATCTGGCTCCTCCAACGTTCAGCAGAAAAGTGCACCATTTTTCGGAGCGACAAAAAAGACAATATTAGCGCGAGAGCAGCGCAGTTTCAGCGGGAGGGGGGCATTTTACAGAGTGCACACTTGCTGTTTTTAAAAGGCTTCCATTAGCATTCGCTGGAAAAATGTAAAGGCAAAATATCATCAATGTGCAAGAAGTGCATCACTCAAACAATTTCCTAACATCTGTCAGCTAACGGTGCTCTCCGAGGTTCAGAAAATCATCCGTTTCGCATGCGCCACGATTAACGGTTATAGTCAAAAGCCATAACAGGAACTCTATGATACGCTCAATGCACAAGTGTCAAAAAAGTCTGGGTTGTATACTTACGCGCAATTGCACCTCATCAGCCTTATAGTAAGGAAAGCGTTATAAGACTGCTGCCAGATGGTTTGGGCTACATTATATTGGCACTTGTGTCAAAACGGTAAGATTATTTTACTTGAATTGACACTTCTCGGACCTGCCAACTTATGGGCAGTGGATCGGAAATGGACCCTTCGGATTTTGGTGAGGTTAAGTAACATATCCCCCAAGTACACTGTAGCTCAAACCCCAGCTCATGCACTAAGTCCTGAAAAATGCCCTTCAAAACTTCACCGACGCGCACTTCCATTGAATTTGCAGGTGGCGTTTGGACTACAGTGTACTTGGGTAGTCTACTACCTAACAGCTAACACCACCAAAATCCGAGAAGGGTCCATTTTGCCTATCCCTTGCCTTGAAGCAACTTCTTAAAAGAAAGATTCTTTTCGCCGATACTTATATACAAAAGAAACCTCTGCATTAGGAACGGGCAGATCTTGAAAAACCGATTGGCTGAGCTGATTAGCTCAGGATGACTCATGTCAGCTAATCCAAGAGGTCTAGAAACGTAAGTGGATCGAAAATCCGATGAGTCACTGCCTTTCTAGCTTTGCACAATATGGTACAGCTTGAGAACATTTAGCAAACATTATTTGAAAGAAAAACTCAGTGAAGGATGTGCAAAAATGTGCAGATATCTCCACAGTTCAAAAGAGCTCCGCGAAAAAACCCTGCAAAGCGAGATGAAAAGATTAAAAGCAAAAAATCTTGCCTTGCTGAAGATAACGAGTTAAACGCAAGATCATCCAAAAAAACCGCCTCAAAAAAGAAGAACGAGTAGCAGTGATTTGTGGTGCAGAGTAACTGCTACGATCGTTTTTGAGCGTATGACGCTATCTGCCAAACAAATTTCTTCCTAAGTATACTATTTGGCATCAAACATCGAGGAAAGGCACAAAAACTTCGACGGACTTCTGAGTTATAAGCATCAAACATTCTTTCATTAGATTTGATACACCAATGATAAAAATATACTACGATCATTTTAGAGGCTTCTTCGCGAACGATTCCAAGAATATGCCTAATAAATCAGGCTTCAGCAACTTACAAAACATCATTAGAGACTGGTACCTATTATTTTCAATGGAACCTGTGCTAAAAATGCATCATTCGTAATTATATGAGCAAAAACTTTCACTAAACTCATCCACTGTCACTTACAGACTTAAAATTCATTTCTGTAAAACTAGCCTCCAAAGATAAATTGAAGGTGGCTTATCTTATTACCTGACATACCATTTGCGCAAGCTACAAGAGCAATCTATTTGCAAGATAAAATAGCGAATGCTAGAATTCAGAGACCATGACCAGATGAGAAATGAGAGGCAGTCAGCCATCCATCACAGCTGTGATTGCGCCGATGCAATCATAAAAAACTATTCCAAAACAGAAAGCAGAATATCGAGCAGAATAGCGCTATTCACGATGATCAATCATTCTTTGATGTCTATAGAGACCACAATGACATTTGATTGAAAAGCTTCCAACATCAGAAATTTACCTCTGCAAAACATCATTCTTTGAATCGCAATGAGTTGAGATAACCAAGAACAAGTGCTGCTCACAACAGCAATGCGTAATTCAAAAGTTCACAAAACTTTTTGAAATGCAGCGGCAGATTACCGAGCTAATTTAATGTATAGCTCTACCACGACTACCTCATCTGTCAAAATCGAAGTAACCGTAAAACTTGGACCGTACTAGTTCATCATGAACTTATTTTTTCTCTCCTTACACAAATGCCGGCAAAGAGCACTTGATGAATAGGTACGTATAAGGAATGAGTTTCTGTATATCCCCTCTATGTACAATTACATCTATTACAGCAATCAATAGTACTGACAGATATAGAACTCAATGGTTACCAAAGTGATTATCAGATACCCATAGACGAGGCAAGACCTGTAGCTCGGGATTTCTTTTATGCATACTCACTAGGAGGTTTAGAGGCAGCGTCCAGGCAAATCTGGACCTATGGAGATTTAACGTGGAAAGTGATTTTGGGGCCTTAACTAAGGACTGCCCAAGCGGCAGCCGTGCTCTAACGGCTGAGATATGCGCCTTCAAACTGGACCCCAGGATCGTATTTCGCATGGATTCATGTCATAACCCATCAGTTTCGCGCGAGGATCCATGGATTGCGCCATGAATCCATGCAAAATACGATTCTGGGGTCCAGCTTCGAAGGGGATATCTCAGCCGTCAAAGCACTGCCTGAGCACTGCCGGTTGGGCAGTGGCTTAGTTGAGGCCCCAAAGTTACTATTGTGAGATCTCCATATGTCCAGATTTGCCTGGATGCTGCCTTTAAGCCGTGGACCGAGAGGAGACTCATTTGACTCATTCGTGACCGATGGATCCAACTCTGAACTCTCGCCCACTACCGTCTCGCGATGCTGATTGGTCCGCTCGGCAAGAGTAAATTTCCGAGGAATGATGGCGCCCTCGGCCGCGAATGACTACACAGCTACCTTAGGGCAGCTAGGGCAGTGGCTCAACAGGCCTCACAATCGCTAAGCACATAGCAAGTCCAAGAACGACCCGGCCTGGATACTGGCTTCGAGGTAGTGCGAGGTTTGCATCAAGTCTAATACTTAAGATGGAGTTGTGCTTCTCAGAAACTCCGACCATATTCAATGAACAAGTAAATCAGGTGAAGGTTCTAAGATGTAGCTGTGTAAAAAGTGGTAAACAATGAAGTTTTACAAATTCCATCTGAAATCAACTGCGTATTGAAAAAACAAGCTTTGGGTTTGAGCACGTCTTTTGACTTGAACTCACATACGAAAACAAGAACAGTCGAAGAACGTCAGCAGAAACGCGGTGAATGCGATGACGCTTATTTTGCATGGAAAAGACTCCAAATGCATTTGTGCTAGTTCAGAGTTGAAAAAGCAAGAAGAAAAAACTTTCAAGAAAGCTGAATGAGCATAGAGGAAGCAATTCATACAAGTGACGTTTCGATACTCGAATGGAAAGGAAGGCAGTAAAAGTCAAGTTGGTAAGTGAGGAAATGTGCCGTTCTGATCATAAGACTCACTTATCAACAACGGATCCTCGATCGACAACAGCGCTGCTTTCTTATCACCATCTCGACGTGCTTCCTTTGGGGTATATCGCATGTCAATGACCGAAATACCGACGGCATCGTAGTTCACCTCCTAGAATGAAGATGAACAGATTGAAGCAAGGAGTTGCACATACGCCTTTCTCATACAATACATAGCGTTGCGCGTATGAGAATGACTAAGTAAAGTAGGAAAGAACGTAATCGAAATTCAGACAACAGCATCACAGATACATAATTGAATTTTGGTGACTCTGATTCAGCATCTGCGAGCACCAGTATCAAGAAGTAAAGCATGTTTATAACCGAATAAGTCATTTCCCGTAAAAGCTTGAAAATTCATTATTTTGATGACGAAACAGCACAAAAAATCCTAATAATCACATACTAAATCTCGAATTACAAAACAATTATGTGCATGTGTACATATGTAAAAATGGTGCTTACACATGAGAATTTGAGATACGTCAGCTAAAAAAATTGCTTCGGGAAATACGCTTACGCAAGATGTTCAAAGGTTCCGACATTCCCGAATAACAAAAATTCCAAACAGTAAAACAAAATTTTCATTTTTTTTCATCGAATAACTAAAACTTGTGATTTAGCACGTCTGCGCATGTGGATCTCAAACAGAGTTGAAAATCTGAAAAAACAATTTACTGGAAGCCTAGCTATGTAACTTGCCGTGCTTTATGATGTTGAGAAATTTTAGTAGTCAGTACGACAAAGTATAGATGCAGTATGAACTTTTGAAAGGATTCTTATTCAGAATCAGCAATTTGAACCTTATGAAGTCTACAAAACCCAAGTCAAAACATTCTTTAGCTAAAACGATATGCAACTTTTTGTATGCTCTACTCCCCTCCTAAGCCAAAGTCATCTCGTTACAGTATGTTAATCTGCGGATATGCAATGCTATAGCAGCACTTAAGTTTGCAGGGTATTTCGCACTTTTGCAAGCGATAGGCAATATTGCACGTGGCGACCTAAGCTGAACACAAATGCAAGAAAGGCATTATCTAAGACAATTACTGTAGCCGGAAACAATCAATGAAGTGAAATGAACTTAGTGGATTCTACTCTCAGATAAAGGTTGTTGAATATACGAGAGGTTTCATGATATCATCCGGCTTTAAAAGGCAACAAAAAGAGAACGCCACCCATGTTATTTAGAACTTGGCATCAAAAAGTTTTAGTGTCTTCCCCTGATAAGCGTGAGAATAAAAGGAAAACATCGGAATTTTGCACAAAAAGAATTTAGACGATCATTCGGCTTATATACACACACAAAAAAAAGGAAATGCAGGATATTCTCGTCCTATATCTCACCAAGTGACCAAGTATGACAAAAAGCGTGAGAGCATAACATCGAGTAAAGCGAAAAGATATATAAAAGGAAAAATGTGATGCCGTACCTGAGCATAAACCTCAAAGAACCGCATAAGTAGCTCGCCAAGATTGACTTCAGGACTGTAAGGGTGCTTTCGTCGTACGGGCATGCCATAGTGCTGAAAACAAGAACTTCAAATAGATGTGGCTATTTGTGAGGCGGATTTGATTTGAATAATTGTAAAAAGCTGCCAGATTTGGTTCGAAACTGATCTCATTTCCAACATGACAAGAAATTTGAAAACGGGTGCTGAGTAGAGGAATGAGTACCGCGGTTGACACCACTTTCGCGGAGCACTGGTCCTCAAACGGTATGCTATACCGCGTGATAACTAGGAATCCGAGGGGCCGCACCTACTGGCGGTATTCCTTCCTCCAATCTTTCGTAAAAACAAGGAAGTTCGGATGTGGAGACTGCCTAGAGCGCTTATGAAGAACACAACCTACCGTATTCTGGTGGTTCACTTTAGCTCTGCGAAGAGTTCAACTACGAGAAAAACTGATTTCTGATGCTTGCTCTTCTAGCTTTTTACTGGAGGGAAACCAAAAAATGGAAAAAAGACGCCAACTCACGAAATCAAATGCTCAAGTACTCTCTAGCTTACCAAACTGAGAAAGCAGAGGAACACTGATACAGCGAACGCTAACTGGTGCCAAAATCAGAAGCCAACTGGGCAAATGCTGTGCATATAACGCGGTTGCTGAGAGAGATTGACAGGTACATAAAATATGAGAGACGAAAATCAGAAACCAAATTAGCAAATGCTGTATAATGCAGTTGAGAGAGACGGTATATACCCGGAAGATGAACAATGCCAAAACCATAAGTCAATGATCAAATGTGGTATAGCGCAGTTGGAAGGCCGGCGGATATACACAGAACATAAGAGAGAAGGAAATTCTAAGTAAATGCCAATTCTACTTCCCCATCTCAATGCAAATCTTTTCTGGTAGATTCTAAGAGTTCTGTAGTTGACAATATAGTTGTCCTTTTGAGTACACACAAAATTAGAACATTACCCATTACTTACAAGAAAATTATACTTGTGACAGTGGCCATTCGAAATGGGATGTAACCGGGATGCATCCAGAAATTCTGATCCAAAAACTGGCCTAGCTATGTGGGGAATGGTCTTACGAACGAACTGGGCATCTCCGAGTAGACGAAGTCATAGTGATGGTCTAGTTCACTTCTTGACGCTATGTTTCAATTTTATTTGATTTTGATTTTGACCCTGCGCGAAAGTGCGCTTTTCTTCAAGTAAACTCATTGCCAGTTAACTGTTTCGCAGTTTTACAAGGCAGTTTCCAAACAACTGTCGAATGAATACCTTACTATGAATGCCCATGCTCACCAAGTATTCTTGCCTTATTGAAAGCGACAGCTATTAAAAGCTTCCTAGAATTCAAAGGGCATCCAAAAAAGTTTAGATTTGATCGGAAAAAATTCTGTGCGCGTAAGAGGTGACGGTTCGAGAAATAACATTTTATGAAGGCCAAATGTTGTGGTCCGTTCATACGCCCTGCTTCAAAAGCTGATATATGTTGAGCTTGATTAACAAACAAAGGTCACGAAAGTGATTCACAGGAATTTGCTATATAAGAATGTTACGCACACACTATGTACTGTGAACCTCCAGCCTTTGATTGAAAAATTATTACAAAATCAAACCTTGTGTCCTAGATTACATACACACGGAGTTTATTAATCCGACCTTCTAGAACCCTACTTGCTCAAATCTGTACATCCCTCTAGATCGTATACCTAGTAGAGCTTTACGACAACAGCAGTGCCCAAAATGTAACTCGAGAACCTTTGACTGCAGAAACCCCTTTAAATACGTCGCTCACATCAGTCTAGATGGCAAGTAAACATGTTGTGACGTTAGGAAAAAACATAATAGTGGTCAAAAAAGTACCCGGCATTGTTGAGAATGGTAAAGACCCAAGTGCAAACTTGCGCAGTAGATTGCCATATTCGTACTGAAAAACTACGCTTTGTGAATAATTTTCGGGCGGTGAAGCCGGGACTGGATTTCTTGTAAGGAATGCTCAGCATCACGGCATAGGGTAACTTTTTTCCAAAGATGAAAAATCCCACTCAGAGTTAGTCTATGCGATCTACGCTCAGCTCCTAGTAGTGATTAAATCTGTCTAGCCGCTTCATAAAGGTACAAAGTGATAAACTGAGAGTGAACATGAGGGAAACTGCCCATAACAAAATCGCAACATAAGGATAACATTTTGATAAATTTAAAGCGTATAGGAAAACTTGTACTCCAGACATTATCCTAGCGATCAGACCATTCAGAAAATGAACAGAATATTCACGCTCAGAGTGAGTTGGTTTCTGTATCCGATGCAGCTGTATGATATAAAACCTATACTTCTAAGTATCCTAAATACAACATCGTGAGTTAGAATCTCACCGCAAGAATCTTTCAATGTTGAACATTTCTCCATCAAGGGTGAGATCTTTGATGGAGGATGTTTCCTGTCTCTGAGCAACTTGGAATTTTATTAGGGAATTTCGTGGGTGGGTATCAAGCCTCGCATGTGCATGCTCACGCAACGCCTTTTTAGATAAGAATTTTGTAGCGTTCAGCAGCGAAAAATTTGCGCTGACATTAATTATGCGTAAGACTAAGAATCCGAGAAGTTCTGACTGAAAAAAAAGAAAATCTTATCACACAACACTTGCTGCACATTTTAGATGTGATATAAAAATATTTGTGATTTTTGAATCTCAAAGACAGCTTATAAGGTACGAATGAATTCACGAACTTTATGAAGACGATGACTAGATGTTTTTAATTAAGCATCTTCAAAATCGCAAATCCTTTGAAGACAGTCATACTACCCAAATGGCCCGCTAAAAGTCTACTGTCTGCATGGATCAGACCATTGACTTCAGGCAGAAGAAAACAGTGACTACAGTTGAACCATTACAAATGATTATTTGTGTCATTGCCGCATTGTCCACCTTAGGCGTCCCAATATTGGATTTTTGGATCAGATACTCCTTCAGGTGAGAGTTTCTGCCGTTAATGTGTTTTCCTTCCCGTGCAAGCACCTTTAGACTACTAGTTCACTAGTCATATGAAATGATTCGACTGCATAGAACCATTTGAAGTGCAAGTATATTACGAATCTTTGCATAATCTAACGTCTAGCTTCCAATAATCACACGCAAAATAAACCCAATTTTCAAACTCATCAGGCTGTTAGGTCCCCGCCATCACTTCGCACATCGCGTAAGCCGTACAACGGCGCATTCTCATCGTTACAGGCTATGATGATCCGTTGTGATGTGTGCGCCAGCGAATACCACGAAAAACAACAACAATACGCTATAGAGCTACTGGCAAACGGCCAGAAAAACCTTAGCGCCTCAAAAACACACTATTATTGTCAACTAGTAGATCGGAAGACAGATGATAGTAGAAAATGAGCAAAGATCAAGCAAATCGGTTGCAAAGATAAGCAACTGCGATTGAATAAAGATTAATCATTGCAAAAATTATTTGATAAACAAAGAAAATGACCTGATTAATCTAAACAGAAAAATAAGTCCATGAATGAGTCATAAATGAGGAAACCCCTACACGATGTCGTAGGAATCTTTTTCATTCCCCTTTCCTCTCCCCCTCCCCCTCCCTGACTTCATTTGACGAAAAGTCACACGTACTTCAACATAAACATTTCCTCCCCGACATCAAAAAACGTGCGTAAACATGAGCATGGACTCACGCACTATCTGTGATCAGTGAACAGCTACTGTTACCCGAAAATAGCCATATTAGCACTGAGAACAGACTTGCTATCGAAAGCTCTCATTCGTGATGTACTTTATGAGCAAAACATTGAGCTACGTACAACGAGATTTTTCCATCTTGGAGCTCCCAGCCAGCTTCACGCAAGAGTAGCGACGCGATTTGGCAACACTTCAATTTTGTAAGCGCATCGTAATTTATAGAAGATAGCGCAATTTATCAATCTACAAGCCCAAAGGCGCCCAAAAAAAGCCCGAAAGCGCCAGAAAGAGCCGGAAGACAGAAACGAACTTTTGGTAATATCCTGACATTATTTTGATGTGCAGACGACAGAAAATGAACCAAAAAGACTCGGTTGGGAAAACAACCACATTCCTTAGTGCCAAAACGTACGCACAGAAGGGGGCTTCCTGCCTTTTCTAGCGCTTTTGGGCTTTTTTGGGGCTTTTGAGCGCTTTGTTGGGCCTTTCTCGCGAAGTATAACGGTTCCTTAGGGTTGTATTTGAAGACATCCGGCAGATTTCCAGATTGCGTGGAGACTGAAATCGCATGAAGTGTGTCCGGAGCCTAACGCACCGTATCAAAGTAACTCGATAGCGCCTTCCCCCCCCCCCCCCTCGTGTGTACGAGTTATTTATCGTACTTTTGATCCTTTAATCCATATTGAGCATGTGCAGGCACAAGACGCGAAATGTCGTCGCCACGTTGGCATCTCTTTGTTCGCGTCATCGCAAGCGGCATTGTGACACTATGCTGGCGGGTGGGCAACTATGGTCACAGTCTAGAGAGGGAAAGGGAGGAAATAGTAAAAGGCAGGTTTCCGTACTCATAGTAAACATGCTAACTACCATGCAAAGGGATGACCGTAAGTTCTCCAAAGAATAGAAATTTCGACAAATAACCTGTAGCTTCCCTTCCGTTGCTCTCATGGGTAGCAAAAACAATGAATTTATGGAACTCATTTCACATGCAAGAGCCGCCGCGCGAGCCAATTAACGTTAGCCTAAGCTTCCACAACGGCTGTTAGTCATTGTATAGATCAACGATTGAGTTCTTTGCAATCTAAGTTCTTGAGTGAGACCATAAATATGTGAGCTCCCTATCATTTTATGAGAGATAAGCTTTGGTAGAGCTGCGAATCTAAACTTTGTCTCGATGTATAGAAACACTCATAAATGGATAGAAAAGAGTTGAAGATGTGCAATTCACAACTGGGTACAGTAAAAAAAAACATCCCTGGAAGTGCTGATTTTTGCAAAAACATGTGCCGGTAAAGATTACCGCGACTGTTACAGTTGCCGTACGGGTAAGATTTTTAGTACGTTCAGAGTACCACTTGTGTTGCATGAATAAAGGATGCCTCAGATAGGCGAAGTGAGGTGAGTTTACATAATCAACCTGATCTGGACGTACAACCAACTTTCCACAAGGTAGTAACTGTAACGTTCCAGTAATGAAAGAGGTGGTATCAAATCGCTGAGGAAAGACATTACTAATATCTCAGTGTCTTTCGTTCAGTTCAAAAGATGATATAACAGATCCCCAATCACTGATTTCACATACCGCAACCTTTCTATTCAACACAGGTGTCGAAATTCCATTCATGCCCCACCCTTCGTTGCATCACTGTTACAATAAAAAGGGGAACATCTGAACATTGCCCACGCAGGTTCTACGCCCACCTTGACACTTCCAAAGCAAAAAGCAAGGACAATATCAAACATGTGCAGAACGTGATCCTTCACGTAAAGTGGATTAGGAACCTTTGTCAATAGGATGGTTTGCAAATTTAACTTGCGACTTGTTGAAAATCGAAGCAGGTATTTGGAAATTTGAAAGAGAACAAAACAAAACCAACAAATCTCACAAAAAAGTGTAGAGAATTTCTGCTATACTTACATGTAAGAAGTTGATCAGCATCAGTATCAGTCCATACGACGACAATCCGCCTGTGTAGGTCGTGTTCAACCGTCGCAGTATCAAAAACTGCTTCAACACCAATATCAACGGTTCTACCACGGGAAATTCTTCTTTGACCTTGAAATCACTCCTCATAACGTTTTTACCAGTACGTGCAACCATACAATTACCTTTTCAATGTAATCAGCAGCCTTCACACCCTGAGCGGTGTTGAAAGAGATGTCCACATTGACCAAGGTGTCCTTTTCGACCATCTTCACGATCGGGACGAAGGCATCGGAGAAGACCGCAACTGACTTGGCCAGTCCGACCTCCTCGAGGTAGTTGGCGGTTTCTTGCATGCAATTCGCCTGAAGTGATATAAATTAGACAGAAAACGTCGAAAAACAATATAAGATTTCCAGGTTTTTCTTAGTTGCTCATTTCCTTGTTCAAATAGTAATCGAAAGGTTTCTTAGCATTTGAATGGTGCGCTTAACTCAAACCAACAAGGCTAATCTCATAAAGGTCTGTTTTCTACACTATTTTGTAGGGAAGTTTTTTTACTACACCATCGTACTAAACTTACAGCTAGCGCACCTGGCCCACATTTCATGAAGCTCAAGATTGGAAAAAACAAAGTTCAGTTTACCACTATAAATTCCATTCAATGTTCAGGACGCATGGAAAAGAATAGCATGGTGGCATCCGAGGTACCCTTCCTTCCCACCCAAATCAAGGCTGCAGATTTGACTACAGCATGATTTCCGCAGATCAGAAAACGAAGTATCACACCTTTTCACGTGACGAAAAGGTGGCCTTCAATTCTTCCCGCATATGAAACACACTCGATTATGTATCACCTTACATCTATTCGTGGAATTCGTGCTCTAAATAGCCTCGCAGTTCCTCAAAAACAGAAATGAGCTGCGATCGATGACAAACACTTATGGGCGACGTCCCAAAAACTTCAGTGTATGGGTAATTATCGTCAACGGTCAATTCGAAGAAAACAGAAGCTGTGGCCATTAATACTTTAAAAATGAGATAAAGTGAAAATAAAGCAAGAAGTAAGCACTTGAGTTACACTCACCATGGCACAAGTATCCTTCCATTCTTCACACTCGACTAAAACGTCGATGTCAGATGTTGGCAGGAATAATCGAGTACGTAAGCTGCCAAACACCGAAACTTTCACGTTGTTGCCTTTCCATCTCTCCTTTATAGCATTTTTCACCTAAAAACAATAACCATAATGTTGATAGATACAATCAGCAATACATCGCACCAATCTGGCTGACGTTATCAACTTAATGAATGTGAAAAAGACATTTTGAACTGATTATTTCGCAAATATAGTTGGTGTCACAGTACTCCTTTTAGTAGGAACTACGCATGCGCAACGCGAGGGAGAGGGAGCACATGATTGGACAGACTTATATCTAATCGCATAGCTAGACAAACAGATATGAGTGCTCCAACAATAAACTAAGAGTTTGGGGATAAAAGTGTCTACAAAGCAATTTCCCCTTTTTCTTTTTTTTCGTCCAGCATCAGCACACGACAAAATGCAAGTACGCCAAGCAGCTTCAAGCATTTCCAAATTCATTCATCGTTCGCGACAAAGAAACTGCCACTTGAACAAGGACGAATTGCTTGCCCTTTCTTGGCTGCAAAGCGCTGAAATGTTTCAGCATACCCGAAACTTGGTGGAACTTGGGGTGATTCACAAACATTTCATTCATATTGAGAAATCACAGCACAGCTGCCTCCCTGCACAACTTGATTTCGAGTTTGATAAGTGAAACATTCTAAAGACCATCGTCCAGTTTGTTCCAATGAATTCTGTCCATTACTGCAAAAATAGCAAAAGACCGCAAATTCGCTGCAATCTCTTCCAATCCATCAAAGCCCTGACCCAAAAAATAACTACTTACAGACAACCAGGTACGTTCTTCGCGAGAAAATGCCCTTTCAAGTTTAACCCTGACATAAATTTGTTCACTGCAAGTGCGACCAAAATTTTCGGAACAGGCAGTTCGAAACTCAATGTCGATTGAAACAAACTCAAAGAGTTGAAAACCGAGCGAAGTCTTCCTTGAAAACGGAAAGACGAAGAAACAAACAGGAAGATGTAAATGAAGAAGAATTTTCTGCTGGTAAAGAAGAGTTACAAGAAAAGATCAAGAAGACGTTGTAAACGACAAGTTGGTATCAAAAGACAAGATCCTCATGAGGCAGTGAATTTTATCCAAATTGTAATTTTTGCCCAAATGAATCAATCAAGATGAAGCCCATTCCAACTTACAACTAGTTGGCATATTATCTACTCATAATTGTGCAAGGAGAAGATGCTGCAAAATACGGTTTATAATGAGTAATACGAAGAAGCAGTGTTTTATTCATATGAACTGAGAGACCAGCAGACTTTTCCAGTTAGAATGGAATCCACGCATAAATCACACTAGATGAGCAAAATTACGACTCATTGGTCATGATTAAAGGCGATGGCATATCTGAGCACTGGGGTTTTCACGTGATAACGGTCAGGGACTTAACTAATGTTGCTCAGTGTCAGATTTGGATATACTTTTCCTCGATCGCGGATAAATCATTTGCGCTGCCGCTTGGGCCGCGCCAGTTGGGGTCCCAGTGTTTCTTGAGGAAGCTCTGATTTACCTATACATTCAATTGCCCTACTCAAAACAAAGATCTTGCTAGGAAAGCAGGAGAAGTCAAACGTCTATAATCACATATTCCAACTCATACTTGCATAGCGATGCACGTTTTTGAAAGCAAAATTCCCACAAGAGCGTTTGCTAAATTTAGCATAGAAATTTTGATATAAACGAATGCACAAATCGTGAGCGAAAGGGAAGATATTTGGGAAATTTGCACTACTTGTGATATAAACACTGTAAAATCAAATATTACAACATTGTAAAATCAAATATTACCAATCATCATGACGAAATACCTCTATGGTAGTCGTGCTGATGACAATTAAATTTACACTTAAAGTTTGAATAAAGTGTTGTTAAAAGGAAAAGACAAGTAGATTACACAAAAATAAAACTGAAAAATGTGAAAAAGAAAAAAGACAATGGAAAGAGAGAACCTCTAAAACATACCTTTCGGAACACTTCTAACCGTACGGCTTCTTCTAATCGGCATGGCCGTAACCATTGGAAGATATCCTTTATTTCTTCATGTAGCCTGAAATATGAGGGATGATACAGAGCACAATCACAAATCTGCAATATTCCTCATCAAATTTTCTTCTTTTTCCTGCTCACTTTCATAGTCACCTTCTATATCTCGAATTTTATCGTACGCAAGCCATTCCTAGGCAACGAAACAAATCCCAGCCAATAATAATTTGACATCACATTACAGCGTACGATAACATTTTGATTGACGTAATACTAATCGGAACCGCGTGTATGATGCGCTCCGTTCAGCGTTATTTCACCGCAGCCTTCAATCTATGGTATGGATCGATTCCTATCAGTGAGTGATGGAAAAAAAGTATCAACGCACAATCGTTTGTCAATATAAAGGAAACAATCGATTTTTTACATGATTTCATGCACATAATGATCTCAACTAACTTTACCCACCAAAACTGTAAACTGTAAAAGAGCGTGAGCTAATAAAGTCACAAGCAGAAATTCTTTTTAAATGAGTAGAGATAGAGCATGACTCGTTATAAACTTAAACCGCGATATAAATAATACTTATGCTCATCCTCAATGTTTTCACTCTTTCTTGAAACCCAAAAATTACTCTTGCTGGAACTCTTCGACGGATCAAATTTTGCCAAGCATTGAGAGCAGATATCTCTACAAGCATAGTGTAATTGCATAATTGCCCATGCTACTGCTTCCAGAGAATTCAATCTTCACACCCTGTCCTTTCGCACCTGGATCTGATAGAACGAAGGTAATCTGATTAGTGCGTGTAAAAAAACTTGTAAAATGCTTTTCTTAAGCATACAACTATTCGCGATCCATGTTCTCATATAACGATACGAAATATTTCAACTGAGCCTATACCAACGCGAGCGAACGTTCGCTCGTTCACGCTCAATGTTCGCAGTCTTCCGAAAAATTACACAAATGCGAATAGGTATGGTTACACAGTCATTGATCATGATCGCCGTACGGCCCAAGTCGATACTTCACAAACAAAAATAGTGACCACACTAGATGTTATTTCAGTTATAAAACTGAAACTGTAAATCGGAAGTGAAAGAAAACTCTATTACTCTCAGCTCAGCTTAAAAGCTTACTAAAATCTCAGTTATAAAACTGAAACTGTAAATCGGAAGTGAAAGAAAACTCTATTACTCTCAGCTCAGCTTAAAAGCTTACTAAAACATGATAAAATGTGTGTACGCTTCAAAAATGATTGCTAACTCGAAAGTTTTATTTTTGTGGACGAATAGTTGTATCTGTGGTAGTGCGAAAATCCGTAATCGATAAAAAATGATATTACTTTGATTCTATATCCAGCACACATAAGCCACGGGGTGAATACTACTGAGTTTTCCGCAGTAACTTTCCGTAAAGCAAATCAACTCTGACAATTAAGCATGTTCGTATATTTTCATGCCCATTCAAAAATAGCTCTAATAAATCATTCAAAGCCCACCATTTTCAACAACTCGCATGACCACAATATCACGTGAAAATTCCAAAAACATATTCTGGCCAAATGCCAAACAACATGAGGCAAACAGGCTTATTAAAATTCATGAACAAACAACTTCTTCTCGCCCCGAAACGCGCACGAGAGCACCTAGAGCACAGTGGGTTTCGCCACAGTGTGCGTGTGCTCTCAACGATGTATTGGCGACGAAAAAACCGGAAACTCACGCTGCTCTAGGCAGACACAGACAGGAGAAGTGTGAGTGATTGCGGATACTTAGCACACGGGACACTTACCCTTCTATTGACAGGCTATAGCGTTTCGTTGCCCATGGTGCGATAATCTCATCGTAGCCGAATAAACGGCCAGCCTTCTCCATATACCAACATTCGTCCCTGGACGTCGATGGTGACGCTTCTGGCGACGCCATCATCGTCGCCAAGCCAGCGGGTTCAGGAACCATTTTCATCGACGAATCGTCTGGAATGTACCCGAAATTGCGTGTGCGAGTGAAGAATGCGCCGCTCGTTCACTTATCGGTGGGCGAGGAGAGATGACGCTAAACTGAAAAACCCCTAAAACTGCAACGTGATCGAGAGCTGCCTATTGGAAGCGATGACAATGCGTCAAATTCATTCGCCATCAACGACAGCACATGCTGCACTGTGGTAAAGGTGGGGGTAAATGGAGCAACAAGCCTATCGTCAGAGAGTGGATGTGAAAATACGAGTGAAAAAATAATATGAAAAATATGTCAAATGGTAAAAAAAACTTATAGCATCCAAGGAAGAGCCATGAGCGCAAAAAAAAAAACTAGTGTACTCAGAAGAAGAAAACTGAAATCTGCAGTTGTAAGACTGGAGAAAACTAACTCACGGCAAATAATGAGGATGAAAATACGATGACTAACAGAAAAAATCAGGCCGTTACGAGAATAATTTGAATCAAATTCAATGAGCGACATAATGTCCCATAAAAAGGAAATAATAATCTCGACGATCGCAAGAAACGCAAAAATAGAAAGTAGAAAAATCGCATTATTGCATTTCCGGGAAGAGCAGACTTACACATTCTACAGAAGAACTTATCGTTGGCAACTATGTGACTGATATACTATTTTGATTACACTGGGTTATACTGACAGTTGCCAACATTACAACATTGGAAACATACAATATCAAGCCCTTGTGAATATAAATCTTCAGAAAAAGATGTACTTGAGATTCCGTCGGAAGGGTGACAAAAGATCGGAAGTTTCCAAGGAGGTTGCAGCCTGAGAGTTCACAAACTAATAATGTATTGAAGTTTCCAGGATATGAAACGAATTTAGGGAGTTTCTCATGAGATCGAGGAAAACTTCGAAACAAGGAACGAACTGGGACAATCCAACCACATCGCGTCGGTGATGTTGTTTCAAGAGGGGAAAGGAATGCTCTCAAAAACAACCCGTTTTTCAGCTGTCAAAGCCTCAGCTCTTCATTAGGGAAAGGTAGAAAGACCACAGCGTCAATGAAAACAAACACTGCCTTATATTGACACTTTGCCGCCGCAGATAATGAGACATCAACAATGTTTACTATGGAATGACTCTATTAACTTTTACTACATCCGTATAGCATTGCAACATTAGATACATTCTCTGAAACACTCCAGCCTTTGCTGAAGCGTCTGAATAAATAATTCTCTGCAGATTTTACAAAAAAAAAACACTCGCATGCCCATTTCGACCACAACGCATCGACGCAAAGGGAAGAAATGGACGAGATAAGATGGAAACGAGTCAACTCGGTCATTGCTCGCCATCTCTGACGGAAGCTATTCTGGGCTAGCGAATGAAAAAATAATCGACTATATTGGTTGTCCGAAGAAGCATCAGCAATGACTATTCTAAAAAAATATCCTGAACATAATTTTCAAAAAATAAACTTCGTAGAGTATTAGATCTGTTTTAGCAACACATCAAGCATTTGCAAAAAAACAATCACTTAAGCAACAGAATAGATTTTAAAAATTGGGAAAGCTGCAGATAGCGCTGCCACTGTCTACCAAGAATAATAGAG
This sequence comes from Cylicocyclus nassatus, assembly GCA_958299035.1. Classification (NCBI taxonomy): domain Eukaryota; kingdom Metazoa; phylum Nematoda; class Chromadorea; order Rhabditida; family Strongylidae; genus Cylicocyclus; species Cylicocyclus nassatus. The sequence goes on from CATQJL010000112.1 coordinate 82,536,847, forward strand.
AATTTGGAATTTTGGTCTGATTGCATTTTAATAAAGAATAGCAAAGATTAATATCATGGCAAAAAATTCGACTGACTCAAAATGAATTATAAATAGACAAAGATAATCTCATTATCAAGAAGATTCCAAGGATCTTACAGCTAGCGCCTACACAGCTGTCAACACCTCTCTCCGCACCTGTCACATCCTAATAACATCAATTTAGTCTCCTCACTTTTGGACGCAAGAAATGCCTTCCAAACAAAACTGAAAGAGGAATTCACCTGGAATTACTAGAACCAACGCGTAAACATTCTGAAGCAATCTCCGAATCGAGACATGCCATGCGGTAAATATTTTTCTGCAAGAGTAGAGAACGAGGACACTTCCCGATGTATCTGTGCCTTTGCTCGAGCAGCATTCATAACGATCAAAAACCAGTTTATCAACACTCAAGGCTTTGAAGAGAATTTTTGAATAAGCATATGACAGAAAAATAAAAATGCGGAACTATAGCATTTTGCAATTTTGAAATCTAATCTATGATCCAAACGCGATAAGCTCGATAAGCCCCTTTTACACCCCTAAATGCAGCCTTCTTTTTAGATCTTCTGTTCAATTCAGCAATTGCTCGTTACTCATACCAGGTTTCCGTTATATACTTTTTGTCAATAGAGGCTATTGCCGACAATAATCGTCAAAATAGAGGCCAATATATGCACACATCATAGACTAGACATCACTATTATATGCGTATGCTGGTCAAGCAATTGAAAATTGGAAATCGATGAAGTACGTCAGCATAAGCAATTTTTCAAAATACATCCATCATTCACATGCCACTTCGCATGCACTCTATTTATTGATGTGGGGTTAAATGAAATATAATTATCGAATTCGAATGTTGATTCAGATGGTGCAACTGCACTAATACATAACTTTACGATGCTGCGCTATAGCCGATGGGCTGCTGAGTGATTTAATACAATACCAGATGTAGTTCAAAAATTGACTTATTTCGAATTTTAGTAACTATCAGATTGTAGCAATACTCGAAAAGGCGAATGATGTAATCCCAAAAAATCGAAAATCTGGCAACTGCATTCATAGGAAGAAGATACGAGAAAGCAAATAAGGAAAACCAAATTCAAAGCCCAAAAAATATTTGCCGTGCACATGCTAGATAAAGTAGTAGTGTATATACATCACATAAAAATAATATTGGATTCAGGAAAAGAAAGATTTCTGCGACTGCTAGATGTGATACTCGCTTCGCAAATATATGACGTACTTAAGAAAAGTTCTAGCTAAATAAAGTGATTCGAAAACAATGGGGAAATCACTGGAAAGAAGAAAAGATGAAGACCTACGGAACTCGTATCTGCACACATGAGATAAGAACGCAGACGTCTTCATGATCGTCAAAAAGCGCAGTCTGGCGCCAGGCGAAAACGCGCGGATTTCAATCCACTTTATTGAGTGCGATAAGTGCGTGTAGACTTCGATGTCCGTTTTCTTTAAAAACAAAACATGAAGGTGCGTAAACAGACCGTATAGTTCATACTAAATGAAAAGCTGCATAATTATTATGGCGATAGGGCAATGACATCCAGACAACGTCTAGCAAGTCCACAAATTGAATGAACGCTGCAAGCGAATCAATTCTTATAGAACCGTAAAAATTCGATTATGAATTTATTTGAGAACTTGGAAGCGAGCGACGTGCATAATGAGACTAGAGCCACGAAAAGAATAGAACAAATAGAATGTTAAACTCAAAGGCGATCAGATCACTGTACGGAATCAGATCTTGGGTCTCCTAGATATTTAGAAACCGTTTACGATATGTTTACAAACACAACAAATTCGCGACCGCACAGTGATGTGATGCAACCGCGCTGCAACATTCATCGCGACGCAGTCCGAGAAAAAACTGTTCGTAACTCTACAGAATATATAAAGAATACACATGATTCAAGGACAACCATAGAAAACAAAAATTTTTCTCACGAACTCGTAAATATATCGAATGAGTCATCAGCGAACGACGATAAAAGAAAACAGGATGCAATTTTGGAAACAGGTTTAAATGAGGAAGTTAGAAAACAACCTGATTTATTAGTTCTTACTCGAGTGCCATTTATTACGCCCAAGTTTGCATTTTAGTTCTTGTCCAAGACTGTGAACTGTTGAGATCTTTTTTGAGATCGAATAAATAAAAACAAATGCGAAATTTCTGAATCAAACAAGGAGCTAGCTCAACTTGGATTTGGACTACAGCAAGAGAAACATTGAATGTTCTTCTACTAAAGCCAATGAGTATCTAAACAAATCGAACACAGATGCTAGAATTTGCAAGATTCGAAGGTTCTAGCAAAAGCAGCAAGAATTGCTTTTGAACCTCCAAAAACTGCTAAAATTAGCGCCATGCGCGCACATAATGCGCCACACGTAGCAGCCTTGGTGGCACTAAGAGCATCACAATCGCGGCGCACGGTGTTGTAATGAACGCGATGGACTGCACTGGAATCGCTGCATGAGACTTAGAACGGAAAATCGGAGAAAATTTGAAAATTTCCAGGAAAAAAAGAGTACCGGAAGGAAAATCTAGGACCTAGCTACGATTGCTGACGATTATTTAGCCATAGCAGCAGCCAGTCAGCAACAACCACAGCAGCAGTCAGTCAGTCAGTTAGGATCGGCGCGGGTAGCATGGAGCGCGTAGGCCGATCGGCGACGGACGCACGGACGATCTCTCGCGGTGGCGGCGGGAGTGCCGAGCGGCCGAGAGAGCGCCCGTCGCGGAGGGCGCCGAGAATTTTCGCCGCCGCGCACAACGAAGCGTCAGATGACGCGCGGCATGCTAAATGGCGAGCGTTAGCTCGGCAAAATCGATCAGCGGGTTTCATTGACAGTTTTGAACGAGAAGTTCGCTAAGGTTTGAAACCTTTGTGGCAATGCAGCCGAACACCTCTCCTAGTCTTTTTCTTCCTCTCTTAAGAGTAGAAGATGCAGTTCTATAGCTTGTTTCTGCTTCAAAGAACAATAATGTAAGTAGAAAAAGTACCTGCTTAGCGTACTTAGGAATTCTCATCGGGTAGATCATTTTTCCTCTCTCTAGCAAACTCGGAATAGCTGCAGACTTGTGTAGCAAGCTGATCTCCTTCTTCCTTTCATCTCTAGATAGTAGGAAATTCAAAATAAGTTGATGCACAGGTTTTAATTTGTAAAACACACACACAATAATCACCATTCTTGAGTCTCCCAGTCAGACAAACAATGATAAGTACAATGACGCGATTTGGTTGCCCTTTGGCCCATAAACGGGTTGTACAGCCTAATTGCTTGATTTAGGAACAAATCTCCAAATTGAAAAACCTGCCTACAAAAACCGACTTCGAAGCGCTTTTTCGATATCAAGCAACCTATAAGCCCTCCTCGACCCATCTCAGGTTGCGATTTTATTGGGACTGAATAATGCTGAATCTAGATTTATTCGATCGGGCTCAACTCACTGAATGGAGCAAAGCTAGCTCTGCAAAATAGTTACCAAACACCTATAGACGATTCTGCGCGTGCATAGACAGGACGCCGCTACGGACGTTCTCGGCGTCTCATAAATCATGCACTTCCATCCCTCCAACAGTCGTTGCCTCTTCCAAGCATGCACTACCTTCTTCGGACGCAACCGCGTTCAGTCTTTGCGTGAATTGCCTACCGAAAACTCATACTCAGTTAAGCCTGAACTCGAAGTCTAACAATAAGACCGCTTGCTCACGCACACATAGATAGGTATTAGCACATTAGACTTTGCATGCACAATTACTGTATTTTCGTATTAATACAATCTAGGAATGGTGACAAAATTGTCACGCTCCATTTCTACCCGTCTTTTTTCTCTCCAAAGGGTTATAGCTAAATAGCTCAATCAGAAGGCCTTAAATTTACACATGCCTTAACCCTTCAGAGGTAACAATTTTGCAGCTTGAAACTGAAGAAAAAATTGTGGGGCAATCCAATGCACCTGTGCTGCACTTATCCAGTCCTTGAACCCGGAGAATACTGACTTTTCCACAGCAAGTCGCTCTGTTGATGTATTACCAATCAGCTATTTGAAATATCCGTCAATTTCCAAGCATGATTTATAGAGTCTAGCACTAAACTATACGGGTAGCATTGCTGCTGATTATTTATGTATAAACGGAAGTCAACAGCTACGATTTCGCTGGAGTTTGTGAGTCTTTATGGATCCTGGTTTCGGCCCCAATATCAGCCAAAAAATAGAACATGTCATTATGTCCAATGATGATTGCATCTCTTATTAGCAAATCCATGCGCTTTTTTGTGAGCTCATAATCAGGTTAACATTGCTGCGTTTTTATAGTAAAGAAAGGTAGGTTCAGCAACTTTCATCAGTTTCGGTTTCTAAATATTTGCATCATCATTGCATACATTTTGAAAAAAAAACAGCTCTCTGCAGTATGCATGAGTTTTTTGATAACCTTTGTTGAAATGAGGAAATCATGTAGTTTTCAATTATAGCCTTACTGCATTTGAGCATAAGTTGCAGAGTTAAAAATCAAGGGGACAATCACTCGCATTTCGGTAAATTCAAACATACTCAGCAAAAATCAAAAGCTTTACAAAAACATCAAAACATATGCAGAGCCTACATGATCTCCTCCTTTTAGCATAGCAAAATTTGCGCTAGTCGACTGCCCTTATAAAAAGTTATGATTGAGAGTTCTCTGCGTTTTTTACGAGAATAAAATCGCTCTCGACCAGTATGAATTTTGCTCATCTAGAAGGAGAAAGTCATAGAAGTTAGGTTTATGACTATTTCGGTTTTTTTGTGACACTAGATTTTTCTGAGCTTGCTCAAAAAATGTCAATTCTAGGTATTTTTGTTCATTTGCTTCTAGCTCTTGATCTTTCTCATTTTGATTCATGGGAAAGGTGCTGTTGTAATGTGCAAAAATTTTGTTTTCAAATAAAAGTGCTTTCGAATTTTTCGTTTTTGTTTGAAAATTTCAGTTGTATGTGATTTTTTTCTAAGGTTTGTCCCTCATTTTCTCATACTAATTTACGCCGGAAGAGGTATCGTAAAGAACATGATCTCTGCTCTCGAATAAAAATATTTTGAAGGAACTCTATAGAATGGCAAGGATGTGACGACTTTTTGATGAGGCGCAAGAACTTTCGGACCAAAATTAATACTCAGAATTCGTGCTTTTGACAGGGGCCTAATTCAGAACTATTCTGGATTACAGAAATGAACGTCTGAATTGTAAAAATGCACAGGAACATTCGCTTCGAAATATTTGAAGATGAAGTGGAAAGTTGTCCAAATATCAAATCGGTGAAAAAAATTTTTTGGTCATTCACTCAAGTATTTTTGGGTTGCCTCTCAAATTGCAGGCTCCCTTGAAAATTTTAGAGCAGGGAGCGTGGCGGCAACTACGCACCAAAAAACCTTTTTGAAAGGCTAATTTGATTTTTTCAAAAATTTCAAAAATTGCTCAAATTATTTGCAGGAGCAAATGAGTCATTTGTACATTTTTTTAACGTGGAGCTGAGCACCCCCTCCCCCCCCCCCACCCTAAGGCCGTGCTTAATGTTTAGAGGAATTGTTGTCTACCTATCCCCTCCCCCCCCCCCCCTGCTTCCTCCTCCCGGACTTGTTCTTTCTTCGCATTTTATTTTCAGTTGTAAGTAAATTTAGGTCGCCTTGGTAAAGGAAATCTGTTGGGGTTCTGGGCCCACAATTTTCGGCATCCCTAGTGTTTCTCGGAGAACTCACGCCTCTCTTCCCCCCCCCCCCCTCCCCTCTAAGGGCCGCATGCACTAACATCCCCGCGGGGAGGGGATCGCAGCTTAAAAGAAAACTTTATATTAGGAAACTCTAGATACCTGGATTTCACGTTGTGTACCTATCCAAAAGTATTGCTACTACCCTTCACTATGAACATGTTGAAGAGGAGCGAGAAGTTGTACGAACCGCATTTTCCAGCTTTTGCATGATCCCTGATGATCCCCGGCGCTTTTCTTTAAAGTCATTTTTCTTTCTCCGAAGTTAACGAGCAACCTCCAAAGTTGTGCAGATTATCCAACCCGACAGTGCTAAGCATGTTCATGATAAGAACGAATGATGTTTTGAAGTCATGAAATTTTCGATGATCCACAGGTCGAAATTTGAGGTTTACCGAAAAATTCGACTTTTTAAAAACTCATTTGTTCTCATCAGCAACATGCTTGGCACTGTTGTGTTAGATGTTCAGTACAGCTTTGGAAAGTTTTCGTTAACGTCAGAGAAAGAAAAATGACTTCAAAGAAAAGCGCCGGGGATCATCAGGGATCATACAAAAGCTGGAAAATTCGGTTCGTGCAGCTTCTCGCTCCTCTTCAACATGTTCATAGTGAAGGGTAGTAGGAATACTTACGGATAAGTACACAATTTGAAATCCAGGTATCTGGAGTTTCGAAATATAAAGCTTTCTTTTAAGCTGCGATCCCCTTCCCAGCGGGGAGGTTAGTGCATGCGGCCCTAAAAGAATTTATGGGATCGTCACTGGAACCTGATGCTCTTGCACTACATGGCTATGGTCTTTTCTGGAGCAAGCATCTAAAGTTACATATTCCTGTTGATTTCGAATACATATTTTTGGCTTTTCAGATCCCAGAGTAATTGCTGTATACAGCAAATTCGTTTCAAAATCTAAAATTCACTGACTACTTCACCAACAATCGCATCTTGAGAGATTTTCGAAATTTTCTTGCTTGTATAGCGAACTGGGGTTGTGGAGAGAGGAATTTTGCACTGTAGAGGTAGAGCAATGGAAATTTATGGCGGACTGAGGCAGAGAGGTGGGAAGGGGAGTAGGCTCTGGAATCCAGTTGCCCTAGATATAGAAATGCAAACACTTGTTTTCACGCGTAAAATATCAAATAATCTTTGAAAATTCGAGTTGGTTATTCTCATAATTGGGATTACAGATCAAAACAATTTCAATGAGCATCCGCCACATCCACTCAAAGAATTCCTTTGTTGCTCCTCCTTGAGGGAGCAACAAAGGAATTGAACCGCAGGAATTCCAGTATTCTTGTTCAATTGTTTTAAGCCGTAACAGGTTTTTAAAGAAACATATTTTTTACTGCCCGACGTTTCGGCTAAATGCCGTCTTCAGAGGCCTGTAAGGGGAGCCTGATAAGGCTTGAAAGAGCCGTAACCGGCCTGTAAAAACCTGTTACGGCTTAAAACAATTGAGCAATATCTACAAAACATGTTGAGATTTTACAGAAAGAAGACATATAATTCAGTATTCTTTTCAAGCTCCGGTAGCCGGCGGTGCTGCAGCCCTAGAATCTCTTTTGATCAAGAGGTTATACTAGAAAATAAGGAATTGAGACCAATGTTCTTCATGTTCGATGGTAATTTAACTGCGCACTCGGAGTATGTTTTTCTTGAGTTGTAAATTGTCCTTCATGTGTTCTTGTGATTGTTTAGAGCGAACAATTTGCAGAAGTTTACCTTGTCGTTTTTGGGACACCGTGTGACTATAGCTTCAACCCAGAGTTTAGCGAGTATTTTACATTTCTGACAGCTTGACTGAGTTCAATAAATGCAGAAACATTTAGCTGGAATGCTTACTTAAACATGGTTTTTGCGGCAAGTGAAGATTGCAAAGACTTGCCTAAATCATGTGTACTTCTAGGCCAGCCAAATGGCCTGAGACTCACTAGTGCTGTTCTCCAAAATAAATCTAGCAAGGGAGGGACCTGAATAGTTCAAAATTTTGTGAACCTGAATTGTTCCGAATTTTTACGGTTGAATGGATCATATAGTTTATTGTCGGCTATCTTCACTGCATGTCCAGATTTCTGGTTTATTCAATTAAGCATTTGGGCAAGTGCAATTTCCGAAATTTGACACGTAGAGCTCAGAAATTCATCCATGATGGGGGAGGGAGGGGAGTGTAAGTTTAGTACCTCTAGCATTATCGCAGTCTTGAAGGCTTGGTAGTCTGTTAGATGCGAAATTAGGCACATCATTGCTCTTTTAGGTCACCTCTAGATACGAGCCACATGAAGAGACTTAGTTGCATGTTTTGGTCCAACTTTGAGCCTAGAATGGCTTTGTACGGCCAAGTTTGCACTTTACATGCACAATTTCTTAGCAAAATAATGGTCTTCAACGGCTTATAATTTCGTCCACGAAAGCGCTCTGCAGATAAGGAAGACAGATTTAGAGTCAGCGTTTTATGCCGCATCTAATAGTATGCAGCTTGTATGAATTGGCCACTTCGACTTCTGACCATTCCCTTGTAAGATACGCTTCGGACACGCTCATGTATTCCCATTTCATGAAGAAGAGCCAGCACCACTATAGAAACTGGAAGTGGATGCTAACCCTAACAAGTTGAACAGGTTAATTACTCCCATTTGCTACACCTACAGGAAAAAACGACTTTTCTACGATAATAACGCGTCAAACCTGCCACTTCTTGATCGCTCCCGTTTTGTTACGAACAAGAAGTGGTTTTCCTTCTGTCTTTTCTCCAAATCGCTACAACTCAACTCAAAGATTTGCCGATAATCAGAGCACTTTCGCCTGCTTGGATCCAATTTGTAAAGCCCGAAAGGACACCAATATTAGAAACACTTTTTTCCATTCTAATGTAAGTTTCACACCTTTAACTCCTACGAGCTCATTCCAGTTTGCTGTCTATTATACTTTGGGAAATTCGAAATTTTTTTCGAATATTCGAATATCGAATAATATTCGAAAATCGAAATTTTCGAATATTCGACTATCGAATATTATTCGAAAATTGAAAACTTTGAATATTCGACTATCGAATATTATTCGAAATCTCAGACTTTCGAATATTCGAATTTTCGAATCATTCGTATTCGAATGATTTATTCGAATAATCGAATAATCATTCGATTCGGTCCAAAGTATACTGTCTATGCAAGAAGAGACCACGGTTGCACAGTTTTCCTTGAGCCTGCCTTAATTCAATAATCCCTTGTACAGTCACTTTTGTATCTGCGCTGCCAGTGCAGATACAAAAGAAGAGAAAAGAGCTTATGCCTCAGTGTGAGCAGTAAAGCAGCTTCCTGGTAGAGGACAGCAGGCCGAAGAGGGAGGCCGCGCGGACATTTGCAACGGACCAAGCACCTTCACCATCGCTGCCTCAAGGACCCGTCATACTTCGCCGAAAAAAGCCCAAAAGCGCCCAAAAAAGCCCGAAAAAGCCCGAAAACGCCCAGAAAAGCCCGAAAAGCCCAAAAAAGCCCAAAAGCGCCCAAAGAAGCCCGAAAAAGCCCAAAAAAGCCCAAAAAAGCCCGAAAGCGCCAGAAAGAGCCGGAATGTAGAAACGAACTTTTGATAGAATTCTGACATTATCTTATCATGCGGACGACAGAAAATGACAAAAGGCTCGATTGCGAAGTCAACACACATGCCTTAGCGCCAAAACGTGCGAGAAGTGTTCGGCTCTTTCTGGCGCTTTTGGGCTTTTTTGGGCTTTTTCGGGCTTTTTTGGGCTTTTTCGGGCTTCTTTGGGCTTTTTTCGGCGAAGTATGACGGGTCCCTCATGCTAGATAACTGTACTGAGGGCGTAGCCTATCGACAACCCAATGTCTTCCATCCAACTTCTTCCCAGCGGCAGATGCCGCCACAGTCAGGATCACTGGGTCCCACAACGACTCTGCTTCTTAGCCATGGCGCGACTGGTATACTCGTCCAAGTTCAAAACGAGCGTCAAGTAAAATCTGGGGTAGGGGAACGGACTCCGCCAGTTTGAACCGCCTCCGCGGACTACTAGTCCTGTAACGACATGCAGCAATATAGCAAAAGGACCAGTTGCCATCGAAGGCGGGCTCAAACTGGCGGAGTTCGTCCCCACCCTGAAATCTGTTCTCGCCGTTTTCGCAAAGTGGATTTTCGAATTCAGCGTAGTGGAGAAGCCCGTAGACATAGAGGCTAGAAGTTGAGTTTTTGCTCTGAAAGCTGCGCCGAGCCCCATATTCGTTCCTGTACCCATAGTGCCCTAGGATGGGTTCATACCGGTCTGGAAGTTCACGAACAGTTCCAGCATAGCGCACAGTTCGAGCGGTGTGCTGCAATTCCGGAACTTACGGATCTGGATGAACCCAACCTTATGCACGTTACGGTCGTGCAAATCGGCCTACCCCCTAGGTCTTGCTAGTATTGATTTAAAGGCAGTGTCCGGGCAAAAACTCGATTTTGAGATTTTGTGCTTATACGGGCCTATTCGCCATGCTGAATCCGAAAATCCACATTGGAAAGCGCGAAAACGGCGAAAAAGGGCCCTAACACAGGAGGGAAATCAGCAGGTGGGCGGGGCTTTCCCCAGTGCGATTTCACGCTCCCGGCTCCCGGAGCGATTTTCTCGATTCCGCTAGCCGTCCTAACATCGCTACCGGTCAAGTGCGAATGATTGACTTGAAACCGGAAGCGAAAAGGTCGCTCCGGAAGCCGGGAACGTGAATTCGCAGTGGGGAGGGCCCCGCCCACCTGCTCATTTCCCTCCTGTGTTAGAGCCGTTTTTCGCCATTTTCGCGCTCTACAATGTGCATTTTCGGATTCAGCGTAGCGAATAGGCCCAAGTAAGCACAAAATCTCAAAATCGAGTTTTTGCCCGGACACTGCCTTTAAGGTTCTCCACTTCTCCGTTATTGTCGTTGAATACTTGTGTCGTAATTGAAAGATTTGTAATCTTCCTTATTTGCAGGCATGTTGTCAGCGCTTCGCACTTTGGCTCCGCGCCCAGCACGCCAGCTTGCGTCCATCGTCAGAAGTGTGAGCACGGAACCTGGAGAAGCACCTAAGGGAATTGCAACTACTGGTCAGTTTGATTGCGTACCTTTCGAACTGTTGAGTTTGAGTGGAACAAATCCCATTATTTTCTTTGGTTTCCATCTTTTACCGTACTACTTCCGCGCTAGTGTTGAGTAACCGACTAATCTAATAAGATCACATAGATGATATAGTGCTCCTGCGGTGTATGAGAAACGAATGAAAAGTGACAGTGAGACGCGAAATTTGAAATGTGCGATCTCAGCCATTTTCGTATACGAGCGACGTCTTTCAAGGCTCAGACCAAAAAATGCGCTCATTGGTTCATTTATAGTCGCAGTTGTTACCGGCGCTGCGATTGCACTATATCACCCGTCAGATCTACTAGACTATGTTCAATATTACTTTTGTCTCCCGACTAAAGAACGAAAAAGTATTTTTGAACATTCCAGCTTTCTTTTTCACTAATGAGTTCACTTTTGCTTGTGCAGGGACTCCTTTCCTGGAAACGTCCTCATCCGGTGAATATGCTATGGCGCGAATTGACGATTTGATGAACATGATCCAACGTACGTCGCTGTGGCCGTTGACGTTTGGTTTGGCTTGCTGCGCCTTTGAAATGATGCAGTTTGCTGCTCCACGTTATGATATGGATCGTTACGGTGTCGTATTTCGTGCTTCTCCAAGACAGGTCAGTCAATCGCCCTCAGTTCACGTCAGAAATAAATTTCATCATGCAAATGTGTTTTCATTATATGACGATTTTCCGCTCTAGCTTGCTTGTGATACCGAGGGTGCGGAAATTTTGCGCGTGCGCTTACAAGGTTTGTTCATGCGCAATCTTTATAGCGAACTAGCTGGCTTACCCGGCTCCGCCGTATCCGGACCAAACTTGGCACACATACACTTCGGGCCCCGGCGGGTGTCACAGTCCACTTTTCGTTATCGATCGATGTCGATTTTACCGATTTTTATCGATTTTTTGGCAGAGTTCACCTACAGGGCTAGGAGTTGGCACAGGGGGGAAGTGAGCATGGGGATTCCGAATACAATATTAGTTTTCAGAATTATCGATTGCTTTTATTGATTTTATCGATTTTTTGGCAGAGTTCACCTACAGGGCTAGGAGTTGGCACAGGGGGAAGTGAGCATGGGGATTCCGAATACAATATTAGTTTTCAGGATTGTCCATTACTTTTATCGATTTTATCGATTTTTTTGCAAAGTTTGACCTGCGGGGCTGGGAGTTTGCACAGAGGGTAATCGAGCATGCAGATTACGAATACAATATTAGTTTTCAAGATCGTCCATTACTTTTATCGATTTTATCGATTTTTTGAAAATTTGAGCTAGGGGGCTGGAATTTGGCACAGGGGTGTTCGAGCATGCTGATCACCCCCCTTGGGGATGATCAGCATGCTCGATTACCCCCCTGTGCCAACTCCCGGCCCCCTAGCTCAAACTTTGCAAAAAAATCGATAAAATCGATAAAAGTAATCGATAATCCTGAAAACCAATATTGTATTCGGAATCCCCATGCTCGATTACCCCCCTGTGCCAACTCCCAGCCCCGTAGGTGAACTCAGCAAAAAAATCGATAAAAATCGATATCGATCGATGACGAAAAGTAGCCTATGACACCCGCCGGGGCCCGTAGTGTATGTGTGCCAAGTTTGGTCCGGATCGGTTCAGAAATGGAATTTTCTATTCGGAACATACGTACACACAGACATACATACAGACAGACAGACAGACAGACAGACATACAGACAAACAGACATTCAGCTTTATATATAAGATTTTGGCACCCCAAACATAAGTACTATATTGAGTGGAAATTTACTAGACCTATCAATAGTTTACCAAAGAAAGGCTTTGATTGCATAATCCTCTGATTCAATAAACGTTTTTTCTTTTAGACTGATTTGATCATTGTCGCTGGAACTGTGACAAACAAAATGGCGCCAGCGCTTCGGAGAATCTACGATCAGATGCCGGAAGCAAAGTGAGTGTTTTTATTTTTCTGCAAAGATAGTGCGCACTGAAAGTGTTGTTTTCTTCATGTTCTGCTCTTTCACATTATTGACTACATTACCACTCTTCTGTTTCAGCAGTCGAGTGAGTTTGTGCAGTCGTGCTCGTTATTCATCCGAATATGATGAATTAGGACCGTGCTTGACCTGACGATTGCCTAGGACCGTGTTCTAACCTGAGCGCTAACCCTGCAGAAATTGCGTACGGGTTCAGCAAGGGATTACTGAGGATCTAGAAGTTCACAAACGTCTGTATGGAATCTTTCCGTTACTGTTGTGGAATCAACAGAGTCTCAGTTTGTGAAATCTGTTTTGGGATAAGGTGAAGGAGAAGAAGAAGTAATTCAATAAGAATACTTAGGTCGACAGAGAAGGCTCTCACGAACAATCATTACCAAATTTCCCCTTTTTCTTGCTAAAAGCTGTTGATAATCTTACACATACCGTAGAAGTTTGTAATCACACTAAATATCAATATCTCGCATCAGGATTAGCCCTTTTGTAAGTGTTGGAAGAGGGAAATGATAATAACAGGGAAAGCATACTCCTTCAGAGCGGAGTTTCCAGAAATGTATACTGCCTTATGGAGCATTTAACGCTGTTTCCAAATCTGTTTTCGATATCTGCAAAGCGCTTCTGGAAGGGAAGTTATGGGAATTTCTGAGGTAAATAATCAAGGGTTCTAAGGTAAAAGGTTAAAGTAAGAACAAGTGTTGAGGTCTTTCCGGCGCTTCCAAGCTATAGTGACTAGCATAAGTTTATTAGACTAAAGGTATTGACTGCATAAAGCGCCCTGACAGTAATCATGGTCATTTGAATCACGGACTACAGTTCTAAATCATTTCAAGCTTCAACATATGCCATCCTTTGAGCAGGGAATCATAAGCGGTAATAAACAGTTCCAAACCTGCCTGAAATGAGAACGATACGAAATAGCATGTAATATGAAAGCTTTTGTGAACTAGAAGCGAAGAATGAATCTTGTTTTCACTGAATTTCACAACAATGAGTAGTTTTTTGTATCTGTCTGAGTTGTTACTAACACGGATCCGATTGTCTTACATATTCTATCTGCACCATACCTACTTACAAATGCTAATTGTCTATAACATGCCACTCAACTTAGTTTTTCTCGAAGATATTGAAAATAAATTGTGATGTTTTTACTTATTGCATGGTATTAATTCCTGACATCCTCGTGATCTCCGTTGGAAAAACGGTGGTTACTCGTTAATTATCAAATCTAGTGTCTCATTTTTGAATTGCGACTGTGGGGTCTTTTGATGATTTTTCAGATCTGTTCAGTTAGTGTTCAGTGTCAATCAGTATTTGGATTACCACTGTTCTTTTCTTGTTTTGTGCTTTATGTAGAAACCAGTGCTTCACCTCTGCTTCGCAGAGGTTCGCACTGGCTGTTATGAACCGTGGTAAACTCACTTTCTGAGAGCTTGTCTCTCAAGTCATGTTCGGTTGACTGCAACGTGAGAGCCGTAGTTAAAAATGAACCATACCATTATCTTAACCTCACATGATGTTTAGTATCGTAAATCATTCCTCACTGTAATTTCGTAACGGACAAACTCCACACAACTTCAGATTAAGCCGCTTATTATATGTCATGATGATGGGAATCTTCGAAGAAAGTGTTGAATTATATAATTCGATACAGCAAAATGAGGGTTTCTGTGGGTTATCTTACTTTAAAATTTGCTCTATCGATTTGCGACTTAATTACGACTTAATTACCTCAAAAAGTTCAGATAAAATTCCTGGGAATTAGCGGAAATGTCAGAAGTGATAAGCAGTAACGTACACCTGCACAATTATCTGACAGTATTCAAAAGGCTTTGGCTAGCAAATTTAAGCATTGAAACTTGCATACAATACTACCCCAGTCGCACGTAGCCGTGATTCTGTGGAAAAAAAAATAAGACGACTTGATTCAGTTTGAGCATGGCTTGTGTAGGTTCAACATAGTACGTTAGGAAGTTCTGCACTGTTTTCAAGCTGCGTCTTAGCTTTGCGAGATTAGAGGGAGTAAATGTGTCATTTCTACTCATCATCAACCATGGTATTTGAGCCCTCTTGAGCTAATCTAGGGTGAAAGGATGAATTCGAATCGTTAGACAAAGTTAGGAAAGCTCCCGCCATTTTATTTTGGAAATATTATAACGTCCTTACTATTTAATAACTGCTTTTGCTTTCCTGCACTCTGTCACCAGAAGAATGTCAGGAATGCTTGAAAAAAACATTCGCGTGCTTTTCTCGATCGTACAAAACTCGTAAAAATCATAATCTTGTGAGTGTCACATGGTCGACCAAAAGGGTTTCAGAGGGGGTTCTTGACCTAAACGGTGGGGATTGACACTCAGTTGACAACAAATATTCAACATAGAATTCGTTTTCTTCAGTAACACAATGATAGCGTGCATCGACCTGTCATTGAGCTGAGATGACCTATAGAGAAGCTGATTTCCACCTTTCTCAAAAGCAAACACGTTGCGTAGACTCAAGATGCTCCCTTTCATCGCTAGCTTGTAGCCCTACTAGCTTCCTGCTTTCTTGAACATTGCATAAAATTCTACATCCATTCAGTGGTAAGAATGAGAAGTTCAATACATCTAGGGATCGTGGACTTCCATATCTTGTACTTTACAGATGGGTAATTTCCATGGGTTCGTGTGCGAACGGTGGTGGATACTACCACTATTCCTACTCGGTGCTGAAAGGTTGTGATCGAATAATTCCCGTTGATATCTATATACCTGGATGCCCACCCACGGCAGAGGTGCGTCTCATTGTTGCAAAATCCCACAAGTACAACGATATGTATTGTGTTCTGATTACTACGTAAATATGCTCGTGATTATGAAAATAATCGTTTTGGCCAATGTTTAAGTAGCAATCTTGCTTTTTTTGTATCTAACAGCACTGTTTGCAAAATTCTGGGTTTGCATTTCAGGCGCTGCTCTATGGCGTTCTCCAGCTGCAGAAGAAGATAAAGCGGAAGCGTGAAGCTCAGCTCTGGTACAGGCGTTGAACAGACACGGCTAAATCTCTAAGCCGTTGTTATGTTGTACATTAGTCTCTTATTTTAGATGTACGTAGTACTTGGTAGTTGTAGAATTTTCGAGGGTGTAAACATTAACCAAATGTGTTGTTATTGGCAAAGTCATCGAAAACAGCACTGAAGGGTGTAATCCAGTAACTCCTGAACTACTCTCTATTGGATATGTTGGCTCATGCAAGGATAATCAAATTCAAAACCCGTAGTATCTTAAAAGCGTGAGCATGACATAGCACATTATTGTTTGTCCCTCAGCAGGTCCCCATAGATACTAGCGCTTGTACCTCTACTCCTTTTCGCTCCTGAAAGAAAACAAGTAGGCTGTTTTAGGTTGTGTCAAAAGAAGCAAAAGGAAGCAAACTAGGTGTGCGAACAGCTGTAAACTTTGATTCAAGGAGATTGGCGGCTGGAAGGTGGGACTGAGAGGCCTAAGCAAGGCTAGAGAATATTCAGAGAGCACACTGAGAGAGATTCAGACTGCGTCGCGGGCGCGAGAGGTGCCTTCCAGTCGCCAATCCTGTTTAGTCAAAGGGTACCGATGAGAGGTTTGCTGGAGACAGATGATATGTGGTTCAATTGAACAGTAGCTGGTCTCAAAAACAGATCAGATTCGAATTCTAACAAACGGACATTTCTGACCATTACATCAAAATTCTTTGGAAAGTTCAGTGAAGTTATACTTGGCTCCCGGAACTGACGACCTCCGGTACTGTTTTGGGTGTAGGATCGTCCAAAGACTATCCTGATGGTCAAGAATATTTCGAGCCGCTATGCTGTACAACAGTATCACGTAGTCGTAGTGATGTACAGGAAGTTCTTGTGCGTATTGCTGACTTAGAATGTGGAGTGAGCTCATGAAATGTAGTTGCTTTTGTGTGGTACAACTTCAACCCTTGCTGTGTTTGACGAGCAACTTCATCCGTGCCCAGAATACTTTTGCAATGGATAGCTTGACTACGACGTGTGGATAAACCCATGGCTTGTAGTCGCTTTTGTGTGGGGAGACTTCAATCCTTGCTTTTTGACGAGCAACTTCCTCCGTGTCGGTGAACAACTTCACCGTGAGTGTTCTGATGTAGACGGACTACTCTTGCAATGGATAGCTTGAAGACGACGTGCGGACAACCTCGCGCTTGTAGTCGTTTTTGTTTGAGGCCAATCCTTGCTGCAGTGTCTGACGAGCAGCTTCCTCCGTGCCGGTGAACAACTTCACCGTGAGTGTTCTGATGTAGACGGACTACTCTTGCAATGTATAGCTTGAAGACGACGTGTGGATAACCTCAGGGCTTGTAGTCGCTTTTGTGTAGGGCCAATCCTTGCTGCAGTGTCTGACGAGCAGCTTCCTCCGTGCCGGTGAACAACTTCACCGTGAGTGTTCTGATGTAGAACTACTCTTGCAGTGGTTAGCTTGACTACGTCGTGTGGATAACCTCAGGGCTTGTAGTCGCTTTTGTGTAGGGCCAATCCTTGCTGCAGTGTCTGACGAGCAGCTTCATCCATGCCGAAGAGCCACCTCAGAGCAAAGTTCTCCTGATGACTGGCTCAACCCACTGTAGATGATAGTGCGCAGTTGTGGCTCTGAGTCGCTCTGGTGGAGAACAACCTCACCGTGAGTGTTCTGACGTAAACGAACTACTCTTGCAATGGATAGCTTGACTACGACGGTGGATATAATCACGGCTTGTAGTCGCTTTTGTGTGGGGCGACTTCAATCCTTGCTGTGTTTGACGAGCAACTTCCTCCGTGCCGGTGAACAACCTCGGAGCAAAGTTTTTATGATGAGTGGCTCAACCCACTGTAGCTGATACTGCGCAGCTGTGGCTCTGACTCGCTGTGGTGACAACTTCACCGTGAGTGTTCTGAAGTAAACGAAGTACTCTTGCAATGGATAGCTTGACTACGACATGTGGATAACCTCGCGGCTTGTAGTCGCTTTTGTGTGGGGCGGCTTCAATCCTTGCTCTGTTTGACGAGCAACTTCCTCCGTGTCGGTGAACAACTTCACCGTGAGTGTTCTGATGTAGACGGACTACTCTTGCAATGGATAGCTTGAAGACGACGTGCGGACAACCTCGCGCTTGTAGTCGTTTTTGTTTGAGGCCAATCCTTGCTGCAGTGTCTGACGAGCAGCTTCCTCCGTGCCGGTGAACAACTTCACCGTGAGTGTTCTGATGTAGACGGACTACTCTTGCAATGGATAGCTTGACTACGACGTGTGGATAACCTCGCGGCTTGTAATCGCTTTTATGTGGGGCGAATTCAATCCTTGCTCTGTTTGAGCAACTTCCTCCGTGCCGGTGAACAACTTCACCGTGAGTGTTCTGATGTAGACGGACTACTCTTGCAATGTATAGCTTGAAGACGACGTGTGGATAACCTCAGGGCTTGTAGTCGCTTTTGTGTAGGGCCAATCCTTGCTGCAGTGTCTGACGAGCAGCTTCCTCCGTGCCGGTGAACAACTTCACCGTGAGTGTTCTGATGTAGAACTACTCTTGCAGTGGTTAGCTTGACTACGTCGTGTGGATAACCTCAGGGCTTGTAGTCGCTTTTGTGTAGGGCCAATCCTTGCTGCAGTGTCTGACGAGCAGCTTCATCCATGCCGAAGAGCCACCTCAGAGCAAAGTTCTCCTGATGAGTGGCTTAACCCACTGTAGATGATAGTGCGCAGTTGTGGCTCTGAGTCGCTGTGGTGGAGAACAACCTCACCGTGAGTGTTCTGACGTAAACGAACTACTCTTGCAATGGATAGCTTGACTACGACGTGTGGATATAATCACGGCTTGTAGTCGCTTTTGTGTGGGGCGACTTCAATCCTTGCTGTGTTTGACGAGCAACTTCCTCCGTGCCGGTGAACAACCTCGGAGCAAAGTTTTTATGATGAGTGGCTCAACCCACTGTAGCTGATACTGCGCAGCTGTGGCTCTGACTCGCTGTGGTGACAACTTCACCGTGAGTGTTCTGAAGTAAACGAAGTACTCTTGCAATGGATAGCTTGACTACGACGTGTGGATAACCTCGCGGCTTGTAGTCGCTTTTGTGTGGGGCGGCTTCAATCCTTGCTCTGTTTGACGAGCAACTTCCTCCGTGTCGGTGAACAACTTCACCGTGAGTGTTCTGATGTAGACGGACTACTCTTGCAATGGATAGCTTGAAGACGACGTGCGGACAACCTCGCGCTTGTAGTCGTTTTTGTTTGAGGCCAATCCTTGCTGCAGTGTCTGACGAGCAGCTTCCTCCGTGCCGGTGAACAACTTCACCGTGAGTGTTCTGATGTAGACGGACTACTCTTGCAATGGATAGCTTGACTACGACGTGTGGATAACCTCGCGGCTTGTAATCGCTTTTATGTGGGGCGAATTCAATCCTTGCTCTGTTTGAGCAACTTCCTCCGTGCCGGTGAACAACTTCACCGTGAGTGTTCTGATGTAGACGGACTACTCTTGCAATGTATAGCTTGAAGACGACGTGTGGATAACCTCAGGGCTTGTAGTCGCTTTTGTGTAGGGCCAATCCTTGCTGCAGTGTCTGACGAGCAGCTTCCTCCGTGCCGGTGAACAACTTCACCGTGAGTGTTCTGATGTAGAACTACTCTTGCAGTGGTTAGCTTGACTACGTCGTGTGGATAACCTCAGGGCTTGTAGTCGCTTTTGTGTAGGGCCAATCCTTGCTGCAGTGTCTGACGAGCAGCTTCATCCATGCCGAAGAGCCACCTCAGAGCAAAGTTCTCCTGATGAGTGGCTCAACCCACTGTAGATGATAGTGCGCAGTTGTGGCTCTGAGTCGCTGTGGTGGAGAACAACCTCACCGTGAGTGTTCTGACGTAAACGAACTACTCTTGCAATGGATAGCTTGACTACGACGTGTGGATATAATCACGGCTTGTAGTCGCTTTTGTGTGGGGCGACTTCAATCCTTGCTGTGTTTGACGAGCAACTTCCTCCGTGCCCGGACTACTCTTGCAATGAATAGCTTGACTACGACGTGTGGATAAACTCATGGCTTGTAGTCGCTTTTGTGTGGGGCGACTTCAATCCTTGCTGTGTTTGACGAGCAACTTCCTCCGTGCCGGTGAACAACCTCGGAGCAAAGTTTTTATGATGAGTGGCTCAACCCACTGTAGCTGATACTGCGCAGCTGTGGCTCTCACTCGCTGTGGTGACAACTTCACCGTGAGTGTTCTGAAGTAAACGAAGTACTCTTGCAGTGGATAGCTTGACTACGACGTGTGGATAACCTCGCGGCTTGTAGTCGCTTTTGTGTGGGGCGGCTTCAATCCTTGCTCTGTTTGACGAGCAACTTCATCTGTTTCCGGACTACTCTTGCAATGGACAGCTTGACTACGTCGTGTGGATATAACCATGGCTTGTAGTCGCTTTTGTGTGAGGCGACTCCAATTCTTGTTGCGGTGCCTGACAAGAAGCTCCATCCATGCCGGTGAACAACTTCACCATGAGTGTTCTGATGTAGACGGACTACTCTTGCAATGGATAGCTTGACTTCGTCGTGTGGATATAATCACGGCTTGTAGTCGCTTTTGTGTGAGGCGACTCCAATTCTTGTTGGGGTGCCTGACAAGAAGCTCCATCCATGCCGGTAAACAACTTCACCGTGAGTGTTCTGATGTAGACGGACTACTCTTGCAATGGATAGCTTGAAGACGACGTGTGGATAACCTCGCGCTTGTAGTCGTTTTTGTGTGAGGCCAATCCTTGTTGCGGTGCCTGACAAGATGCTCCATCCATGCCGGTAAACGACTTCACCGTAAGTGTTCTGACGTAAACGAAGTACTCTTGCAATGGATAGCTTGACTACGACGTGTGGATAACCTCGCGGCTTGTAGTCGCTTTTGTGTGGGGCGGCTTCAATCCTTGCTCTGTTTGACGAGCAACTTCATCTGTTTCCGGACTACTCTTGCAATGGACAGCTTGACTACGTCGTGTGGATATAACCATGGCTTGTAGTCGCTTTTGTGTGAGGCGACTCCAATTCTTGTTGCGGTGCCTGACAAGAAGCTCCATCCATGCCGGTGAACAACTTCACCATGAGTGTTCTGATGTAGACGGACTACTCTTGCAATGGATAGCTTGAAGACGACGTGTGGATAACCTCGCGCTTGTAGTCGTTTTTGTGTGAGGCCAATCCTTGTTGCGGTGCCTGACAAGATGCTCCATCCATGCCGGTAAACGACTTCACCGTAAGTGTTCTGACGTAAACGAAGTACTCTTGCAATGGATAGCTTGACTACGACGTGTGGATAACCTCGCGGCTTGTAGTCGCTTTTGTGTGGGGCGGCTTCAATCCTTGCTCTGTTTGACGAGCAACTTCATTTGTTTCCGGACTACTCTTGCAATGGACAGCTTGACTACGTCGTGTGGATATAACCATGGCTTGTAGTCGCTTTTGTGTGAGGCGACTCCAATTCTTGTTGCGGTGCCTGACAAGAAGCTCCATCCATGCCGGTGAACAACTTCACCATGAGTGTTCTGATGTAGACGGACTACTCTTGCAATGGATAGCTTGAAGACGACGTGTGGATAACCTCGCGCTTGTAGTCGTTTTTGTGTGAGGCCAATCCTTGTTGCGGTGCCTGACAAGATGCTCCATCCATGCCGGTGAACGACTTCACCGTAAGTGTTCTGACGTAAACGAAGTACTCTTGCAATGGATAGCTTGACTACGACGTGTGGATAACCTCAGGGCTTGTAGTCGCTTTTGTGTGGGGCGACTTCAATCCTTGCTGTGTTTGACGAGCAACTTCCTCCGTGCCGGTGAACAACCTCGGAGCAAAGTTTTTATGATGAGTGGCTCAACCCACTGTAGCTGATACTGCGCAGCTGTGGCTCTGACTCGCTGTGGTGACAACTTCACCGTGAGTGTTCTGAAGTAAACGAAGTACTCTTGCAATGGATAGCTTGACTACGACGTGTGGATAACCTCGCGGCTTGTAGTCGCTTTTGTGTGGGGCGGCTTCAATCCTTGCTCTGTTTGACGAGCAACTTCCTCCGTGTCGGTGAACAACTTCACCGTGAGTGTTCTGATGTAGACGGACTACTCTTGCAATGGATAGCTTGAAGACGACGTGCGGACAACCTCGCGCTTGTAGTCGTTTTTGTTTGAGGCCAATCCTTGCTGCAGTGTCTGACGAGCAGCTTCCTCCGTGCCGGTGAACAACTTCACCGTGAGTGTTCTGATGTAGACGGACTACTCTTGCAATGGATAGCTTGACTACGACGTGTGGATAACCTCGCGGCTTGTAATCGCTTTTATGTGGGGCGAATTCAATCCTTGCTCTGTTTGAGCAACTTCCTCCGTGCCGGTGAACAACTTCACCGTGAGTGTTCTGATGTAGACGGACTACTCTTGCAATGGATAGCTTGAAGACGACGTGTGGATAACCTCGCGCTTGTAGTCGTTTTTGTGTGAGGCCAATCCTTGTTGCGGTGCCTGACAAGATGCTCCATCCATGCCGGTGAACGACTTCACCGTAAGTGTTCTGACGTAAACGAAGTACTCTTGCAATGGATAGCTTGACTACGACGTGTGGATAACCTCAGGGCTTGTAGTCGCTTTTGTGTAGGGCCAATCCTTGCTGCAGTGTCTGACGAGCAGCTTCCTCCGTGCCCGGACTACTCTTGCAATGGATAGCTTAACTACGACGTGTGGATATAATCACGGCTTGTAGTCGCTTTTGTGTGAGGCGACTCCAATTCTTGTTGGGGTGCCTACAAGAAGCTCCATCCATGCCGGTAAACAACTTCACCGTGAGTGTTCTGATGTAGACGGACTACTCTTGCAATGGATAGCTTGAAGACGACGTGTGGATAACCTCGCGCTTGTAGTCGTTTTTGTGTGAGGCCAATCCTTGTTGCGGTGCCTGACAAGATGCTCCATCCATGCCGGTGAACGACTTCACCGTAAGTGTTCTGACGTAAACGAAGTACTCTTGCAATGGATAGCTTGACTACGACGTGTGGATAAACTCATGGCTTGTAGTCGCTTTTGTGTGGGGCGACTTCAATCCTTGCTATGTTTGATGAGCAACTTCCTCCGTGCCGGTGAACAACCTCGGAGAAAAGTTTTCCTGATGAGTGGCTCAATCCACTGTAGCTGATAGCGCGCAGCTGTGGCTCTGAGTCGCTGTGGTGGAGAACAACTTCACCGTGAGTGTTCTGACGTAAACCAACTACCCTTGCAATGGATAGCTTGACTACGACGTGTGGATAACTTCGCGGCTTGTAGTCGCTTTTGTGTGGGGCGGCTTCAATCCTTGCTCTGTTTGACGAGCAACTTCACCTGTTTCCGGACTACTCTTGCAATGGACAGCTTGACTACGTCGTATGGATATAACCATGGCTTGTAGTCGCTTTTGTGTGAGGCGATTCCAATTCTTGTTGCGGTGCCTGACAAGAAGCTCCATCCATGCCGGTGAACAACTTGACCGTGAGTGTTCTGATGTAGACGGACTACTCTTGCAATGGATAGCTTGACTACGTCGTGTGGATATAATCATGGCTTGTAGTCGCTTTTTTGTGGGGCGACTTCAATCGTTGCTGTGTTTGTCGAGCAACTTCCTCCGTGCCGGTGAACAACCTCAGAGCAAAGTTCTCCTGATGAGTGGCTCAACCCACTATAGCTGATACTGCGCAGCTGTGGCTCTGAGTCGCTGTGTTGACAACTTCACCGTGAGTGTTCTGATGTAGACGGACTACTGTTGTAATGGATAGCTTGACTACGACGTGTGGATAACCTCGCGGCTTGTAGTCGCTTTTGTGTGGGGCGGCTTCAATCCTTGCTCTGTTTGACGAGCAACTTCATTTGTTTCCGGACTACTCTTGCAATGGATAGCTTGACTACGACGTGTGGATAACCTCGCGGCTTGTAGTCGCTTTTATGTGAGGCGACTCCAATTCTTGTTTGGGTGCCTGACAAGAAGCTCCATCCATGCCGGTGAACAATTTCAGCGTGATTGTTCTGATGTAGACGGACTACTGTTGCAATGGATAGCTTGACTACGACCTGTGGATAACCTCGCGGCTTGTAGTCGCTTTTGTGTGGGGCGGCTTCAATCCTTGCTCTGTTTGACGAGCAACTTCATTTGTTTCCGGACTACTCTTGCAATGGATAGCTTGACCACGACGTGTGGATAACCGCGCGGCTTGTAGTCGCTTTTGTGTGAGGCCAATCCTTGCTGCAGTGTCTGACGAGCAGCTTCATCCATGCCGGTGAACAACTTCACCGTGAGTGTTCTGATGTAGACGGACCACTCTTGCAATGTATAGCTTGAAGACGACATGTGGATAATCTTGCGGCTTGTAGTCGTTTTTGTGTGAGGCCAATCCTTGCTGCAGTGTCTGACGAGCAGCTTCATCCATGCCGGTGAACAACTTCACCGTGAGTGTTCTGATGTAGACGGACTACTCTTGCAATGTATAGCTTGAAGACGACGTGTGGATAACCTCGCGGCTTGTAGTCGCTTTTGTGTGAGGCGACTCCAATTCTTGTTTGGGTGCCTGACAAGAAGCTCCATCCATGCCGGTGAACAATTTCAGCGTGATTGTTCTGATGTAGACGGACTACTGTTGCAATGGATAGCTTGACTACGACCTGTGGATAACCTCGCGGCTTGTAGTCGCTTTTGTGTGAGGCGACTCCAGTCCTCGTTGCGGTTCCTGACGAGCAGCTTCATCCGTGCCGGTGAACAACTTCACCTTGAGTGTTCTGATGTAGACGGACTACTCTTGCAATGTATAGCTTGAAGACGACGTGTGGATAATCTTGCGGCTTGTAGTCGTTTTTGTGTGAGGCCAATCCTTGCTGCAGTGTCTGACGAGCAGCTTCATCCATGCCGGTGAACAACTTCACCGTGAGTGTTCTGATGTAGACGGACTACTCTTGCAATGTATAGCTTGAAGACGACGTGTGGATAATCTTGCGGCATGTAGTCGTTTTTGTGTGAGGGCAATCCTTGCTGCAGTGTCTGACGAGCAGCTTCATCCGTGCCGGTGAACAACTTCACCGTGAGTGTTTTGATGTAGACGGACTACTCTTGCAATGTATAGCTTGAAGACGACGTGTGGATAACCTCGCGGCTTGTAGTCGCTTTTGTGTGAGGCGACTCCAGTCCTCGTTGCGGTTCCTGACGAGCAGCTTCATCCGTGCCGGTGAACAACTTCACCGTGAGTGTTCTGATGTAGACGGACTACTCTTGCAATGTATAGCTTGAAGACGACGTGTGGATAATCTTGCGGCTTGTAGTCGTTTTTGTGTGAGGCCAATCCTTGCTGCAGTGTCTGACGAGCAGCTTCATCCGTGCCGGTGAACAACTTCACCGTGAGTGTTTTGATGTAGACGGACTACTCTTGCAATGTATAGCTTGAAGACGACGTGTGGATAATCTTGCGGCATGTAGTCGTTTTTGTGTGAGGGCAATCCTTGCTGCAGTGTCTGACGAGCAGCTTCATCCGTGCCGGTGAACAACTTCACCGTGAGTGTTTTGATGTAGACGGACTACTCTTGCAATGTATAGCTTGAAGACGACGTGTGGATAACCTCGCGGCTTGTAGTCGCTTTTGTGTGAGGCGACTCCAGTCCTCTTTGCGGTTCCTGACGAGCAGCTTCATCCGTGCCGGTGAACAACTTCACCGTGAGTGTTCTGATGTAGACGGACTACTCTTGCAATGTATAGCTTGAAGACGACGTGTGGATAATCTTGCGGCTTGTAGTCGTTTTTGTGTGAGGCCAATCCTTGCTGCAGTGTCTTCATCCATGCCGAAGAGCCACCTCAGAGCAAAGTTCTCCTGATGAGTGGCTCAACCCACTGTAGATGATAGTGCGCAGTTGTGGCTCTGAGTCGCTGTGGTGGAGAACAACCTCACCGTGAGTGTTCTGACGTAAACGAACTACTCTTGCAATGGATAGCTTGACTACGACGTGTGGATAAACTCATGACTTGTAGTCGCTTTTGTGTGGGGCGACTTCAATCCTTGCTCTGTTTGACGAGCAACTTCCTCCGTGCCGGTGAACAACTTCACCGTGAGTGTTCTGATGTAGACGGACTACTCTTGCAATGGATAGCTTGACTACGACGTGTGGATAACCTCGCGGCTTGTAGTCGCTTTTGTGTGGGGCGGCTTCAATCCTTGCTCTGTTTGACGAGCAACTTCATTTGTTTCCGGACTACTCTTGCAATGGATAGCTTGACCACGACGTGTGGATAACCTTGCGGCTTGTAGTCGCTTTTGTGTGAGGCGACTCCAGTCCTTGTTGCGGTTTCTGACGAGCAGCTTCATCCATGCCGGTGAACAACTTGACCGTGAGTGTTCTGATGTAGACGGACTACTCTTGCAATGGATAGCTTGACTACGTCGTGTGGATATAATCATGGCTTGTAGTCGCTTTTTTGTGGGGCGACTTCAATCGTTGCTGTGTTTGACGAGCAACTTCCTCCGTGCCCGGACTACTCTTGCAATGAATAGCTTGACTACGACGTGTGGATAAACTGATGGCTTGTAGTCGCTTTTGTGTGGGGCGACTTCAATCCTTGCTGTGTTTGACGAGCAACTTCCTCCGTGCCGGTGAACAACCTCGGAGCAAAGTTTTCCTGATGAGTGGCTCAACCCACTGTAGCTGATACTGCGCAGCTGTGGCTCTGACTCGCTGTGGTGACAACTTCACCGTGAGTGTTCTGAAGTAAACGAAGTACTCTTGCAATGGATAGCTTGACTAAGACGTGTGGATATAATCACGGCTTGCAGTCGATTTTGTGTGGGGCGACTTTAATCCTTGCTCTGTTTGACGAGCAACTTCCTCCGTGCCGGTGAGCAACCTCACCGTGAGTGTTCTGATGTAGACGGACTACTCTTGCAATGGATAGCTTGAAGACGACGTGTAGATAACCTCGCGCTTGTAGTCGTTTTTGTGTGAGGCCAATCCTTCAGTGCCTGACGAGCAGCTTTATCCATGCCTGAACAACTTCACCGTGAGTGTTCTGATGTAGACGGACTACTCTTGCAATGGATAGCTTGACTACGACGTGTGGATAACCTCGCGGCTTGTAGTCGCTTTTGTGTGGGGCGGCTTCAATCCTTGCTCTGTTTGACGAGCAACTTCATCTGTTTCCGGACTACTCTTGCAATGGACAGCTTGACTACGTGGTGTGGATATAACCATGGCTTCTAGTCGCTTTTGTGTGAGGCGACTCCAATCCTTGCTGTGTTTGATGAGCAACTTCCTCCGTGCCGGTGAACAACCTCGGAGAAAAGTTTTCCTGATGAGTGGCTCAACCCACTGTAGATGATAGTGCGCAGTTGTGGCTCTGAGTCGCTGTGGTGGAGAACAACCTCACCGTGAGTGTTCTGACGTAAACGAACTACTCTTGCAATGGATAGCTTGACTACGACGTGTGGATAAACTCATGACTTGTAGTCGCTTTTGTGTGGGGCGACTTCAATCCTTGCTCTGTTTGACGAGCAACTTCCTCCGTGCCGGTGAACAACTTCACCGTGAGTGTTCTGATGTAGACGGACTACTCTTGCAATGGATAGCTTGACTACGACGTGTGGATAACCTCGCGGCTTGTAGTCGCTTTTGTGTGGGGCGGCTTCAATCCTTGCTCTGTTTGACGAGCAACTTCATTTGTTTCCGGACTACTCTTGCAATGGATAGCTTGACCACGACGTGTGGATAACCTCGCGGCTTGTAGTCGCTTTTGTGTGAGGCGACTCCAGTCCTTGTTGCGGTTTCTGACGAGCAGCATCATCCATGCCGGTGAACAACTTGACCGTGAGTGTTCTGATGTAGACGGACTACTCTTGCAATGGATAGCTTGACTACGTCGTGTGGATATAATCATGGCTTGTAGTCGCTTTTTTGTGGGGCGACTTCAATCGTTGCTGTTTTTGACGAGCAACTTCCTCCGTGCCCGGACTACTCTTGCAATGAATAGCTTGACTACGACGTGTGGATAAACTGATGGCTTGTAGTCGCTTTTGTGTGGGGCGACTTCAATCCTTGCTGTGTTTGACGAGCAACTTCCTCCGTGCCGGTGAACAACCTCGGAGCAAAGTTTTCCTGGTGAGTGGCTCAACCCACTGTAGCTGATACTGCGCAGCTGTGGCTCTGAGTCGCTGTGGTGGAGAACAACTTCACCGTGAGTGTTCTGACGTAAACGAACTACTCTTGCAATGGATAGCTTGACTACGACGTGTGGATAACCTCGCGGCTTGTAGTCGCTTTTGTGTGGGGCGGCTTCAATCCTTGCTCTGTTTGACGAGCAACTTCATTTGTTTCGACTACTCTTGCAATGGATAGCTTGACTACGACGTGTGGATATAATCATGGCTTGTAGTCGCTTTTATGTGGGGCGAATTCAATCCTTGCTGTGTTTGATGAGCAACTTCCTCCGTGCCGGTGAACAACCTCGGAGAAAAGTTTTCCTGATGAGTGGCTCAATCCACTGTAGCTGAGAGTGCGCAGCTGTAGCTCTGAGTCGCTGTGGTGGAGAACAACTTCACCGTGAGTGTTCTGATGTAGACGGACTACTCTTGCAATGGATAGCTTGACTACGTCGTGTGGATATAATCATGGCTTGTAGTCTTGTAGTCAAAAGCTTTTTTGTGGGGCGACTTCAATCGTTGCTGTGTTTGGCGAGCAACTTCGTCCGTGCCCGGACTACTCTTGCAATGGATAGCTTGACTACGACGTGTGGATAAACTCATGGCTTGTAGTCGCTTTTGTGTGGGGCGACTTCAATCCTTGCAGTGTTTGATGAGCAACTTCCTCCGTGCCGGTGAACAACCTCGGAGAAAAGTTTTCCTGATGAGTGGCTCAATCCACTGTAGCTGATAGTGCGCAGCTGTGGCTCTGAGTCGCTGTGGTGGAGAACAACGTCACCGTGAGTGTTCTGACGTAAACGAACTACTCTTGCAATGGATAGCTTGACTACGACGTGTGGATAAATTCATGGCTTGTAGTCGCTTTTGTGTGGGGCGACTTCAGCCCTTGCTGTGTTTGGCGAGCAACTTCGTCCGTGCCGGTGAACAACCTCGGAGAAAAGTTTTCCTGATGAGTGGCTCAATCCACTGTAGCTGATAGTGCGCAGCTGTGGCTCTGAGTCGCTGTGGTGGAGAACAACTTCACCGTGAGTGTTCTGACGTAAACGAACTACTCTTGCAATGGATAGCTTGACTACGACGTGTGGATATAATCATGGCTTGTAGTCGCTTTTGTGTGAGGCGACTCCAATTCTTTTTGGGTGCCTGACAAGAAGCTCCATCCATGCCGGTGAACAACTTCACCGTGAGTGTTCTGATGTAGACGGACTACTGTTGCAATGGATAGCTTGACTACGACGTGTAGATAAACTCATGGCTTGTAGTCGCTTTTGTGTGAGGCCAATCCTTGCTGCAGTGCCTGACGAGCAGCTTCATCCATGCCGGTGAACAACTTCACCGTGAGTGTTCTGATGTAGACGGACTACTCTTGCAATGGATAGCTTGACTACGACGTGTGGATAACCTCGCGGCTTGTAGTCGCTTTTGTGTGGGGCGGCTTCAATCCTTGCTCTGTTTGACGAGCAACTTCATCTGTTTCCGGACTACTCGTGCAATGGACAGCTTGACTTCGTCGTGTGGATATAATCACGGCTTGTAGTCGCTTTTGTGTGAGGCGACTCCAATTCTTGTTGGGGTGCCTGACAAGAAGCTCCATCCATGCCGGTGAACAACTTGACCGTGAGTGTTCTGATGTAGACGGACTACTCTTGCAATGGATAGCTTGACTACGTCGTGTGGATATAATCATGGCTTGTAGTCGCTTTTTTGTGGGGCGACTTCAATCGTTGCTGTGTTTGTCGAGCAGCTTCCTCCGTGCCGGTGAACAACCTCAGAGCAAAGTTCTCCTGATGAGTGGCTCACCCCACTGTAGCTGATACTGCGCAGCTGTGGCTCTGAGTCGCTGTGTTGACAACTTCACCGTGAGTGTTCTGATGTAGACGGTCTACTGTTGTAATGGATAGCTTGACTAGGACGTGTAGATAAACTCATGGCTTATAGTCGCTTTTGTGTGGGGAGACTTCAATCCTTGCTCTGTTTGACGAGCAACTTCCTCCGTGCCGGTGAACAACTTCACCGTGAGTGTTCTGATGTAGACGGACTACTCTTGCAATGGATAGCTTGACTACGACGTGTGGATAACCTCGCGGCTTGTAGTCGCTTTTGTGTGGGGCGGCTTCAATCCTTGCTCTGTTTGACGAGCAACTTCATTTGTTTCGACTACTCTTGCAATGGATAGCTTGACTACGACGTGTGGATATAATCATGGCTTGTAGTCGCTTTTATGTGGGGCGAATTCAATCCTTGCTGTGTTTGATGAGCAACTTCCTCCGTGCCGGTGAACAACCTCGGAGAAAAGTTTTCCTGATGAGTGGCTCAATCCACTGTAGCTGAGAGTGCGCAGCTGTAGCTCTGAGTCGCTGTGGTGGAGAACAACTTCACCGTGAGTGTTCTGATGTAGAGGGACTACTCTTGCAATGGATAGCTTGACTACGTCGTGTGGATATAATCATGGCTTGTAGTCGCTTTTTTGTGGGGCGACTTCAATCGTTGCTGTGTTTGTCGAGCAACTTCCTTCGTGCCGGTGAACAACCTCAGAGCAAAGTTCTCCTGATGAGTGGCTCAACCCACTGTAGCTGATACTGCGCAGCTGTGGCTCTGAGTCGCTGTGTTGACAACTTC
This sequence comes from Cylicocyclus nassatus, assembly GCA_958299035.1. Classification (NCBI taxonomy): domain Eukaryota; kingdom Metazoa; phylum Nematoda; class Chromadorea; order Rhabditida; family Strongylidae; genus Cylicocyclus; species Cylicocyclus nassatus. Next base: position 82,567,483 of record CATQJL010000112.1, read on the forward strand.
ACCTTGAGTGTTCTGATGTAGACGGTCTACTGTTGTAATGGATAGCTTGACTACGACGTGTAGATAAACTCATGGCTTGTAGTCGCTTTTGTGTGGGGAGACTTCAATCCTTGCTCTGTTTGACGAGCAACTTCCTCCGTGCCGGTGAACAACTTCACCGTGAGTGTTCTGATGTAGACGGACTACTCTTGCAATGGATAGCTTGACTACGACGTGTGGATAACCTCGCGGCTTGTAGTCGCTTTTGTGTGGGGCGGCTTCAATCCTTGCTCTGTTTGACGAGCAACTTCATTTGTTTCGACTACTCTTGCAATGGATAGCTTGACTACGACGTGTGGATAACCTCGCGGCTTGTAGTCGCTTTTTTGTGGGGCGACTACAATCCTTGCTCTGCTTGACGAGCAACTTCCTTCGTGCCGGTGAACAACTTCAGAAGAAATGTTCTCGTGTTGAATGGCTCCCACCCTTGTGGCTTCTAGTGCGCAGTTATGGCTCTGAGCTACTATATTGAAATCTGAGTTTATTCTGAGCCACTCTTGCTAAGGATAGCTTACCAAAGATATGTGGAGCAAACTCACGGCTGCCTTTCCTCGCTTGGGTTGTGCACCTTTTTCGCTACGTCCTTTAGATCATTCTCCCATGCTTGGCTAGCGATTGAACCTCGGTCTTTCCCAGCTCTTGTGTGGGAAAATGGTCGGAGAGAAGGTTCGCGAAATGATGCATTGCGCAAGCGAGGCGATCGAGATTTGAGCCGCTGGAGCCGGAACTCCAAATGAGACAGAGGGTATAACCGAAGTAGTTCTCAATCCAAATGCTTATTTCCACGATTCTCGCTTCTTTACAACTTGATCAGCACACGCTTACTTCCAGTGGTTTCTCCTTTCTTTGTTTCTCTTTTATTGATTGAATATGTAGGATCGGCTCCCAGACGGTGAAGGCAGGTTGCGGATTTTGATTGTAGGGATAAGCTTCTCAAAACTCCACATTATAGCATCGATTTCTTACTCTCTCGCAGAAGAAGTTAAATGCTCAAAATAACATACAGTACTCGGTTCCGCCGCACAGGCCTTCTTCGCACGACCCACTAAAGTTTAGTACGAACTTCAGGGCGCTGAGAAACCAATGAAGCTCAAATCATTGTGGGTGTATTCACTACCATCGAGAAAGCATCTGCTCACTTGAAAGGAGGCGCTAAAAAAGTAGTCATCTCAGCTCCATCTGCAGATGCACTATGTTCGTAATGGGTGTAAACCTCGAAAAGTACGACCTGCCAGAAACCACATTATTAGTAATGCTTCTTACACCATCAACTGTCTTGTTTTACTTGCTAAGGTTATCAACGACAACTTCACAATCATCGAAGGACTTATGACTACCGTCCACGCCACCACGGCAACGCAGAAAACAGTCGATGGCCCATCTGGAAAGCACTATCGTGATGGACCTGGTGCAGGCTAGAATATTATCCTTGCATCTACCGGTGCTGCCAAGGCTGCTGGCAAGGTTATCCGCTTTGAACGGAGAATTTACTGGAATGGCCCACTCCTGATGTCTCAGTGGTCGACCTCACGTGCCGTCTGGAGAAAGCGGCCTCAATGGATGACAATAAGAAGTTCATCAAGGCAGCCTCTGAGGGTCCAGTGAACGGTATCTTGGGATATACACAGAGGATCAGGTCGTGTCGAGTGACTTCGTCGGTGACCGCAACTCTTCAATCTTCGATGCGGAAGCTTGCATCTCTCTCAACCCCAATTTTTAAAGCTGTCAAGCTTATTTCATGGTATGACAATGAGTTTGATCATTCATGCCGCGTTGTGGACCTCATTGCGTGCATTGCCTTGAAGGGCTAAGAAAGCGATGCTCCCGGCTCTCTCACTCTCAATGAAAGTCGTGGTTTTCCAGTGTTTCGGCTATGTTAGTTGCCACTCTCTCAAGCGTACACTGCTTTATATAGATGTGCAGGGTCTCTTTCTACTTTATTTGTTTAGATTTGTAGTTGCAACCACAATTCTAACAACTACATATATGTGCAAGAACTTGCTATACCTTTATCTGAATGTAGGGGGAAGTTTATCAACTTCCTCAGCAGCTGATGGATATTGTTCTCAATAACTTCGAGAGCTTCGGAAAATCTCACTCTTAGAAGTGTTTGTGTTCCATCCCAATGTCTACTTTTAGTGCTGCAGTGCCGTTCCGTAACCTGCAGGGCTTCAAAATTCGTTGCAAATAACCATTTATTTCCTTCTTGTAAAAGATGCATGGAATTTCTGATATTTGTCATAAAAAAAGGTTGTGTAGGGACCACGTTGGGCAAGAATACATCTTATCTAAACGTTTTGTATCCTACTAGCTAGTGATCCAATGAAATGTGCGGCAAACAGTCATGAATCCATCCGTTCAATGTGTCTATCTCCTACCCGCTCATTCTGTCGCATATCGCTCGCATATCGCAAGTCCCTACATGAAAACGTGCTCCAGCTTATTAAAGGACGCAGGTTACGGTATGTTATTTTGAGCATTTAACTTTTTCGGGTGTGGTGCGGAAGGCGACAAAACCCAGCAGAGGCGAGGAAACGGTGGCCACGCCTCCAACTTGCCTGCTGTTTAGTGCTGGCCTCGAGTCAACTAGACAGATTGACGCTCTTGTGGCGCATAGGCTGGCGCGTGAATGGTGGCGATGTCCTCCTCGACTACTCTGTTTTGTCCATGAGAGTTCGTGTGCAAATTGGTAGGAGTGATCACTCAGTGTACGAAGGAAAGGTTACGTATTTCAGTGTAGAACTGTAGATTGTTTAATGATAGCTAACTGATTGCAGTGTGAGATTTCGCAGCGAAATTCGATTTCGATCATATGCTACTCACAAACCATATTTCGATTAACCTCCAGATTAAGTGAGAATAACCGAGTTGCATTAGTGTACTATGCGGTTATGTGGCTATCATTCGGATAGAATTGAATTGAGCACAATGAATGTTGCAAAGCAGTTCCTTTCAAAGCTCAAAGTAAGAGAAACCTCATTTTCTGGAGAAATGTCAACATTAGTTTGTATCTAGGCGAACCGCAAACTCGATAAAGCTTCGCGACCTATGGTCTTTGTCAATGCTTCAAGTTTTCATATTTCTGCTGTTTTGCTTGACAGTGCAAAAAAGAACACTTTATTCACAACAGAAATTGCACCAGAGTATAGGACAAAAAGGAAATGATACAATGATAAATGATATGGTACATTTTACCTGTAGGTCCACCCTGTAGGTCCCCGATGTAGAATACAACTTTACAACAAAATAAAAAATGTACTAAGTTTCCAAAGTTTTTCTGTAATTCTATTTGTTCCACATAGTCATTATCGACAATAATATCTACAAGGGACCATTATGTATTTAGAAATACTGCTTACAAGTGAGTGAAGTCATGTTAACTTACCATCTCTTTGAGAAAAGAAAAGAATCTACGACCCTTAGATAATGATATTAAAAAACCGTATAAATGCACACAAGTGAGAAAAAGCAACATCTAGCATTGATAACTCGAGCGTAAGTAGCACAATTACAGAATGCTCACATCAATGGCTCTTGAGCTCGTCTCTGTTCGAATGCACTTATGGACATCCACCCTTCAATGACAGAAAACGGTTTGCGATGTTAAAGCAGAAAAGGAGTGAGTGAGAGCGCTTACCTTTCATAAGTCCATAGCTATGGCTCACGAAGTTGAAAGCAAGGACTTTCTGCGTATATCTGAACTAAAATGAAATGAATAAGTCGCACAAACAATTTGATGATGACAAAAAATGCTAACTATGAGTAAGGCGAGAACATTCATAAAGTGATGTTGACTAAATAAGCAAATTGTAAAATGCAAAAGTAGAAAAGCACAGGACACAGGAAAAAATCATACCTCTAATGAATCAGTGGACAAGTCCTTTTAAGTCGCTCATGTATATGTACGTCTTCTATGAGGACTCCTGCATCAAACATTACTCCTGTGAGCAAAGATGTTTACACAGAACGTGAAAGATATACAACTAGTAAATGATAGATACGAACAGAGACAAAAACGTGATCGCACAAGAAACGAAACATAAAGAAAGCGTGCAGTCGCGCTCCAGTGCAAAGATTTGAATGGCTGGTTGACGGAGAACTCGGACAGGGCGTGGCCACTAGTCGCGCCCGTTCCAGGGCATTTGTCGCCTTCCGCGTGTTCCCCAACTTTTTCTCTCTCTCGCTAAAAGCCGCCACGCCCTAATGAACCAATGTAATGTCCCCAACGTCATGTCGGGATACGGTTTTTTCGCTAAATGGCGGATACCGGTGTTGTCATCAGTAAAACTCGTGACACAATTATTCGACTTGTTTCGACACTCTGAACTTTTGGGAATTAATCAATTCCATGTTTCACGCATATATGAAGAGTGAGCGGCAAATAGTTTCTAGAGCAGAGGGTATTTGTATAATTCGTTTTGAGAGTGGCTATCTGCAATATTTTGCGGAGGACTTCTGCTAGTATGTCGCGTTTAGTTTCGAAGTCTTCACTTCATCCACTTTAATGTCGTAGGCATTCGATTTACGAATTCTTGTCACTTAACTGTTATTATCAGCTTTGGACTCTCTCATGGTAGATATCCGAAGAGCTACTTCTCCTTAACTCGCGCTGTAGCATCATAACCACAGTCTTCCTCCCAGTATCAAATGACATTCTTTTTTCGCAGGTGACCCCTATTCATCTCAATTTCTTGCACTGAGTCTCAGGAGTTTGATTCTGAGCTGCTCTGGCTTCGACATTATTTGTGCTAGATTTTCCGCGTAGCTGATTTGGATCACCGTGATTTCTACAGTCCAGTTGAATAATTTATATAGACATTCACTTTCAGACATGTTGTCAGCACTGCGTACGTTGGCTGTTCGACCAACTTCTCATCTGGTCGCAAGGAGTGTATCCACTGAGCCAGCTGAAGCTCCTAAAGGAATTGGTAAAACAGGTTGGTATTTTGCCACCTTATCCCATTTTCTCCATCTTGTTCAGTGTCGCTTTCTTGAATCTATCAAAAATGTATCTTTCGTGGCTTTCTTATGAAATTATAGATAAATTAGCTTTCATCGAATAGTTCTTCATTTGGATATTCATTTGAAAGTTCTGTATCTGATACATAAATGAATAGGTGGGTACTGAATTTTTACTAAAGTGCTTTTCACTAAACTGCTGGCCCCGTCGAAACTTCGCTCAAAATCGTCCAAAAACGCTCGAATTTTTCTAACTTTTCTTCACTTTCTCTCATCTTTCCTCACACGAGAAAGTAAAGAGGAATTAGAGAGCGCTTTTGAGCGAAGTCTGGCCGAGACCCTACACTCATGAAAAGTCCACATTTTCTCTTGTCATCACATAATGAGCTTGGAAATGTAGAACAAGAGTAAAACGCATGCACATTTAGCTTCTTCTTTCGCACACGCATGCAAATTTATGATGTTTTTATATATTTGACACAGTCTACGATGATGAAAACCTCCAGATTCAACACTGTGTAACGGAACTTGAAACAGGGAGTTTACCATCCATTTCGAACAGAGAAATCTGAGATATAACAAGCTTGAACTCGTTTCCCCTTTAATTTCAGTAATAAATCATCAAAGATTAGGTACAGCCCAAGTATCACCTATTCATCCTCGTTTTTATGCCTTCACTAGTTCTCTACCTTTGGAATGGATGATTTTCAGTGGGAAGCGGTCTTTCAAAATGTGAACCTAAGGCCCCGGACAGACTTCACGCGACTTAATCGTCGCGATCTAATCGCCAAGATTTCCATTCATTTTCATTTCACATTCAAAAATTTCGGGCTGAAGAAGTATCACAACCGAATGCAAGTTGATCGGCATGGAATGGTGTTGTAACCGTTGTCTCGTCGCGACTCAGTCGCGACGATCAAATCGCGTGAAGTCTGCCCGGGGCCTAACACTTCCATTTCGGTGTAGTATAACAGAAGGAGACGCTTAGAAGTTGTGTTATATTGGAGGGTAAAAGGCTTGAAAAGCGACGAATCTGCAGAAGATGGTTCAACACACGCCTTGGAGCCGCAGCCGCTTCGCCAGAGTTTTTTGCCACGTTCGCGGCACACATTCTTGGCTTATTGCCAGCTTCTCTATACCAGTTAAACTTATACAAACTCCTCTCAGACCTGTACAGCTCGCTTAAGAACCTGCCGGGATATGTTTCGACATGGTGATACAAGCTAGATGAACAGGAAAACACTACTGGACGTGTTAGACACGGCAACTGCAATTTTTTCGGTTATCTATGATATAAAGTATTTTTGGGCAAATCAATTAGCACTTTTCAATACTCCGTGTAATGCTCGCACGTAATAGCAGCTCACATATGTATCCATATTTCTTGCTTTCAAGGAACCCCCTTCTTGCAACCATCGTCATCTGGAGAATATGCTATGGCACGAATTGATGATGTGGTTAACATGGTACAGCGTACATCGTTATGGCCACTCACCTTCGGATTGGCCTGTTGTGCTATCGAAATGATGCACTTTGCTGCTCCACGATACGATATGGATCGTTATGGTGTTGTATTTCGTGCTTCCCCGAGACAGGTTGGTGCAGTGATTTGCTATGTTCATGGGCATAAACATCTCAAAGGAGATTCGTCGTTTCAAAGCGCGTATCAGAGTCTTGTTGTTGCTGATTCATATTGTTTCTTCAACATTCCCACACTTTCCTTATGTTTTGGGTGTGTTCAACAGATCGTGCATTTTGCTTTGAATTTATGACAAGACTTGGGTAAAAATGCGAAAATGCCCAACATTTCAAGAGACTTCATCTCTCATGCGATTCCTTCAGAACGACTAACATTTTTTTCTGTAAGGGCTCGTATCAGTGCCCCAAAATAAAAAGCGTTAGCAAATTTTGCTTTATAGAGTTAACCTCTTTCGTTCAGACCGACTTGATTTTCGTTGCTGGGACGGTAACAAACAAGATGGCACCAGCGCTTCGGAGGGTATACGATCAGATGCCAGAAGCTAAGTGAGTATAGTCATCCACCATCTTTTTCGTTCCATGGCGTTTTTTGCTTGAATACTTTTTCCTTCGAAATTGTTTCTGACAAGGTCAAACTTCCGAATCAATTGTGGGTAATATATCCGACCAAAGAACTGCTAATTCGGCTTTTTTTCTCTGGTCGATATTCCTACTAATTTGAGGTCATGCGCGAAGTGAACGCTAATATCAAAGCAGTGTAAAAAAGACGTTTGGTTTTTATTTCAGCATGCCAGTCGCAACTAGTGAGTCGCCTATCTGTCATAGGCCGTTGACCGCCAGTGCTTTTGTAATTTTGGTTGGTCAAATGTATGCCACAACTTCAGTCTCTCTCTATGCATCTGTTTACTGAAGATCGCAGTTCACATGTACTATATGCGGCATACACTAAAAATGAAAAATTGCGAAATCTTGAATTTCGCAATTTTTCGAAATTTGCTTCCCCTCCTACTAAGGTATGCTTTCATGTAAGACGTGCGCAAGGCGTCAGCCATTCCCATGATTTACTGTGACTTCTACTTGCACTGACTGTAATGCAACTAGCATAGATTATGATTTTTGAATGATTTGCGTTAGAGATATATGATTTAGCCAGTCTTATGAGGCAGGATGGTGATTCATATATGCTCCGATTTTGGAGCGTATTCGCTGAAGTCTTCTCCACAGAACCACTGATTGTGCGTTAAGATACAAAGAATCATCAAATCTGTCTAATACTCTAATATAGGTACATATCGTTTATTCGTTGACCGTAACGACTGCTGACCGCGCGGCGACCGCTGCGCGTGCATGATGTTTTCGTAGAAAAGATGAATAGAAAGAAAACAGAGGATTCTTCTCATCTTTATAATGTAGAAAAGATACAAAGAATTCTTCCCATCTTAAGCCACGGTCCAACTTGTCACTTTTTCGCAAGTTTAGAAGGCACGCGTCGCAGTCGCCACGCGGTCGGCAGTCCGTAGGGTCAACGAATGAACGATACATCCAATATCCTTTTTGACTTCATATGAAGAACTTGATCGAGGTGCGGCCTTGATTTATGGTATGCAGTAGAAATTCGTTGGGATTGTAACATTTTTTTGGCCCCTGAATTTCGACTATCTGATTCTTAGCCTTTCTCTGTCATCTCAGATAAGCGAGACAAGTTATCACGTGACCAGAATTTTTGTTTGTTATCTAATGAAGTTAATCTGACGCTTGCAATGTGTGATCAGTACTGTTTTAATTGTTTACTAATCCTCTGGATTTTATGCCATTAAGTTTTCAGTGGTATTTTTACTGTCAGGTAATGTAACCGTGTGGTAAATCATCTAGAATGAAAATGCTTCAGGCTTAAACGAAAGTTATCCATCTGCATCTGGTTTCTCTTTCCGATGTAGGGACTTCTATCCGCTTTGCGAGTTCTTTTTGCAATTTTATGAGTTCTCGTGTTCAATTGGGGAGTATCAGAAGTTTTTTTTTGTTATTTTTTGATTGACCTTGGTGGGTGATAATATGAAGGTAATACTCAGTCCCCCCCCCTTCCCATTCTGAGACAGTGGCCACATGCTGGTTTTCTTGGAGGCCCTTCAGTAAAGAGATTGTTTTCCTTTTTGTCACTCGATGGCTGAGCAATGTAATGCACATAAACTTCTTTTGTCTTTTTTAGCCAATGCTTCAACAAAAACTTCTGTCTTCATTTATCTTTCATAAATAGATAACCTTTTGTGCCACATTAATTGCTCTTATTGTCATTGCATTTGACTTTCCCTGAACATGTCTCATGCTTCTCAATTGATTTACGTCGAAATGCGTCAATAACTTAATTATCCTCTTTTCCCTTTCTAACGGGGAGGCGTTAGCTGTTTGTGAAAAAGTGGTTTTTGGATTTATGGTCGTGCCATGCAAATAATGAGCTAATATCATCTTGAGTGCGACGCAAAGAGCAAAACGATGCTTTGGTTTGTCCTTCTCGCTTTTACTCCCGAAAACACCCGAAAATCTTCTTCTCTTCCCATCATCATCATTTATCTCCAAGAATAGCTTTTCCGTGAAGCAGGTAGCTGCCGTCTTAAGTCAAAGTTTATCTCCTTCAGACTATCCAATTTTGTGGCGAGTATATTTCGTATGAGAAGGGATATCGCGATGAGCTTTATGTGGCTTAGTAACGTCCGCAAGGTAAAACACTGTTTCACCTAAGTGTGCATTTCTATACACGATTCTAAAAGTATCTCGGCTGTTGCCTTCTCTGTAGGAGAAGTTTTGAGAAAGACGCCTTTTGGAAGCTGTTCCCATTATGAACATGTTGTATAGTGAGTGGATACAAAGTGAGTGGATTTTACTTTTCATGAATATCCACTTCTTGGCTGGCATGAAAACTGGTTCTGGTTCAGGAAGTTGCATATCTCTCCGGGCAAATTCATTTGCTTTTTTTTTCGAATTTTACATAAAATCTGTTGAGGTTCCACAATTTTAGAAGTGCTTCCGTTTACTTTCTTTAGGCGCCGAAATGGACTCCGTCAGCGCTACGTGATAAAGCTAATGCCATTGACAAATTTGTGTCGCTTGGATGCTGTAATTATTACAATGCAGGTCACGCGCAGCTGTGCCAGAATGGAAATAGTAAAATTTTTCGAAAGTTCTTATCATCATTACTGGTTTATTTGAAACTACGGTCGCATAAGAGGTCCCTAAAAATTCAAATTAACTTGGTAAAATTTTTTTTCAAAAGCGTTGCTGGTGTAAGGCCGTAAAAATTCTAGGAAGCTTCCAAGTTTGTCGGAGTGCGTGGCTAACGCCAGCCACCTCCATTTCGAAAAAAAAACTTTGCCCCCGCCCCCTCCCCCTACTCGGACGGAAATCCTGCGACCGTCACTGCTAGAGGTGGCATCAATCACCACAATTTTTTTTTCCCATCTCTTCTTTCATTCAGCACCGATTCTTGCAAAATCAGCTTATGGTGTAGATGCACTCCCGACCCGTCGAAGAATTTATGCTTTGCCAAATTAAGTTAGTGGCCTTATTACTGTTTTTCCTGGAATGGAAAAAGCCCAGTACTTATTTCCAAAACCGAGTAATTTACACAGAGTTAGATTTGCTTGAAAGGCTTAGAAACATGCTTGCGAACGCACGCCAATCTCCATTCCCTTCGGCTAGGCACCAATCAATATGCATGTTTTGCCCTTCCACGGGCATCAGCTCATTTCCGACTGTTATCAACGATATATTCTACTGCAGAACTTGTGCAAGTCCTGAAAAGCTACACCTCGAAGCTCCGTGTGGTCGTGACAATCGTCGCGGATAGCGGGGGTGAGACGAGAGCGAGGCGAGCCGCGAATGTTTTTCCACCCGGCAAATGACGTCACCACACCTCGCAGGGCAATCAATATTATCGATCGAAACTCGCATCTCGCCTGTAGTTTTTCGTCGCCGCGCCCCATCGGGACGTCTGTGTGTGACTTCGTGGTCTTCCAGTGTACAGATGCTTCATCGTCGAGTTCTGAGTGATCAAGGTAGTGAGTTTTTTGTCGTTTAAAGCAACAGAGGCAACATCTTGACTCATAGACGTATTTGATGATTATCGATCGGTAGTCTATTCCCCGTTCATGTCGTCGTTTGTGCTCAGTAAGCACTTACTAACATGCCTGTCTAGTTAAGCGCTTCATAAAATTCCATGCTTTCAATAGATATTGATCACATCTGCTCGATTGCTGCGGGGAGGTCTCGTGCTAGTGACGTAGATGGACGAGGACCTGGGCTTCTTGTTGACATGGAAATTAGATTAGAGCCGCTATAACGCAATTCATAGTCATTGATTGGAAGACCAGTGCAGGAGGATCGAGTCCGGTCTGAGGTGCTCAAAACCAGTTCGTGTGCAAAGAAAAATCATGGAACGCATATAGTTTTATGGTCGGCATATGTTCTCACAATGCGAGGTGCTACTGTATTGATCGTTAGCGATTGTTATGTTCTCTGAATTATAAAGAGCACGCACTTTTGTCACTCTCAAATAATAATTTATATATGACTTTTTTTCGAAGATTTGATTGCTTTGGGGCTAGTGCTTCATTGGAAACGTATCGACTTTATTCTTCTGCGCTTTTTCTCCGTCATTTGGTTTTAAAACTTGCCTAATCCCTCCAGAAAAACTGGTCCTTGTACTGGTTTGTGGTATGGAAACTAGTAGCTCTGTGGTGTGTTTGCACAGGAAAATTATTGCAGCCCTATGGAACAACAGCTGAGGAATAGTATGCGCATTGACATCTGCATCTTTGAATAGTTTTCCATTACTTGTTCAAAAGCTTTGCTTCGATATAGTCAGAGATATTTCATCGGCAGTTTGTGTCTGTTCTCTGGAATAATTTGTCAAATTTCTGCTCAGCAGAGCTTTTGTGGAAGAACCATTCTAGGATCCGTTTTTGGTTTTCTGTGTGATTTATTACCATTGCAGATGGGTGATTTCTATGGGCTCATGTGCAAATGGCGGCGGATATTACCACTACTCCTACTCAGTGCTTCGTGGATGCGATCGTATAATTCCGGTTGATATATATGTTCCCGGATGTCCGCCATCTGCTGAGGTATGTTTTATTTAGTTGCTAGCGAATAATTCTACCAGCAGTTTCAATTTTCTTTTCTTGTTTTTATTCGACTTATGGGGAACAGGTTTTAGTAATTGCTTTTGAAGAGACTTTTTAATGGCATAGCTATAACGGAACTGGTTGTAATCGATGACTTAGCTTTGGCATAGCGATGAAGTTTTGAGGCTGAGTAGGGGAAGGGAGGATCAGGAGATGCGAGAGCTTAAGAAATTTGCGCAGTCAGCGCTAGTTCTTTCTTTTAGTGTATCGGCTTGGAGTGCTGATTTTTGCTAGTGACTCTCTATTCGGTGGATCACCTGCTGCTTGCATTTGGATATTTTTCAAATGATAATCTTGTGCATGAATAGTCGATATTTCCGTCATAGTTTTGGTCAAAGGGCATGTTTAGTCGAAATACCAACTCTTTTACAAGAGCACTTGTTTTTTGTCGTCATTATTCACATAGCCTGAAGTTTTGTGCGGAGCATTATCAATCCAGTGTTAGGAATGTTTTCCGGACAATTACTAAGAATTTATAACCCGTCTTTTTGATATTTTCCGGTTTTTCAGTCATTTGCTGAAGGAAATCACGAACTCTTTGGATGACGCCACCAACTTTTTATTACTGTTGTTTATCGAACTTGCACTTGAAAGGTTCTTTAGTCAAGAGCTATACTGAATCCGTTGCCAAAATCAAAGAAGATACTGACGTTTGTCGAATAACATTACCATGTTGAAAAGCTGAATGTGCAGTTTTCCGCATAGCATTCATCTTTCATTCTAGGCGCTTCTCTATGGTGTTCTGCAGCTACAGAAGAAAATCAAGCGGAAGCGTGAAGCTCAACTATGGTACAGACGTTAAGCGGAGTTCGTCGAAGTGCCTAGGGCTGCAACATGTTGTAAATTTTCGTAGTAAATACCTCGTGTATGTTTAGTTGCTACCTCCTGTATGTGTTTATATATATGCGGGATTTTATCTATGTTTCGAGGTTTAGAGCTTATAAAGTTTAGACATCCTTGAAGTTTTGTACTGTTTACAGAGGTGTTGAAGCCGGAATTTATCAGTTGGTCTTTGTTTATTACATGCATTCTGTGTTGCAGACCTTCCAATATGCTTGTCCTGTATTTCTGTCCTTCTCAGCCTTTCACCTTATCCTTCCATTTCTTCACAGTATTTCTTTCAGGTCTTACCTGAGTCATTTTTCATGTTACCAGAAAACTATTGCAGGCTGTGAATGCACTAACGGCAGTTGCGACATTGTCGTTAGGGTATTTCCTATAATATAGATTTATAAAAGGAAGCACATATACAGAAGATGGATCGCGAAGCATTCCCGCCGTCTGAAATTCGTCATCTCGAGGTGAGTACCTTTTGACATTAAACTTGGAAAATTTTCTCAGAATTCGGTTGCAATCACTTTGTAAGCCTGAATCCGAGCAGCAAAAACAAATACGCAAGATCTTGTGTGATTTGGCTCGTATCCGGGTATGAGTATCGACATGCTGTAAAGTTTTGGATGTCCTGCAAATTGAAGTGAGGGGTGATGGAGAACATACAATCCTTCCTATAAGGATGCAGCCAGTTGGTGTGAGGTTTGATGAGACAGTTCTTACCTCGAGAATGAGGTATTAGATCTATTAGATCACCTTGAAAGGGGATTTTATTCATGAGTAGGTCATGCTTTGAGTTTACACCTCATCGGCTGCCTTATCTCCAGTGTTCCCCTAGCTGGTTAGTGCTTGAAACAACTACAGCTAATGAACACGGTTTTGTTACCTCTAGCTGTGCAGTGAGGCAGAAGTAAAAGCTTCCTCTCTTCGGAGTAGGAGCGACTCGAACATAGCCAAAGTGAAAAAAAATTCTCCTTGTCTTCCCAAATAGAGATTCATCGCTAATTGAAGGTATCGTAACATTCTTCATCGCAACTTTTGATATCAGGAACTGTTAAATAATTAATGGTCCACTTTTGCCTGCCGCATCTTTTCAATCATTACTGCAGGCGCTAAATGCAACCTCAACATGATTCTGCTTTTTACTAAAATTATGTCGCGATTATAGGTGAATGCACAAAATTTTTGCATACCAAAGTGCTCATCTGCGCATCGGCTTTCATTTGCCATTCCACATAAGCTGACCAAAGAAGAAAAAGTGATTTTGCGGGACTTCTTTCGAAGAGGTTATGTGGCATGATGATCGATCAGTACATTTATTTGGCGCTATTAACGTAATTTTTTGAGTGGGGTAAGTACATGGAGGGGATCGAAAGTCCAAATTCTGTTTTGGTCTAGAGGGTAACTCAATATGCCGCTTCTATATGTCATACTTGTTTTGCATCTTGGGGCCTCTTTGCGGATATACGTTCGTAAATCTGCCTGATACTTGTGTAGGGGGGAGGGGTGGTAACTCACGTAGTGACGCGCTTTTCACATGGTAAAGACTTTCCGTTTATGTTTGGGATCTAAATTTAATTGGGAGTCGGAAAACCTGTCTTTACCACAACTTTGCAAAGGCGTTATTGCAGTGAACGAGCAAGATATCGTAATCAGCATGCTGAGTAAGCATCCTAGACCAAAGTTCAGTAGAGTGTGTGATATTGGTCTCACAGTAAAACCACCGTAATCACGCGTTATGACTCTTTTCAGCGAAAGGCACGCGCAATACTTGTTCCTCTCGATCCGCTCGATCCGCTTCATCATTGGTCAATACACTGAACTGACCAATAGTGAAGTGGGTAGAGGACTATATGTCGCCGGAAAAGGGCGGTCCCCGCAGTCATTTGCGACAAATCCGCAACCTTGTACATGCGCGGACATGCGTTCCTGCAGGGAATCCGCGCGGGACTCTTCCAAATTCGGCGACATATAGTCCTCCACCCTATTGAAGTGGATGAAGCGGATCAAGCGGACAACCGCCTCGTTATTGGTCATTTCACTGCATCGACCAATGATGAAGCGGATCAAGCGGATCAAGTATGGCGCGTGCCAAAGAGCATGGCATTTGTGATCAGCTTTTCGATTGGTTCCACCTAACTTGAGAAAATGGCGATACTTCTTGAAAATTTTCGGGCAGTCCGCCTTGTGACACCTACCGTAATCCTACCATAGCTCTACCAGACAGCGCGATTGTGCGAAATTGATCTATATTGTCAACATGCCGAATAACCGTCCCCAACGAAGTTTCAGCAGTTAACTCACATTCTTTGGGTCAGCTAGTGTATAGTATAATATATTTTTCCCTTTACTATTGGTTTTTTATGTCCGAATCGTATGAAAGGGACGTTGAGTTGCATGTGTCTAGTTTTGATCGCTCTCGGAAGTCCCCATTCGAAATATGGCCTCATATAGACAACTTGTCATATTGTGAGCAGCAACAGTCGCCTACCAGTCTCTAACTGTCATGCGTATAGTGGGGCTAGGTGGTGATGTGGCTGACTTGCATACCTAAATAAGAAGATCGTTTAGCAATCACTTCACACCAATAGATTTCGTTTCTCCATCGCCTTTCATATCTCGCCCTTAGGCTCTTCGAGTTTGGGCAGTTTAGTCAAGGTTACAGTTGCCAACCTAGACCGGACTCGGTCAGAGAGTTTCTGATTCTTCACTCACAAAGGTTATTTTGCTGGTTTTGTCGTTAGCATACTGTGGCTTACTAGAATTCTAAGTGGAATGTATCAAGTACAAATTTGTCTAGTCTGACAACTGTATCTTTGGAAAGGGAACAGTCGCAAGAGGCTGCGTCTTGTACACGTATGGATAGGGCTGCTAATTAGAATGTTGGCGGATCAACTCTACGTGTCTTGCAGTTTATCGAATGCTGTCGATTTCAAAGTATATTAAGGTTGATTTCCGAGCATTCCTCTTAGCAGCACCATATCATGACGTATCCATTTTCCCATGCTTACTGTATATGTATGTTTAGAGTTACCAATGTTGTTTATCATCACTGTTGTCCATTTTTAATTTATAGTGGTATAAGGTATCGTTGAATAGAATGAGTTGCGGTAAGCTCAAAAGGGATTCAACGAAGCATTTTTCTTGCCTGAATACGATGTACCTTTCACAGTAGGCGCTTGTTGAGCCGGGTGTAGATGCTTCTTAATGAATTTCGTTTGTCAGTGCAGTGTTCTCCGTTTGATTTCGTTGTATCATTTTTGTCACTCTTTCACTGCAGACTGTATCTTGATTTTCTCAGAGACCTCTGTATCTAATTGTATACCATGATCTATATTGAGTAGTAGACATGTGATTGTTGCCGAAAACTTACATATAACTTACCGAGGTATTGAGGCCGTTGGTAAGTTTCAAGGGTGTTGTATATTCGTATTCTTCTTCTCTTTTAGAGCCTGATAGCATCGATGCGAGTGAATGAACTGCAGACAGTTCTGTCTATGTTCAAAATGCCAAAACTGGGAAAGAAACAAGAATTGATCCAGCGGTGTACGGACTTGTTACGAACACCAGCGTTACAAATACAAGTAGCTAATCAGGTAATCACACTGACCGTCTTCGGGCTAAGCTTCATTGAGTTCGTTTCGTTTTTCAGGTAAAGATACTAGTTGGTAAAAATAATAGTCGAGCTGCACCGTACTCGGTACCTATCAGGTTAGTAAGAGTATCCACGTTACAGTGATTATGGGAGCTAGGAGTTTCATCATCTATTTAGCTGTCTGTTTTGAAAATGCAGATTAACTGCTTTGGACAAATTTTTGTTTATCACTGTGTGAAAGTTAGAATTTTACCTTCGTCTGAAAGAATGCAAGAAAACGAGTGCGTTTAAAAATGGCCATTTCACTTGTGTAGCCCAATATTTAGAAACCTCAGGCTTGAACATGGTCCGCAAGTAAAGTGCCAAATTTGCAGCATGAGGCCAATGCTCTGCGTTTTGAAGACAGTTCACCATGTGTATTTTCGAACCGTCTCAAGTTTCTCCATACTTTTTGATTTACCACCTTGTGAAAGCGTTACCTACAAAAAAGTCTGCAACTTTAGAGCACCAGCTACACGCCATTCTGACAGAATGGTTTTACGCGGAAAACCTGAGTACAGTACCTGCAATGCACTCCCTTCACTTGATCCATGGTAGGCTCAGAAATCGATTGGCTCACATGATTGAGCAATTTTGACAGCGCTTGTGGTATTGAGTACATGCTCTGTGTAGTCGGTTCAAACCTTGTTTTCTAGTGCGAAAGGTGTCACCAGCCTTTTTTTGTCATTTGCTCGTAATGCTTCCAAATGATTGGTGATTTGCAGAGCTAGGTTATTATCTTTTGAACGCTTAACTCATTGGGGAAGATGTGTCTCTAAGCTCTACCACCGTGTTATCATTTGTACTCTATATGTACTACTGGTGTTTCGGATTTGGATCAGTAAGCATTTCTTGGCTGAAAGAGACGTGTGGCTTTGTTTTGCGCTACCATCATCACCATAAATCAAAAATTCTGTGATTAGCGATCTACGGTGTGCAATTGTATTAGCACGTGTGCTAAATTGCACGCCTGTAGGAGCCTGGGTCATTGCGCTACAGTGTGATGGTTAGTATAGTTATAACGAACGAAAATTTTCGTCGAATGAACGATAATAACTGATTTTTGAAAAAGTTCGAATGAATGAATGTCGAATAATTGATTTTCGAATGAACGAATATTGGTCGATTTCCGATTTTTTTCATATCCAGAATTCGAATTTTCGAATATACAAATAACCGAACTTGATCGAATATTCGACAATTCGAATAA
This sequence comes from Cylicocyclus nassatus, assembly GCA_958299035.1. Classification (NCBI taxonomy): domain Eukaryota; kingdom Metazoa; phylum Nematoda; class Chromadorea; order Rhabditida; family Strongylidae; genus Cylicocyclus; species Cylicocyclus nassatus. The sequence continues at coordinate 82,584,812 of CATQJL010000112.1, forward strand.
ACGAACTGGTTATCATCGAATATTCGAATGCAACATTCGAACATTCGCATCGAATATTCGAATATTCGATTAAGTTCGTTTGAGCTATTTTTCCGAGTTGTCGAATGAATGAATTACTCGAGTAAAGATCCTTTCCATTTATTCGACTATTCGATTAATCAAACAATTGGATTTTTTGAATACTCGACTATACGAATATCCGAGTAGTCGAATATTTTGAATAATTTTTTCGAATACGAAATATTCGGTTGCAACTATAATGATTAGTGTCAGACGAAGGTCTCCCTTGTAAGCGAGTCATGCGCGACTCGAGCTCCAATGATGAAAATGCTTGAATACGCCGTTCGCACCTGCTTCGTAATACAAACTTATTATCTTCGTCAGGGATCAGCCTTTAGGCATGCTCTATATCTGTTCACTTAGCTGTTTATTCACTCCGTGATTGGCAACTTGATCTGACCAATTATGAAGTGGTCCAGCGGCTAAGGCCTCGGGCAGCGTTCATGCGATTTGATCGTCGCGATTCAATCGCTACTACTACAAGACAAGTGTTACGAGTTCATCGCATGCCGATCTGCTTGTATTTCGTTGTGATAGTTTCCCAACACGACTAATCGTGACCAACTATCATAACCGAAATACAAGCAGATCGGCATGTAATGAACTCGTAACACTAGTCTTGTAGCGATTGAATCGCAACGATCAAATCGCGTGAACTCTACCTGAGGCCTAATCGGTTCAGTCTGGCGCCTGCATCAGTGAACCCTGAGAAACCGGCATCAGCAGCGTTGTGTATTAAAAATTGTATGAGCCGGTTCGCCTGCCATAAGCTTGAGATTTCATTTGGAATGCCCCAGAAGCTTGTGCATCATGGTGCTGAGGCAGTCATAAACTGGCTGGTACAGCCTATAAACCTGTAGATAACTGACTGTCGTTTGCAGCGCACGGAATGACGGGCATCTGAGATTTAGTGTCGCTTATGAGTTTAGTGCGCTGCTATGCCCAATGGGTTCGGACGTTAACTTTGAGCATACAATCGTCCTCATTTTAGTAGTCAACTTTTGGACAACCAAATTTGGATTGGAACACACCGGTTGCTGTGAAGAGCGGCCTCAATCTAAGTTGTGACATGCATGACTCTAGCTAACAATAAGTGTAATGCTATTTACAAGACTGCTAAACAGTGAGACTTTACGCGAAATTGGTCGTACAGTCATTGGTGTGCAAACTCATGAGAATGAGCTCAAACTGTAAGCCATTAGTCTGTTAGACGCGCTTAAAGCTGTCAACTTTTTATAATCTCTCATTGCGTGTGTGAACAAGCTAACAATAAATGAACACGTCGCTTTTCTTGTTTAGACTATGGACTTCGATTCTACATATAAGAATCCTTATGCATACTCACTGAATGCTGCAGACAAGTTTAAAATCTTAAGTTACTGGTTTTTGCTCAACTTTTATTTTCAAGAGAAAGTTCGAGCCATGGGTTTACATGTTTTTGTTGGGCCAAGTTACTTACCGTTCGTTTGGAGACTAAGACTCCGCCTGAAACTGGTTTGCACTCATTGTTTAACAGGCTTGAACTTGTGTTAACACGTCATACATGCAGTCTATGACATCGAGCATTATTCAGTGCTTCAGACAACAGGTTAAACACAACTTCAAGCCACGGCTCGGCACAGGTGGCTTGTGAGCCAGCTGGTATCGTTTTTTGGGACGAAAAGCAAAGGGGGTTTCGTTTTTGTGACCGAAGAGACACGGAAAAATTGGCGACGGCGACCTTTTTTTTCAGTCGACGTTTCGTTTTTTGGGGGATTTTGGGGTATTTCTCAGGTTTTTAGAGGAAATTTGGTTGAGGGTCAAAGGGGACTTCGTAAAAATTCCCAAAAGTCAAGGGGGACTTCGTTTTTTCCATTTTCATCTAGCCACCTCGTGCCGAGCCCTGCTTCAAGCATGTTGAGACAATGGGTGCAATGCGGTTTTGAGTCTCTTGGTCTTAGAGTAAATGATAGCTGGACCAATTGGTATCAGCTTTGGGCCTTCACTCAAATTTCATAAGTACAAGACGCATTTGATTCTTTCTAAACTCAATCAACCTGAACACACCAAAAAATCCCGAGGTCAAAAGATCGTCTACTGTGCTGCTTTTTAATTGAAAGATTTGTGTGGGATAGCGACCACCTCGCGAAGCCAGTGGTGTGGTCGAGCTGCTTGTTTAAAAAAAATGCGTCTTGTACTCAAATTAGGGTACCAGAAATCATGAACGTCAGTTTTTTTTTCCAAACGGGGGATTTGTACAATATCTGTAGGTCTACATGTCGGTGGATTTGGGGCCGTTGCTGGCGCATTGAGCTTTCTCGACTTACTTTCTTCTGACAAACGCTGTTCTGCTACCAGAGATGTTACATCTACCTGAAGCGATTTTGAGAAGTACAGGGATTGCGGAATTGGTCTGACAGCCTGCGTGAGCAATGGTTGCAAACTCACCGACATTCATGATCCAGCAGAGTCCTGTACTAAAGTGACTACAAACATTTGTATTTCCTACTTCTGCTCATTGTAGCGGTAGCTTTAATTTCGTGGTTTGTTCACTTGCGATTGTCTCTTTTGCACGAACTTTGCGACACTATTTTCACAATATCGCATCGCATTGTATATATCAGCCTCAACCCAAAATAGGCTATTTGTTACATTCTTTTACATTGGTCTTGCTTGCTGCGCTACGGGTTGAAGGATGTTCATACTCACGACTTAGCTTGTCGTTGCAGGAACTGCCTGCCCAACGGTCTGATGATGAATGGTAATACTGGGTACGGCTATCGCCACGGTACCAATGCGCAGTTACTGCATCAGATGCAGTCAAACACTCTACATCAGCAGGTAGGTGTCCTCTACCAACTGGTCTTTCTTCAACTCATTCATTGTCATTAGCAGTGCTTTTACGTCAAGTCGTGTAATTATTTTATAGGCTCGGGTACTGCGAAATTTAGTGCCGATTCCGCTTCCTTTTTACGATTGGCACAAGACTGTGCTGGAACCTATGGAACTGCCACCTATCATGTCGGGAGTGAAGACTCCTTGTAAGGTACGCTGGAGAGTTTCGTATTGTTTTTGTGGGTAAAGAGCTCCATTTTTAGCAAACCTTCACATTCCTGTTGCCTAGAGAGTACTTTTTAAATTGGTCGTCCAACACTACCCCACTACCCCGATATGAAATGCAGCTTAGGTAAGTTAAATGATGTTATTTAAGGCTGTCCAAGTATAATAGTTTCTTGGTAGTCAGTATGCGTCATTATGGCTTTTGCAAACCATCCAACAAATTTCCATTTGACTCCGTGGCCGCCAGCTTATCTTGTCCCTGATACAGTTAGTTACAGTATCTTTCAGATTTTTCCAAGTGCCTGATAACTACGCCTCCCAAGAGTTACCGGATGATTTTCCCCTCAACTGTGTGGCGCGAGTAGAGGAGCAGCATGTCAATTTACCGGTAGGTTATGAACTATCGGGTCATTTCACAGTGCTACTAGATTTTCAACTACTCACTTATCTTTCAGGCTCTTATCCCTACCAACAAGCCAAATGTGGAACCGAAACGACCATCGCGTCCTGTGGATATAACGCAATACTGTTTGAATGTTCGAGATTACAGTCGACCGATGCGCTTGATGGTGGAATGGACTGGTGACAAGCGAACGTGGGCAGTCGCAATTTATCTGGTGCGGTCAAGCATCGATTTTGTAGTATCGATGTAATGACAGTATTTCTTGTAGGTTTATCGAGTGACTTCCGAAATTCTGCGAGACCGCGCAACGGGTGCAGTCAAGGTAAATGGTGAAAGCAATAACGAACGGCCGGTATGTTATTTCGTCTTTTCTCTGGTTCATATGATTGTACTTGATTGATTTTCCAGAATCATCGCCAAGAAGAAAGCGTCACAAGGAATCTTATCCGAGCACGGTTAGGCGGTGGAAATGACGATGACATAGCAATGGACCAACTCAAAATTAGTCTATTATGTCCGGTACGTTTCTTTGAAATGAACTGTCAGAAGTTCGCTGAAGTACCATATGCATGTCCGACATGAGCAACGTCTCTTACATCTCCACACTACGCATCTATCTGAACAACTAAGGCTTGAATAGATCAAAGGGGATGGGTGTAGCTAGTTTCTTGAGAAGAGTAGAACCTCTGGTAATGCCAATCCTAGGTCAAGCGCTGCACGCGCATCATTCTTTTTCCTTTGCGGAGTGTTGACTTTTTTTTATGACTTCGAGGTTTGAAATTATGGGGAATATAGGTTGAAAATCTGCTTGGACACTGCAATTGAGGTCGACGATGTTGAGCTGAGGATTAAAAGATATCGCATAGCCTATTTTAAGACCATGATTAAAAGCATATCACATCATCATGAGAACATCGATAACTTTCCTGATGCTGTTTTTGCTTTCTAAAATGGAGGAAGGAACTTGTTTGAGTTGTCAGTGAACGTCGATTCCATGCCTAGGGCTTCTTCGAGGATCTCAGTAGCGTGATAATGAATGCTATCTTGTGGAAACAAGTGAACATGGTTTTCTCCACAATCGTTGATTCTCCCCAAAATTTTTCCTCTTGCTCGCTTTTGAGCATTTTTTTCATATATTCATCGATCTGAACTGAGCTTTGGGGAGACTACAACATATTGCACTTTATGAATCTCCAGATAGCATTTTCACAAGGTCAAGGCATTTCGGAGAGCATTAGTCTATATCGGCGTTGTATTCTTCCATTTCTACTTATCTACATCAGTTCAAATTTCTCTGACCGAGTATATATCATGAAGGTTATTAGAAGTTGCGACCTTTGAAACTGGTAATCTGCTCCGAATTGGTTTGGCGTTTGCAACAGTCCCTCCCTCCCAACGTTGCTCTCAGCGGTCTTCTACTATACTCATTTACGTTTGAGAATTTCTTTGGAATGGTGTCAGATAACCAGCTGAGCTGCATGCAAGCGGATATCATAGTTCTACAGACTTAGATAGCTCAGCATGATTAAAAGTAGTCTGCCTTTGGGATATTTCCATCATTGAGGTGTAGATCAGTTCATCTTCCAAGTAGAATATGATTGAGTCGGAGTAATCCAAAGCTGTAGATAAGAGGCTTTGGGCCTTGCTGCAGACGTAGGTGGATGAGGAAATGCCATTTTTGTGATTGCAAGTATTACCTACTTTCGTGGGTGTGAGCTGCTCAAGAAGTATATCATGGGCACATATCCAGATAATGATGAATGGCGAGGTGAAGCATCCGCTGCTAGAAAAACACAAGATCATCTTTGATGCCTAGTGTGGGCCCTAAGCTTCGTCTATCCTCTTATTTTACCCGTCTTCGACTAACATTCTGATCCAACTGATGGACAGAACCTTGATCGGAACAAACTGATAATGATTAATGGCTGTAAAAGATAATGATCCGGAGAGAAACGATAAGGCTGACGAACCAGTTTTGGACTTGGTCTTTCATCCTTGTTTCCGGTGATCGCGGAATAATCGAACCACTTTTGTCGATGTGGTGCTAATTATAGTTGCGCTCAGTGATGTTCGTCAAGGAGAGAGACGAAGAAAACGGGTGACGAAATCAATGGTTTTGCATGAATTCCTCACTGAGAAATCTAATACACAGTCTTTTTCAATCCGGAATAGGCGAAACATTCCAAGTGGAGCAACGCGTCTGCACTGCCACGGCTCAGCGAGATAGATTAGAGTGAAGAGACGCAGACAGCAAAACGACGCGAATTGTCGCGAAGCGGATTCCCGCCAGCCCAATTTCCGCCTAAACTGAGTTGAAAGGGGTAGGGGAACGAAAGCCGCCAGTTTGGGCCGCCTCCGCGGACTGCTGGTCCTGGGACGACATGCAACAACACTGCGAAAGGACCAGTTGGCCGCGGAAGGCGGCTCAAACTGGCGGCTTTCGTTCCCCTACCCAGTTGAAAGTTACTATACAAAGAGTCGTAACGCCAATTCAAGAAAACATCAGATAGGCACGCGCCATACTTGATCCGCTTAATCCACTTGATCCGCTTGATCCGCTTCGCCATTGGTCAATTCAGTAAACTGACCAATAGCGAGATCAATCGGATCAAGTGGAAAAAGCGGATCAAGTATGGCGGGTGCCATAGCGGGAAACTGCAGCGGGTCCTCAAGCGAACGCTCCTGCAATTAGCACCTTTAGATTAATGGTTTACTAGTATTCCATAATCAGCTGTCATTGCTTTGATTGTGTGACGGTCATGAATAGATCTCAAAAATAACGGGATACATGAAGTTGTTAGGGAATTCGTTAAGTGGATGTCGAGGTCGTAAGGATATCTGTGGAAACGAAACGGATTCATCCAAGAACGGAGAGCTACAGCTTGTTTTGATATCATAGTAATGGGGTGGAGAACCTCGGAATGTTTCGCTCCTGTACGCATCTTCCTTTGCTTTATTCTTGTGCATATCAAAAACCTCCCCCCCCCTCGCCCTGATATTAGTGAGGGCTATTTTGCCGTAATTGTTGCTAGAATAACAAAGAGTCATGCTCTACCGCATGATGACATCCAGCTAGGTGGTATCGATACCGGTTTCCATTTTGGATGCTTATTGTCAGTAAGCTCTTCAGCATGACTGCAATAAAGTACAAAATGATATGAAACTTTGTCGGATATGGATGTGAAGCACACGGATGCTTAAGTTGTGTGATAATGCTTTTCGGTTTCTCTCAATAACCTCCTTTCATGTACTTGATTTTTCACTTTTTTTAATAGTTTTTTTTTAGCTTTCTCGGACGCGTATCAATTTACCGGCTCGATGTAAACTCTGTCATCACCTGCAATGTTTCGATCTGTACAACTACTTACAAATGAACGAAAGGCGGCCGACATGGCGTTGTCCTGTTTGCAGTGGCCCAGCACATTTCAAGAATATCATCATTGATGAGTGAGTTTTGACTTTTTTTAACTTCTTTTTTAGTTTAGTCTAATTTTTTTGGTAACATCTTTTCGAATGAAATTTGTCATCCTCTTGATTGTGCTATCCCCTTGCTTGCTAGCTTGCAGCTACCGGTCACATCGTAACGTAGATTTTCACATCACCGGCTCACAAACGTTGGTGGTGCTGTATTTGCTTTGCGTGTAGATGGCCTGCGAACATTTTTTCCACATTGCTGTTTTGTTATTTCGCAATGATGGTGGCCACCATCATTCATGTCGCCGTGTGTTTGCTTTGAATTTGTCTGTTCGAGTGACCAATAGCGTAGGGGAGTGAATGTAGCACGTGGATAGGGTTTCATACCTAGAAGGGAAAAGTAGGGGTGGTCTATGCAGTGGAAAATCATGCAAATATCTGTTTACGAAAATCCCACGTGAATATCAAGCTTGTGGGGTTTTTGTCTGCCTCTGCTCCCTTGACCGGGAGCTGCACAAACTCATCATCTGAATTATCGCGTCAGCCACTTTCTATGATTTCCCATTCGTGTGTGCCTGCATTTTGCACGTTTACGGCCATCTCATCGCATTTGCTTGAAAATTCACATACGTCTGTGAACGTGTATCCGCCGCATGCACGCTAGCATCACCATGGTGATTGCCATATGCAGGACCTATCGTCAGTCTGATGCTGGGTTGGATTGGATGAGTTGCTCTAAACAGGAAAAAATGGATAATAGCTCTCTGACGTCAGATGGTCAAGTTTAGTGAAGGAGCCTTTTAGAGATTTAGTTCTGATGTAAAATGAGTAAGGCTGCTAAGAGAATGTGAAAGTATAGAGTATTGAAAGCATTTATGGCTGTTCGGTAGGATTGAAAGCTACATACTTATTTTTTTCTTTTCAGATATTTTCAAAATATGCTCGCCAGTGTCGACGCCGAGACTACTGAAGTAGAACTTCTGGTCGATGGCTCTTACAAAACTGTGGAAAATAATGTTGTCGATTTGGATGACGAAGATGCCCCAACAACTACTGGAGCTGGGGATACCGCCGCATCAAGTGGGACTGGCACACCATCCACTTCTGCACCCCCTTCATCATCTCATCATAGGCCGAAAAGTCATGAGGAAGAGGTTATAGGTATGTGTATTCGAGTTGTAGTACTGGGTAGAAATAATTCTTGTTAAGTTCTCTCTGACTCGGATGATGAGGATGAGGCAGTCGAACAAGCGATTCGCAATTCTATAGCAGAATCCGAACGCGCCGCACCCGCACCGAAACCGGCAAGCCCTACGCCTCGATCTAGAGACAGCTCTATAATAATAATTGATGACGAAAGCCCACCTCGACCTGTTCAAAACAAAGTGAGTAATCGCGACATCTGCAGCTACGCATCTCAACATTTCTCGATTCAGACTTGCAATGGGTCAAGCTCGTCTACGTCGACACTTTCACCTCCGAGCACCTCTGCGGGTACTTTGCCATCGCCACTCATGTGTTCTTCACCGATAAGCACAAATGGAGTAATGGCGGCTAGCCGGTTAGCCGCTCCACCGTTACACAGTGTATTGGCTGGACATGTGAGTGTTACACTACCTTGATTTGATATTTTTTGATTTTCCTTTTAAATTCTTTTTTCTATTTCAGCAAAATCTTTACAATAGCACGGCGCCCCTATCATACTACCACCAGTCTCAGTGGAGTCAAGCGGCCTCCAGACCACAATATCCGACATCCCAGTCACAGACCTCTGCCGCACTCAACGCCGGATCAGCCTTCACCCTCTCTTACAAAGCACAGCCTCCTCCACCAATGAGCACACTATTGGGACGATACAACCCAACTGCATCTGCGTTACCATTCGGTTGTCCAAATCCAACACAACCCACTCAAACGTCACATTTTGGCGGTGGCGCAAATCTGCAACAAGTGCTGGCGTCACTTGTTCAGCAAAGCGCATTTGCTAATGGTACAGGTAGTAGTCCCGGTTCTACTAACTCATCTCAGTAATAATGGATCATCCCAGGTTTGTGGGAAATTTGATTTGATCCTTGTTTTGTGGGATCCTACGATTTTCTTTGTTTCTGTCGGTGTCATTTGAGCTTGTTTAAACATTAGCGCTTCAATATCCGTTGATTCTCATGTTTTTCGATGGATTAGTTTTTGCTAGATAGGGTTTGTGTGATTATGCTTGTTCCGAGCTGCGTCGGGTGCAACTAGCTGTAAAGTAATTGGGATTGTCGCTTGTTTTACATATTGTGTCCAGGTTTTTAGAAAGCGGTAATGGGTACCCGGATTTTTTACATGTAAGAGGTCCTGACACATGCTCAGCAGCAGCTGATCCATTCATGGTGGAACTTCCATTTTAAACTTCAACCAGACTGTACTCGTTGAGAGTCACTTAGCATTTTGGGGTACGGTAATCGAGAGTTTGGATCTGGATTTCTCGGTCAAGAAAGTCATGCGGCTTTTACTGGAGCAGTGTCATGACCTAGTTAGACACCGCATTTAGTTTTCACATTTGAAACACAGTGTACTGTGGTACGAGCGACAAACTCAGCTTTACAAGCTGATCGTATCCGGCGCGCCGCGGTCACGAACTTACGTCGCAATGTGGTAGAAGTGTCAAAGGTTTGACTCAGTCATTGTACTCGTTTTTTTTCGTTCATAGACGTTTTCCTACACGAATTGTTTGTACCTCGCTTGGCAATGTAAATCTGTATCGCTATGATTTTGTGTACAGTCTGCATCATTTCTTACATCTTCTTTTACCGCTTCGTGAGTTCGCGTTGCGGCTTTGCCCCGGAACGCAAAATTTTTGCACAAAAATTTACGCAAATGAAGCGACCCATTTTTAAAGGAGTTTCGTTTGAGAGAACAGAATACTTGTGTATGCATGTGAACTTGATATGTTTATGCTCGTGTGTGTTGTTACTTCTTTTCTGCTTAATTCCCTTACAAAGATTTTCTTGTTGGTGGTCAGCACCCTGTGCTAATCCCGCTCTATACAGAACACGTGTATCTTGTATTTATTGATTGATTTGATGATTTTTCCATGAGACTATGAAGAAACTGATTAGTATATATCTTAAGCGTGTACACTCTTTTTTCTTGTTTACATGTTACTATCGTGAGTATAAAGAAAACTTTTCTTGAGTTTGTTCTTTTTTCTGATAAACTTTATATTAGTATTTTCATAAAATTTCCACACTCGCACATAATACGTACTGGACAACAACGAAGAGCATCGACAAAAAACAAACCATAGATAGTTAATCGGTTCTTTTTTGTATGAAATTTACAAGTATGGAAGTGGATATACAATGTGATTAAATATATAGAAAGGAGACTGAAAATAACAACATGCTGACAGAGGAATTTAGAATCGTTTCAAGGAGACTTAGTACAATAATAGGAAACCGGGATGCAATATGTTGTGCTCTGGGGGCGTGGCTTAGAGTTGGGACCGGGAGAACTTTAAAAAAAGTTGTGAGACGAGATTAGCAATTTAGGTGCACATTTCAATTAGATATAAGCGTATCGAATGAAAGTAAAAGAGAAAGAGAACAGAATGGACGAAAAACAAGGAGAACAAATAAAATGGAACACTGCGCTAATCTTGAAAGGGGTAGGGTTGGCGAAAAGCGGTAAATTTCCTTGTTGCTAACGGGGTTTCGTTAATTATATCTAGATTCATTCTGCAAGATAATTTGGTCTTCTAAAATTTTGAACAAGTATAGACGAGTCGTCACGCAGAAAGTGGACACCGTCGCGTCCGAGACAGTTCCTGTTTGGAAGAGACAGCAGACGGTAAGAGAGATGAGAGTGCGTTTGATTAGAGATACGCTTGCAGCGCTTGAAACGGCGTCCTGTCCCTGCGCACGAATCGCCTTAAAATCGGTATTGCAACCTATTTGTCGAATGCCCCGCCCCTCCCGTAACTGCCTTCTTCCAACTTCGTGTAACCTTTTTCCTAGTCATAAAACGTTAGCAACAAGCAAAAATACTGCTTTTTTCACCATGTATGGGAGACAACCTGCATACGACTAGTCACAGGGATTCGATATAGAAGAGGCGCTAGGAACGAACAACATTGAGTGCGATCCTAGCCAGACTCACGCGCGATACGGAGCGACATGACGCGACACGCACACTTACTTAGGTGAGTTGCTGAGGCCGCCAATCCGCCGTAGGCGCTATACGTGCTCGTTTCTCCGGTGGGCTATGCGGTTCTAATTTCACATACGGCTGTTGCTGTTGTTGTTGTTGCTGCTGTTGTTGCTGTTGCTGAGGCGATGGTTTATGCTGTAGCGCTGCCGCCCATAACGACTGATCGGCAGTCGAGCGCGGAGCGACGAGTTCACAATCGGCGTCAGAAGCGGCTAGCGGATGCGGTGGCTGTAATGGTGCGGTACCGGATGAATCATACGGGAACGAGCTGGTTGTGGGGAATTCGATATGTTTCGTTGGTTCAGGACGTGGGCGGTATTGAGGATGAAGGAAGAGATTGGTGTAGAGCGGATGAATGGCAGCAGCTGGTGGTTGTGGTGCTACGGTTGGCGGTTGTTCGACGTTGTTCGAGACGGTGTGACCGTTCAGCGGAGTTGATGGTCCCGGACTGTCATCGTCAGAATCGCCTCCACCTCCATGCTTTGACTCCTTTCGTTGCAGAGCCTGAAAGAAAGTAGTCAGAAGACATGTCAAAAATGACTGGGACTGGTTCTGATTAAGTCGTTGCCCAATAGGGCAATCATATGATCCATTCTTGGGTTCTCAGTACATCCGCCCAGTACCGTACTCTTTCCAAGTAAACCCACAGCGTTACGGTAGTGGGCAAGGATGTAGAGTTAAATTTTTCGGTCACGAATGAATCATATGAGATGCTGTTTTGGCATTGGCTTAATAAGGACCTTCCAATCAGTAATCACTCATGAAGTTCAACGACCCGAATTCCCTAATCACACTTCAACCCCCTTATCTCTTTCGTCCCTGTTTAGTACCCGTACCAAAAGACCCGGAAAACTTTTTTCGGAGACATCTGCACTCAAGGGTCATGCCACTTTCGATATCTTCTGCATTAATTCGTTATCGAGCCATCGTAAACCCCTTATCTACGCCAAAGTTAGCGCACATGATCCAATTATTGCCAATAATTTATTTGAGTGCTCATAAAATGTCTGAGCAATGACGTAACAGACTCACCTCCATAATGTCCGAATTAGTGCGACTTTCATGTGGTTCACTATATTCGGTATATTTGAGCAACACTTTATCCATATCAGTGGATGCATATCTGAAAAAGAAAGCGAAATTAATTCGAAGGTTTTTCTTCTCACTATTTTTTACGATTGCTCAGAAATAACGCGCAGCCAACATTTTCTAATTGTTGATAAAAATTTTTTTTAGATTCGAGTCAGGGTCACTCCACTTTTTCGTTCTTTGATCTCTGCTCTTCAATCAGAAGAATGTGTTATAAGTTGTCCATAGGAATAAAACTTCTATGGCACCGAAAGTGACGCAAATAGGTTCGTTATTTTTTTTTTGAGAAGAAACTTTGCATAGAAGTTTCCCGAAACATCCCAGAACCGATGGCTGTCAGTGGTCTTTGTGTCACCAGATAAGGCATAGTGGTAAACAAGTTTACTTTTTACAGAAGTTTCTACTGAAAGCCGATTATCAGCTATCAGAATAGTTGTCTTTGAAAGTCTCTGGATGCGCCATTGTACGAACTTTTTTTTTTGATTTTTTGAAATTATTTCTCTTTCCCTCCAAGTCCAGCATTATCTCATGACTACACAGTCAACAAGTAGACCTATTACCCGAACTAAGCAAGAGCTGCTGGACTACTGCCATCGTTCTCCAGCTCTGCTTGCTGGCTGGCTGTCTCGTTATTTCTTTTACTATAGAGCGACAGCGACAGTTGTGCCGAAGCTGCTGACAACGGCGGATTGATCGTTCATTCGCTATCGTCCAGCATCGGTTGCTTGTGTCCCCGTCAGTCATATACAATCACTGAGCGGTCGTCGCCACTATCACTAGGCGTATGCATTGCATGTGCACGCGTGGCTGGGACGAGTTTGCACGGACGAGGGCGGGAAATTTGAAGTACAATTTACTGTCAACTAAGTATAAATTGTCAGCATCTAGAGTTTATTCTTTCTTGTTTGTACTGTTTGCTGTGCTTCAAACCACTATTACTAAGAATATACGTTGCATGTGCACGCCCCAAGGTGACGAGTTTGCACGTATGAGGGCGGAAAATTTGAACCGCAGTTTTGCACAAGTATTGCCAGACAGTATGACCTGTTCAGTGGCTAATGTGTTTTTTCCCTTGTCTGTTTTGCTTCAAATTCGTGACCTTGCACAAATGGACACACACTCACTCACAAGAAGAGGTAAAGGCTCCCAACACACAAGACCACCAACGAAATGCTTTGTAAACAATGCTTATGGTGGCTGTGAGTAGAGCGTGTGCGGTATGTTTGTGTTCTGTGTGTCCGTGTGGGTCTGTGTGTGTTAGCCTCTTGAGTAGATGGGAGAACATAATAAAATTTCGCGCAGAGAACTTGCAATCTCTTCAGTTTCTCAGTCGATCTTTGCCCCATGGCAAACAGATAGGAAGCTGGGAGAAATACTGTACGCAAAATTGCACAAAGAGAAATAGAATGATGGAGCTGAGAACTGGTCATACCATTTTAGGTCCTAAGAAAGTCTGATTGAGAAAGATCTACCAGAAAGAGGAACGCAACCATCAAAATTGGATAAATCTGTGACACACAAGAAAACAAGCTTAAAAATTATTTTGGGAGGACGCGAACTAGATAGTCTTTCCAAGCATGAATGTATGCAAAATACATGAGGAGAATTTTCAAAATATCCAGAAAAAAATGACAAAAATCTATGAAAGCGTACAAAATTCCCAAGTTTGTTTGTATCCCAGATTTTCTCGCATATGCTATGGAAAGGCAAAAACTTTTTGTGACAGCAAAAATCCGAAACAAAGCTTTCTGATAGCCGATCTGGAGCTGTTCTGAATGGAACGATTCAATGCAAGATCAACGAATGGAGATTTTTAAGAAGACTACCATAAGAAACCGTATTACACTAATCAATAAAAAATTTGTGCTTAATCGCAATCAGCAGTTCAAATCTGCGTTCTTACCGTATAAAACTACCAACCTTACAGTTTTCATCTTCAAAGTTATCGTATGACTAACCCGACAGTTATTCAACGTTGAAATTTTACCGTATTAATACCGTAACCCCAATGTCAACTATCTACAACCCCCGTTTTCATGCCAATCACTAAAAGTTCAAATCTTTGCAAAGCAAGTGCTACTACTGACAACAACCTTCTAGGTGACGTCAATTCGCTTCCGCTCATATTTTTAGCCCCTAAGCGACTTTTCCTAGCTCGATCTCCCACGTGTTTATCATCTCTGATCAGGGGGCTCTCATCGTTGAGCAGCAATCTCATGATGCTCATGTGTTATTGTACTAAACACATGCCCACCTCCACTATCGTACTAATCATCTTACATCTTGTTGTTTGTTCGTTTCGAAATTCTACGCTCACGCTCACTTGAAATTATACCTGTCCCCCACGAGCTGAGAGTTGATGCACACGAGTTTGTCTGCTCCACTCTTTGTGAGAGCGCTGGTTAAGCTGGAAACGCAGCCGATTTGCTTTGTTGATGATTAATTTATGGCAGTGCGGCTAAGCGGACGAGCATGCTGCCAGCAAGCCGAAAGAAAAGTCTGAGATTCGCTGTGAAATAAGAAGAAGACATTATGTCTAGCTTTTGCTTTGGGATTACAGGGTGCAGCTAATCTACGAAAAAAAAAAAGGAAACACAAAAATTGCAATCGCACTGACCATTAACTGATTAGCATGAAGTTAAACATGTTCACAATATACAATCTAATAGGTTTTCCGCTTAACTTTGTGTGCTTGCGGTACCGAGATTTTGCCACAATGTTTGCGCGTGAACATATACTTGCGCGTGAAATGCCGGCAACTTGCGCGTGCAGGTAACCGGCATTACAGACGCAGCTGTTTGCTCACGCGCAAATTTTACCGCAAAATCACGGCACAGCGCACATTGAGCAGAAATACAATGGACTGTAGTATTTGTGTCCTACAGTAGGAAAATAGCCGTAAAATAATAGTCTGCACCCAAAGCTAAGCAAAAACTACGGTACTCTTTTAGTCTGCAGCACATTTGCATATAAAAGATATTAGCTCATAGAATCAGATAAGGCTATCAACTTTTTCAGAACTAAATGCGACTCAAACGTGTGATTACGCACTTTTCCCTTGCATAGAACATTACATTAATTCCAAGAAACCCAACAACGTCTATTCTGGTTGCTATGAGACTTGCTAAAGGGCGCAAAGCGTGCACACGTGTTGCTGGGAACGAACTGGAAGGAGGGTGACGTCTATTTGGGTCATCGGAATTGTAGAATGGACGTGATTGCGTACTTTGAATAGCAAATATCACATTCACGCAAGTTTGCGATGAACTGGTGATGACAGCGTTACGTTAAGAAAACGACCTTTTCTGCAACTCCAGTGTACGCTTCGGGTCATTTCCTAGTCTCATAAGTGTGACTGCAGACTATGTGCATGTTGCGCGTGAAATCTCGAACTTGATCAGCTCGCGGTCATGATCTGTGAAATTTGCTCAAGTGTTCTCTCATGCCATAAAAAATAACCATAAAAGCCAAGCAGTCATCAAAGAAAGCATAACCTACAAAATTCCAAAATTCCGGATTCAACGCTTAAGGTGCGTGACATGTGCAATCGCACAAAATCAGATTGCGAGACGGCTCGGCCATAAACAGAACAGCCTCGTGATGTTTCCCTTGAATTTTTTCATCCCCTCCCGCTCTCCGCTACCCACATAAATAAATTTTCCCACATGAACAAGCTTTTTTTTCAAGCATGACATATGACGTAAATAACAACAACATGTCTAATTCCGGGGTGTTTCCGCCCATGTCCCGACCTAATCGACTTTTCCCAGTGGATGAGTGGGCGGCGGCAGTGAAGCGAACGATGTGCAGCATAGCATGACAAGCAGAACTTGAGGATAATTACAAATTAGGATGACACCCACGTTCGGGGCCAAAGCACTTAGTTAGGAGCGGGGGGTAGGGTTGCAAAAATCTCAGCGAGGTGCAGAAAATGATTAGCTTGGAGGATGAGATGATTATCCCACGCCCTTATAGTGTTTTTTAGGAGAGAACATACTAGTCGCAACATGGACAAAAAAGCAGTAAGTGTACAAGCTTCTCGATCAATATATCGATTTTCTCGCAGTATTACGGTACCGTCGACATCCACGAAGGTAAATATAATACAATTGGTGAAAATTTTTTTCGAATTAGGTCACCTACTATTACTTTACACTGACAATAGTTGATTTCACGCAAGCGTTTATTCCCGTCGAAATAATCAGTACAGTTTGTTCCAAAATAACATTCGATAAGCAATCAAAGGTACTGGCTGCCAAAGTGGTGGATAAAAAGTAAATTGACTTATCTTAAGACCCTATAATCTACTTACATGATAACTTCATGAAACTCCCCATCAGAACCCGTTGCAAGAAAATTCCAGAAATTTTCGCAAAAGACACGCAGACTTTCAAGTAAAACTTGAAACAGCAAAGCATTTGCAGCATTGCTCACGCAGTTCCTGGATTCTGGATAACTGCGAGAGAAAACATTACTGACGTCAAACATGGCCTAGCATGTGTTTAGCAAGCTTTGTTTGAGGATAAAGACGCAAGCATGACTAAAAATGTTGCAAACCAATTGATATATTGATTTTTTTGCGTAGAAAATCCAATCATAGCAGTTCACAAAAAGAATTTTAGTGATTGAATGTAGAGAGGCTTTAGCGAAGCCACTTTAGGGGCTACTGTGAACCGCTCAAGGCCGAGAGATCTACTCTAAATTCTCACCTAATACGGTGTTGGGCGAGAGGTCAAGAACGTATTCGTAATTCAACGATAATAATTTGATTCATGGCTGTAGAAATCGATTCAATCCTCTTATCCACCGTACTCAAGAACGCTGATCGGTCGGAAAGAGTACGGTATTAAGCTAGAGTTTGAAAAGGTATTTGTAATTTATTGCTACTCATTCAATTCAAGGTTTAAAGATTCAACTTTGATTCTTACATCCAATACCGTACTTGAGAATGCTGATTGGTCAGAAAGAGTACGATATTGGGCGGAAATTTGGGAAGTTTATTACTCTTTGCGAATAGACTGTGTAAACTGCAACTTGAGCATTGGCTTATATATGAAGATATAGGCATCCAGATTTGCGTGGACACTGTTATTGTTATAATCAGCTTGCGGTAGAACTACTCAGCAAAAATCGATATATCGATTGCCTATCATGTACAAATCTCCCTCTCCATCGGTATTTTCTACGTTTGGCGTTGATATTAGTTATACGATATGTGTGATTTCTCGATAAAAATGTGTGTTTTCTCCCGTATCTATATGTGTGTGTGCGTTTGTGGCGCGACTATGCAAATACCCGAACAATTCAATGCTGCGATGTTGTGAGCTCCCATTACGAACGAACGGACAAACGCCTGCCTTTGCACAGGTGTATATGGTTTGTGTGTGGGAATATGGGAACTATACGGTTATGCTTGTGCCAACAGTATTGTTCTTGGGCTACCCAGAAATATATACAGTAACGGCTTCCAAGAGAGGAAGGCTGTATCGTATACATCACATCTAATATGGCCGCTGTTGCTATGGAAAATCTGCATGGCAGAGCATTACGAGAGAAAAACGGCCTCCATCTGACAGATAGACGTGTTCTGCAGCAGGAAAAAATATTTCCTTTTCCCTCCAAAAGACGCAAGACGAGAGAATTTTCAGGTTTTCCACAAAAGTGGGGAAAATGGTAAAAAATAGCTAGTACTCCAGTCCAAAGTGTTTCAAAAGGTAATCAAGTAAATACACGCAACTCCTTGAACCTATAGTATGTTACCGTAAGACTGTGCTTGCGCTTTAGGACCGTAAGACTGAGTTTTTTCACGTGAGACTTAGCCCCTACCACGTTCCTACCCAGTACTGCTTTTTCCGCTGATGAAACACCACTTCAATTCATAAATACAATTTTTTATGGGAGGGGTGGGGGAGTAGGGAGCAGACCAAATTGATCCCAGAATAGTTGTGAAAGAATTTTTTGCAGTATTCCATCCCATATAGTTCAGCCAAGCGCTCGGTTATATTGAGCAAAGAGAATCTTAAGCTGGATGTTTGCTCAGATTTCATCTACTTTATTGCATTCTCGCCCTTCTCGTATATGAAAGTGCAAACAAATAGATTAAATCCCCAGCTTTGGGACCCCCAACTCCTCAAAAACTCTCAAATCTCCCCGGTGAGCTCATCCATCTCAGAGAATCCCAGGGAACTCTCAGCCGGCTCGATAGCGTGTGTGCGTCACACACGACACGATTACGACATTCGCTAAAGGAATTAATTCCCCCACAAAAACGGCTTCTTTAGACGTAATAAGGGGGAGGAGCGGGGGATTACGTTGAGATTTCTTCTCAGACTCATACAACTGGCGTTTTGCTTGAATTATACACAAGAAGGGTAATATATGGTCGGCAACTGATGTCATCGCCCGCGAAAACGTCGTCTAATTAGCTGCACTTTGACGCGAAAGAGCGGAGATGGTGATTAGCCATGCGCAGTTATCGCTTGCATATCTTATTTGAGATCTCTTGAGTGAAAAAATGGATTAAAAAGGTCAAAAGAGGGGGGGGGGGAGGAGGAGGGGGGGGGGGGGGGAAGGAGGGGGGGGGGGGAGGGAGACGAGTTGAAAAAAATCTCTCCATTTTGTAGTGACGGCCAATTGGATATCCACATTTTTGCACCAAGCACAGATGTATTTTTGAATTCCCGCCACAAAAATTCCATTTGCAGAGGTGAGGAGATGCAAACCAAAAAATTGAAACTTTGCAGCGAAAAATACTCCTGCGTATCGCTATGAAAGTAAAGAAATGTAAACCGAAGAAAATAGTTTAAACTCACTGAAATAGTTTATTTGTCGAATTGAAGACTATTAGTGCAATTTCACAATCGCAAAGCACGGATAACTCGTACGCTTTCTTCATTAACCCGAATTTTCGTTTAGTGAAGGTGACCTGAAACTGGCGCATTACGTTTTTTGGCAAGGTTTTGATGTTACTAGTCAACAAAAAACTGTATTGACAGTATCTCCAGCTGGATTTACAATGATGAGCATATTTAGCCATAATAAGCAAGTTGAGTCAATATGTGCCATTGTGTATAGACACACAACATAAACGTCGAATGACGTCAAATTGTTTATTTGTATGATAACTGTTTATTTGCATGATAACGGTGACAATGTCGCTGTCTACACGTTAGAATGAATGAATCAAAAATCTATTTTCATATGAAGCGAGAAAAAGTAGAGATACAAAAAGAAAAAGCAAGAACCACTCTTTTTAGAATTCACGCAAGAAATGTATACAAATAATCATATTTTTTCTGAGCTTCGCATAAAAATCTACTCCCAAAAATTTATGCAAAATAAACTGAAAAGCAATAGATTCAAAAAGAATAAACCTAAGCTTTTCTAGCAAATTCTTTCCATTTTCATAGAATAAAACAGGATTTAAAGAGCATTCCTGCATTTTCATAGGCGGAAATGCGCTCTATTCTCAACATCTGGACCAAAGTAGACGCAAATGGTTTTTCTGTTATAGCTCTATTTGGAGTGCTGTAATAATGCGATTTATCATATAAGAAGTTCCCCAAGAAAATTTTCAGAAAATCAGTACTCGACAATTTGGGTGATTTGAATTTTTGTAATAACTTTGTTGCCTGATGATAAAAAGCGCTTTACAAAAAACTAGTGTGGTGTGGTCCCGGCACGATGAACAGTCGAATTATGAAGTTCTAAAAAAGATTAGCGCCTCTCACCTGTTTTCTTAAGGAGCTGTAACTTGTAAAACGTCTGCCCAAGCCCTTCCCAGCTGAATTCCGTTGAATTTCCCAAATCTGTGCAATCACGCCTGATACACCCACAATCCATCTCCTCAACGACTGCACACGTCATCATAATCCTTTTATAGCCCAGCTGAACCTATTTTTATCCGCGATGACGCCAAAAATAGTCCCCGTTAGCATGTATTTTCGTTGCACCGCCGTGATAAATTCGTATGCTGTTGAGAGCGCGTGAGCGACGACGCGAGCGCGGGATAGAGAGAGACCGACGTCATCGCCGGGCAGCCGCAGGGCTGCCGCGCCAGCACATCGATTCGACGATATGTGTGTGTGTATGTATCTGTGTATGTATACCCCTCAGGGCTCATGCTCTCAAAGAGTTTCAGGCCATTAGGCTGCCTGTGCGAATCTGTGTTTGTGATGGGATAGGTATTAGCCGTGATTTGCGACGCTTACGGGGGCGCAACGGCGGTAAAATCAGGATCAGATCAAGATGAGAAAGATGAGTATGGCGCAGATGCCAATGACGTTAGGAAATGTAAAAAGGGTCGTAATCATGAACATAGAACCTTTACGCGGTATAAGTTGGTAAACAAATTTTTTTCGAATTCGTTTTATGCACATAGTGCAATTGCACATAATGCACCAAATCCTACAAATGCAGACGTTAAAAAACTAGCACAACGATACGCAATCTGCATTCTTTGGTGCATCCTGCTTAATTTCTTCACATTATAAAAATTTTTTTAGTTTGATATAGAAGTTGAATCTCCATGTAAGCGAATAAGGCGAGAGCGGAGAGGGGGGGGGGCGTTAATTTTTACTGTTCTTAAAGAGCAGCATCTTTTATGTGTGTTGCATAAATTTCTTTAGGTATTCCAAAACAGTATTTCAAATATGCAGTGGATCTTATTTCTTCGTAAACAAAATGCAACAGTTTCTCTCGCTCCCCGAGAATAAAAAACTTCCAACAAAATTTGCATTTCCGTCATAGAGTGTGATCAAAGTGCATACACTTTTCGAACTACCCCCGGCAACAGAACATGCTTTGTAAAAAAGTACACATTTCGATGAGCTATATAGCTACAAAACTTGTCATACGTCAGGTACGCTAATTAATTTAATCAAGTACTATACTTGGTTAATGACACTAAAGATAAAATGATTCATTTTTCATTTCTATTGATACTGAATGTCAGGTAACGCCGACTATCATTGACCGACAATACACTTGCTTGATAACGACTATTAGCCACAAATTCAAAAAGTAGAGCGAAACATGTAATTCAACGCGCAATTTTTGATTTCTTACCACTCGCGATGACGTCACGCAAGAGCTGGGCGGCAGTAGCAATTTTCACCCCCTTCAAAAAGGGCAAACGCACTGCAAACATACTGCAGAATTATTCCAAAAGAAGCCTAATAACAACAGATGACGTCTACATTGGGAAAATTCCTTGGAAGGAAGGCAAATTGAAATTGCGTGGAGAAGTTAACCATTAAAGAAAAGCTCCAGCACTAACTGGGCTGGGCTCTGCGAAACGCTAAAAAGTTAAAATAGAACTTATTTGTTTTGCTGTTCGCCAGCAAAAATGATCATGACACTGTTAAAAGGTGGCTTTTTGTAAAAGATAAAAAAAATGAATAATCACGCCGCATTCGTGAGATTGTCCCGCCCCAAAAATTTATGCGTGAAAAAGCTGTCTTTCCGACTGTTTGTCTTGTTTGTACCTCCTCAAACCTGAATGATTTGGTAAAGCATAGAAATCATTTTATTTTGTTTGAACTTGTACATTTCGATTTGCTTGACGATACTGCGTCCCTTGCCTCCCCCTCCCCCCCCCCCCAAAGAGTTTGATTTTGAGATTTTCTTTTTTGAAAAAAAGACCATAGCTTTCACTGTTCGGTCATGTCTTGCTGGCAGAAAAAAACCCGTTGAGCACATATGCTTGAGAAAGGACTATGATAAATGTAAATACCTGGGTCTAAAAAAAAACGCGGGAAATGCTCGGAGTCATAGAAGCAGAGCGAAAAGCTGGATGTCCTATATATCGAAATATAGTTAAAGGGACCAGATCTCACAATTTGGGCAATACGATAGAAAACAAGACGATCTACTAGTTCTTTAATACATTGTTACAGCCCCCAAACGATCGATTTATTGACCCGCTAAGATCGATATATTGATCCATGATCAGTTAAAATGAGCAAAGTGAATTCATTGACAGCGAATCATCCCTGTGTTTTTGCATTTTTTTATCGTGGACCCGCTGTTTATTTGTTGCTTTTCCGCATTCCTTTACTGTTTGTTGCAGATTTGGGCAAGTTAGTGCACAATTACGTCAAATAATTGTCTTTGCACTGATTGGTACTTGATTTTTGATAAACCATCACACGCAGTATGTGCGGAAATTTCGCGATCGCAATAATCATATGTAAAGCACTTTTTCTACCACATTTTGGTCCCGATGAGCTGCAGGATTAACACCAGAGAGGAAAAAAAAGCCGGAAATACGCTAGCAAAGGCAGATTGCGGCATAGACTTTGCTGAAGGGGAATCCGCTCGATATGAGTTTATGGTTGAAGAAGTTCGAGCCACAGACTAGGTCAAAAATATAAACACTATACTAATAATGATAATTAGCAAGTAATACACAGGACGTAGTCTATTTCCTGTTATTTTTAAAAAGAATACAGAAAGAAGAACTACAGAAAAAAGGTAAAAAATGAGTCTTGAGCATACTGTAAATAAGTTTCACACTATCACCATTTTATAGCACAGTTATGCGTTACGCACAGGTCAAAAAATATTGTTCAGAGTAAGTTCTGCAAAGCAGCAGTATATTCTGCGGCTGCACCAAAAGTTAATACAAATACGGATAGTGTGACTATACTCCAAGCACAATTTAGACAGTCATATTTTTCATTAAAAAAATAAAATCTCATTTCTTGATGTGAAGCTGAGCCCCTTATACAATTTACACATCTAACATTTGATCGAAAAAATACAGACGTCAGACTATGATTATCAGGAGAGTATTCAGCCACGTAATCCTGTTTCCAATCTCAGCTAAAACTGATAAGGGAAAAATTGGGATAAGTGGAGATTTTCATATGCAAAGTAAAAGATGACGTTTCTAACGATTTCTATAACTGTTTATATGTATTGGTAATATATGGAAAAATAAATTTAATGTAGCTAACATTCGTTCAATTTTGATTTATCGCTCAAATTCCCGCGCACAGTGTGCGCCGTAATTGCAGAAATTGCGCAGTCGGGGACGTGTACTGCACAATATGCGCGGTATTTCACGACTTAGGTGCTCATGAGCTTACAAATTCCAGAAAATTCATTTTTTTACTTCTTTTTGAGTATATGTTCAAAGCTATTCAAAGCTACTAGTAGAAGGGGTTCCAGCGACGGTTTGCAAAAGGTAATCGTGAGGTGGAGCGTGCCTTGTGCAAATTCACACATTATTTTATGGTTGTCAACTTTAGTTGTCAAACTGACGACCGGCACTAATTGAACTCGACTCACAAAGTATCAGCTTAGCATTGTAAAGAACCAACTATTGACTAGTCCACGAAAAAAAAACAAAGCAGACAACTGTCACAAACCTGTCGATTACGTTCATCTTGTATACGCGTAATTTGAATCTTCTTACGTCCCATGTTGTTTGAACTCGACTCGTGTGGTAGTGTGTAGCGTGTGTGTGTGTTCGAAGTAGAGAAAAAAAAATATCAGCAACGCTCTCAAGAACACAAACGCTCAGTGTGTGTTATGTAACGAGTGAGCCAGCAGAGAGGAAGCGCGAGAATGTCCAGAGGGAAACTGAAAAGTGTAAAATTGCGTCTTGTGGTCTCGTGTGCCGACACTGCACGCACAGACAGCATGCGAGCTCAGTGCCAGCAATTCACCATCGACGACGATTCGGATGGCTTTGAACATGCACGAAATGCACACGTAGTCATCACATGTATTTTTATGGAAAATGCGAGAAAAATAGATTGTTGACGTCACGGGAGAAAAATCCGAAGGGCAATGGAAAATCACATGAAGCTAACGAATGGAAACAATCATGAGCAGAAAAACGTTTATTGAATTGAAATGAAGGGATTTTATTAAATCGAGGTAAGATGTTGAGAAACGCGAAACACAAAGAGCATAGTCAATAAAAAAATTTCCATGATTCCATAAAATTGAAAATAATCTCTCGAAAAAGAAGTAAAACTAAAACTGTACTAATTTAAGGCAATTATATTACGAGTAAAGACCTCTAAAAATGTCAGAATAATTAAACTGCATTTTTTGAAAGTTCGTCCCATGTTGAGGTATTTACTGATGAACACTACAACACTCGAGAAAAAGACGAGAAAAAAGATACTTTCAGTTCACAACAATGGAAGAACACTATGGTTAGTGGTTTGTGGTCCTGCGAAGAAAGCTGATATGGTAGCAGCCGTAACGGTGGTCTCGCAGGAGAACGGTATGTGAGTAAAAAAGACAAGGGTATCAATATAGATGATTGAAGCTGCATAAACATAGACGAGCTCAGGAGGAAGCCTCATGGTGGCTTTTGCCAAGGAAAAAGAGAAATTCTGGAGTTTGTCGAGTACAAAAAGATCTGAAAGGCAGAAGAAATCACAGTCACAGATTTGCAAATCCGCAGTCTTTTAGAAAAAAGATTCCTTGGTGACTCGCACGCTAAAATCTTCAGAAAAATGATTTATCGAGGCGAGGAAAATGACCAGTTTCCGAAGGAATTCTGAGAAATAACAAGCTTAGGAGCAAAGGAGTGAGATCCGTTAGCATAAAGTAACCGTATTACAGTGGAAGAGTTAGCTCGACATGCATGGTAAGCTTGAAAGTGGTAACTTTGAAACATCAAGTGTAGAAGGGCCCACAAAAACTCGACACAGTTATGCTGGAAGTGTAGGCAATTAGAGCATAGAAAGTAGTGTAAGTAGAGTAGCGTTAAACAGGTTTCAGACGTCGAATAAAATGCTCTTGGTGTGTAGGTTTTTCCCAGTGCTAGACACTTTTCACTTGATGAAACTAGAGCACAAAGGGTCACGATGAGTGAATTTGAAAAAGACGGCTTTTGATGTGCTTGAGTGCTTCAAGTACGCAACTGCACAGAAAGTGCAGAGATTTTGTAGAAATAGGAAAAAGCCCCGCCGCTATATATGGGGCACATGTAAATAGAGAAGAGGGTAAAGGCGTGATTTGAAGCACGGGGCTTCTGAACGGGGGCACAGGCGCCGGGGCTGAGCGAGAGGAGGAAAAGAGCTGCGCCGAGCACAGCAGCAGCAGCATCCAGCAGCAACCCCGTCGACGTGCCCCGCCGCCGCGGCTGACGGGGGGGGGGGGGTTTCATGTGTGTATGTGTGTGTTGCGCTGTCTCGTGCACTCCTTCGCAATACGCAACGCCTAGCTTGTCTGCGCTGTTTGCGTCTCTGCCCCATGCACGCTCTCTCACACGCCCACCCCATGCAAATTTCTCTGCGTCTCTTGTTTAGGGATCAGCACTTCTTCTCGTCCGCGTCTTCTCGGGAAGCACACAACGAACTCTACGTCAGAATAGTCGATGTGCTGCACATTCGGGCATAGTTCGAATGCCAAAAGTTCTTCTGTTCGCGAACAATAGTATCAATGTTATATTATCTGGAGCAAAGTCAAATTTAGTGCCTAAAGTTATTTTCTGCAGATCTGCATGCACAAAATGGAGCAGCAGTACTGAAAACGTGGAAAGTTGGGAAAACGAGATTGTTTGAAAAGGAAATGAATAGAAGCATGGAAGTACATGTGAGGAGAAAAGAAAGAATTGTCTGCATTTGCACAATGCTGATACTTACATAAAGTGGACAGAATTTTAATAAATTTACTCGCAATCAATAAGAATTACTAACCTTTCACCTTTTTAAAGTAATGTTTACGCTTCCAACAAAAGGGTAGAGGAGCGAATACCCCGTCGCTCTGCGCGGACTATTGGCACATTCGCACGTGCTACTGCATACCATGTTGGGACCTGTTGGTGGTATTCGTTCCTACCCATGAGAAAATCAGAAAATGAGAAAATGAGAAAAACATGTTTGCTTTCGTACGCATAGGTAGTGCATTTGCACACATATCCTCAAACTCACTATAGAAATCGATTGCTTTACAGACAAAGCCCAGAAAATGTTTGGGAATTTTTGAAAAATTGCTGAACAGTGAATTTGGATTTTCCAAATCACATCTTTAGCAAAAATACAAGTACAACGAATTTTCATTCAAAAACTCATGAATGCTATCAGACGCGCTTTTGCACAACATTTCCAGCGTGCGTCGCTGGAAATTGACTGCTTGCTAAATAAGCTGATGTTCCCTTACAGCAACCAGAGTTTATCAAGACATGTGATATATGTGAGAAATCAAAAACAGATATGGTCGAGTCATTCGTTAGCTAGTGTAGTGCACACCGTGCGCGCTACTTGACGACATTTGAGATTAGAACCTTCATTTCCGATGATTTTTCCTTATTTTCTTGTCTCTTTTGATTTTAGTGGATATGCATGAGTTTGTATTATACATTTCTACTCTTTGTTACGTTGGAAGAGGTTTCATCTAGGAGTTTTTAGCGAGTGTGTCGTCGATTGCCGCGCATAGTGTGCAGGCACACAAATCAAGCTACAAATGACTCGAAAACAAGAGATCTTTGATGAGAAGCTATTTTTCGCCCACCAGTTTGTTTACTAAGTAAGTAAGTCAGAAAGAACGTTGTATCTTTGTAAGAAGATTCGATGAAAAGGAAACTTGCACAACAACAGATTTCTAAGCTAAAAAGCTGAAAAATGCAACGCAAAGCTAGTGAAATAGATGACTTTGCACTTTGACATCCATTGATCACGAGTTCGCTTTGTTGTATCCACACACACCACACACATACCCCCATCAGGAACTAAAGCGCTTTTCATTGGCAGTGGGCGAGGACAGAGACCTCTGTATAGGCCAATGAAAGGACGACAAATCGCGTAAATTGAATTTCAATATCAGATGTAAAGGTTATGTACTGACAAAAAGTCTTTCTGTGAAGAAGAAAGGAGAGAGTAACTGCATCCTCAGCAAAATGCACAATATTCAATGATTTAAAATTTGCTAAAGCATACAAAATTCCATTCTGAACGTTTGACAAAAGAAGTTGCAGCCTATAAGGGCAACGGGTGAGCTTCTGCGGTAAAATACGGTCAAAAGTCCCCGATTGTGAGTGAAATAGTGCATATGGCTCAAAAGAAGTACGTTCTCTAGCCTACGAAAATTTCCCGCAAAATTTACCACGATTGATTCTATGAGTAAGCAGTAGTAAGAATTCATAGCAACTCTTATTCATTGTTAGAAAATAAGCATTGCGTGAAAAAACACTTTCATCGCTCAAAATGTACGTTCCGCCCAATTTCCGAGGACGCTCCGCCCCTAAAAAGCAGATTGAGTCTTGGAGCAGCAAATCCCTACGCTGGTTCGATCCACTATGCCTATAAGAGGATGAAATGGGCTTAAAGTCCACGAGTATCTAGGCACCGCCCGCCACTTTGCACGCGCCCCGCCCATCCAAACGATCCTTAATCACTTCCTGACACGTCTACACATGGCGAAGAAATCGATGCGCATATTTAGTGTCACTGCTTTATTAGAGTAGACCTACAGTGTCATTGCTTTATTAGAGTAGACCTATACCCCGCTATAAAGCCGCAATTGCAAAATCAAAACAAAAAGGATTTTTCTAAATTTGAGTAATTTTTCAATTCATTGCACTCGAAATGGTACAAGAATGACGAAGTTTAGGTGGGCACTGTCTTTGAGCATTAGTCACAGCTGTATTTATATCAAAGCCTGTATGAACTCTCTAACAAATAACAGTATGTTGCTAATTATGGGTTTACTGTAACTTTGCCAAGTGTGCAATACATGCAAGTGCACAAAATCAATGATTACATTTGCAACGTTTTTGCCGCTACTAAGAAGAAACTCCTAAAAGGTCAACTGCTTCAGAATTGCCATTCCATACACGTTTGCCATATGTTCTGCAATTGACGTCATCTTACGTCTATTTAAAATGCGGAAATGCACTTGAATAACAGAATCTTAAAGAGGAATTTATTGAGCCCGAAGTGGTGTTTTAAAAAGAGGGAGATATTTTGCTTACGTAAGCAAAGGATATGGAAAGTTATGTAATAAATTTCCATATAAAGTTGGAGAGAACGTCAAACTGTCATCAATCAAGTTTGCTCTTCTGTTTAAAAACTAGTGAATCAATAATCTCAAAGATGCTAGATGTTGCATTCGCTTGACCCGCTCGGTTTCCCGCTATCTGATTATTTTTGAATGCACCTTAGGATTCTTTATACAGTAGACCTCAAAAATTCTTCACTCAATGGTTACTATGGATGATAGGACGATACTGTTATATTTATTTTATCATTGCTTAAATTTACTGGAGTCATTTAGTGGTTGCCAAAAAAATTGAGGACTTTACCAGCGATATAATTGCCTCTATGCAGTGGAAGAGCTATTTTGTACCAGGATGTTAGCCAGAGGACCAGTTCTCGTAACAAGCATAATGAGTGCTCACTTTTTATGAAAAGAAGAGCGTACGGTACATTCACAGTACATGCATCACAGAACATCTCAATAAATATCATCCTTAATAAGGTCGACAGGCGGGGATGTCAACCTTATCAGCAGAAAAATAAAAATAGCCGCCCTGTTCAATAGATCATAACATTTTAGTTAAATTGATGCAATTGTGCCAGTTTAAATAGAATTACGCAATAAATCACAAAATGCAAACAGCGGTCCCTGATTTGATACTTTCTTATGCAAATGGAGCGTCTATTTTTTACGTTTGCGATGTGTGAACAATAAAAAATGTGTTAGTATGTGTTGTACTGGCTAATCAAGCCCTTTTACAGATATACTAACAAAAACAGAATAATATAAAAATTAGTACCTATTGTTGTCCTCTCTAACTACATGCGACCACGCGACATTTAGATAACTATTGATAATATTCGTGTAATTTCACGTAGATACCTGATGTTTGCTCAGTATGAAATTTGAGTGATGAAGCAGAAATCTCAACGAACAAACTCGAAATCTGTTCGAAACAACAAAAGATAGTGTTTCATGTGTAACCTGACTCACATATGGCATTAATTTCTCATTATCAGAAAAACACATGTTTAGCATGTTTGGGGACCAGTTTTCGCCTTTCGTATATGATAGTAACTTAGCAACACCAATATTTTCGGGCATAACTAGAATGAAGTGAACACAGCAAAAGTATTATTTGCTTCAGAGCGACGAACTGTCTACATGGCGGACTGAGGACCAGTTATCGCTCGGATAAAAGTTACATTTTATCACGAAGAAGATATGAACCTTATCTGTCATATGTGAGTCACTGTTCTTATTCCAGGAGCAAGTTTTGCTATTAGCTTTGGACAATTCAAGAATAGTGTCGAAATGCCCATGTGGGGGACAAGGGACCAGTTCTCGTTCAGATGAAATCAAGTTTTACTGTGAAATGAAGCTTAACTCTTGGAATTGCTTGAATCACCACAGTTTTATTTTCTCAGAAACAAGCTGCTATACTTATGCCTATGTTTCGGACAGTTCGTAGAGCAGCATCGAGCTGCCCATATTGGGGAGTAGGGACCAGTTCTCCTACCATAAAATACACCTTAGTATCTGTATCTTTTCCCAAAGCACAGTTTGCTATCCTTATACCCATTTCTGAAGCATTTTAAAAAAGTTCGCGCAGTCTCGATTTCGTGCCAAAAAGGCCAAATTTACCCCTAAAACGATATTTTTCGCGCCACTATCGGGCTGGAATGCGCTGTGATAAATGGGGCTGGGAGCACGGGCGAAAGACATAACGGAGCGAAAGTGAACATGTGCCTGGGTAGGCGATACATCAACATTACTCTCCAGTCGACGACATCTTCGACTCGTAGAGCGATCGACGATGTCGTCGACCGGTTCGATAGTCACTGTGTTGAGCGTTGATGTCATCTACCAGGTGTTGAAGGCATTGACGTTCATTAAACGTGCAGAGTGACCAAAGGCAGCGTACACCCAAATTTCCCTTTCAATATTTCAGTCACGTTTAGGTCTTTTCATGTTTCTGATTCTGAATATGAATGCGCAGATTACGTAAGAACCCCAAGATCCCCTCTTCAAGACCTTATCTTTGAAAGTGGACGAGTTTCCCGGTATAAGTCGCGTCGTAGTGCAGCACAAAATGTCTTAGTATGCACCAGGGGCGCAGTTGCACAGTATGCGTCTCGCCTGTGCTTCTCACGTCAGAACGCGTCAGATATTCCCTAAATGGGCGGAACTTGATAGAGTGGTCGTGGCTTGACAAACTGTCGCATGTTCCAGGTCCATTTTCTCCTTTTAGAAGCCAAATTGAAGAACCGGACCAACGCAGATGCCCCACTCCTGGGGTCCGCTTGTAGACTAGGAACTAGAAACGGAAGCCTACATTTTGCCTGAACGCTGCCTTCGACTAACTCTCTGCAGGGGTGGGAAACCCGATTCTATAGGACTGATCCAAGCAGCGCGGGTAAATCTAATCTTCTCAACTTACGCTCCTAAATCCAGATAGGATCCATGGAGACGAGAAAGTCCTGATTCCATGACATCATATGATATGAAAGCAAAGTATAGATGTGGGAGTACTCGCGTCAACGTTACTCGATATGTGGGATTGCACACCGTACGCGGTACTTTACGCCCCCTTACGTACAAAATCCGTAAAATACCCTTCTAATGGCATAAACTCAAAAAGCGGTTATATATATATTTGTTTCCTATTTACGCTCACGAAGTGAAGCAACCGATAAGGGATTCGAAAGTTGGCAACTAAGAGTTATTTCGCGGATTATAGCGCCCGTTGTGCAATACGCATCTTATAAATGACTAAACTGTATGTGCAGCTTAGAGTAATTACTGATCGCTTACCAACCATCTTATAACAAAGTTTGCCATTCTCATGCCATGTTGTTGTCTTTAGATCCGCAATGCTGATACAATAACCCGAACAAAGAAAAAGAAACTTAGGAAATATGGATCGGAAGAGTCGGGAAATTTCATGTTTTGCAAAAAGCAAACAGGGAGAGAGATGGCGGAGAGGGATTACCCCATCTAGTTATTTATAAGCTGATCTCAGGCCCTCGAGTCTCCAGTACATTTTGCTTTTACAGAGGTAATTCATCTAAATGATACATACCTTAATCTCTTTTTTAGTTATTCGTCATCTACTGCAGAGTTCAGCTCTATTCTTAACCTTTTCTCCCTTACGAAAAAGCTGCAAAAAGTCAGGGAGATCTTACCCTATCATAGAAGAGATTAATGCTAATGATATCAACTCACTCCCTAGATAGCTAAGGGTAAAAAGTTGCGATAAAATGTTAATGCACGGATGCAGCATAACCTTTCCCATCCTGAACGGATAAATAAAAAAGGGAGATCAGATAATGCATGCGCTTATTATCTTTAGAAACGTAATAGATTAAATGCAGGCTAATTATGATAAGTGCAGGAAAGAGATAAATCTTTTGAACCCTCAGCACCTTGATCATCCGAGATAGGATGAAATAAAGAAGTGATACAAGATGATGTTTTGATAGGCTATCATTTCTAAACCGCTTTGTTCAGGTCTAGAATTTTCCTAAAAACTGAAAGCCAACAAGTTAGGTGATATTTTTCAGAATTCAAAATGTCATTTGCAAAAAAAAAAATTTCGTTCTTTGAAATATGACTGGGACTAGCATCCCTTCGGCAATTTCATTTTCGATGTATGAAAAAACCAGTTGATTTCGCAAGAACAACCTGAATTTGGATGATTTCAAAGTGTCCCTGTCCCTAACTCCCCCCCCCCCTCCCCCCCATCCGAGAAAATTCGCGACCGCCTAGGTAGATAAGTATATATAGAGCAGAGTGATAGGCTACCACTAAAGAAGTAAGTAATAATAAGCTCTCTTCTTCTCCCTCCCAAATAATTTTAGGCTTCTTTGTGATTTTCGATCTATGAACATTGAACCACAGAATTTCTAGTTTGATCTGCTTTCCTTTTCGAGATTCATGGGAAGCATAGGTAACCAAAATAGGAACTGACATAAAACTAAGAAAAAGTGAGATTTACTTTTTTGGGAACATATTGAAGGGATGAATATTGTTGAGAATATAAAAATCAAATCATGGTCTTTAGATACCGCTCCCTAGGGTCACTGCCCTTAGCTTGCTAATACCTTTTGATCAAAGCCTTTGATTACTCATTACCGCTATGAAAAGCATGTTGAAACACTAATTGAGATGAACTGCTTAAAAGAGGGGTTTTTGTTAATTGTGCGAGATTAATTCTGTTTACCTGTACTTAGACCAAGCTACTATAGATTGAACTGCTAATTGGAAAGGACAAGAGGGTGATCACTAGCTAAACAATGTTATCCGGATGTATGGGCATCGAAAAGAATTTTTACTAAGCCCAACATTCGATCCCCCCCCCCAAAAAAAAACTCGCGGACATTACTACATTCAAAAAATTATCTACCCTTGATTTTTCTCCTTCAAGCGATCCCTAGGCCCCTCTAAGTGTTTTAAGAAGATTCTGGAATGAAACGCTAATTTTTTCAGGAAGTGTTGTATGGAGAAATTCAACTTTCAGCCTAGAAAAAATTCTGCCTCATTCCCAATTGGTAACAATCAAGAGATAATTTTTGAGAAATCCGTATTGAAATGCACGATTTTGGATAATAACAGAAAAACGTTTTGACTCAGATCCACCCTAGATGCGAAGTTTAAAGTGAATACCCAAGTCATCCTTACCCTCGCTAACCCGCAGAGTCTCACAAAACTTGAAATTTCGAAAAATTTCATTCTCAAAAACATGTTAGCAGACAAATCGATAGGACTGCGATCGTTGAAAATGATCAAATGATACCAATCAGCAGAGTCAATCAGTCAGTCAGTGAGCGCTACAGGCCAGCAACAGCAACATGATACTGTAAACATCGTCGTGGGAAACACTGCACAGCTGGAAGAGAGCGCCGTGGACAGGCAGAGAAAAATGAAAGAAAAACGATCAGAGAGATATCACCAGTAGTCACTAATAGTTTAAAGGACACCCATCAAGTATTTGACGCTGATGTGGGCACAAGATACACCAAAGGGGGGTAGAGAGGGGGGGGGGGAGTGGGAGCTAACCGAAGAGCCGAGATGATGTCTTATGTGGATGAAGACGCATTGAAAATAGTATCGAGTCGTAGCCGCCCCGGGGAAGGCGGAGCTATTTCTATCCGCTGGCGACGCCGAGGCCACGCCTCTGTTGACGTGAAAAACTACGACATTTATCTAAGAATATCCGGCGAAAACGTCCTAAGTGAGAAAAATTACGAAAAACTACGTAAAGTCGTGAAAATCGTGAACACGTGGATACGCTAATGCCTTCATAGCGAAGTAATGCACTCTTCGGACTGCGAAAGGATTGATAGTCAATCGATAAACGATTGTATTGTTAGCTGAACTATCACCCTGTCCCCTCCCCCCTAGTAATGCAGAAAGTACACGAAAGGACAAAAAGTCAAACATTTTCAAAAGCTACTGGATGAAAAGCACTACTGTTCAGCATCCTCTACGGACTATTGCTGCAACTGACAAATGTTTTGTACAGAAATGAGGGAACTCCACAACCTGTGTCAACCGCGTACTCCCTTTCCCATCCTGGCACGCCACGCCAGACCTTCGCGCAGCGTTCGCGCGCCTATGAGCATTCAAATTGCATCATTGATTGATTTACACAAACTGTAAATGTAGCATGATAATGAGATGCGATCAATAAAAGAGTACTGTATAATCCACCAGATTTGACATATACTATACCTACCATTACGGTGAACACAACATTTGCGCGGAAGTAAATTGCTATGTTTGCGATGCCAACGATTTGCGCAAAAAAGTGACAACCATAGAACACACATTTCCAAGTCTTTTCGCTCTATGGCCACTCCACGCGCAAGTGTTGTTGACACCGCAGGGGCACTTAACTAATCAAATTTACCAGACTGTATGCCAGAGCTTAAGAGCTGTTGAACTCCGATGCTGTTATTCTAGCAAGAAACAGGAAGCTACAGGCACATAGTCACAATACGATGTATGGATTACTGTAATTACCCTATCAGGACCGATAAGACAACCGATCAATATCGTGTACAAGCAGGGGAAATCAGGTTTTAATGTATCTTGGTAATTACGGTAGTAACCGTTGTGGATAAGATACCGTAATCCCTGCTGAGAGCCTTTAGCTGATCACAGCTCGTCCCTATTATGCAGCAGACCATTTTCGTCAGCAGCTGGTCAGTCAGGACACTGTAGATTTGCTGTGGGACCGACAATGAGGAGATGGTAGTCGAGATTCAATGAATAATGCTATATTCTATATCTTGTATCGCTACAAATGGCAGTTATTGATTATTTCTAATTTGAGATGAATCTCGAGGCAAAGCGAACCAAATTAGCTAATTCTAATTACTTTATGGTCGATAAGCTTAGCATTAATTCATATTTCCATCAATGCACAACTAATAGCTGTCACTATGTCAGAACTGATAACAGCACAATCAACTAGTCGGCGGATGCCTTCGCTACAGTCTTTTTTTTCTTATCCGGACCAACCTATTCTGAGCGACCAAAAGACACCATTCTACTTCCTTATTTAATGGTATTAATAGAAGTAATATATTCTCTACGATTTCGTATTCTTGTTGAACGCTCAATTAGAACAACAACCCATACGTACACAATCGACGTCAACAAGCACTGACGTCAACGCCTCCTTGACGCTTTGCACTTCACATGGAAATAGATGTAATCAGTATGTAAGCTGGGGCAAGCGAGTCAATGCACTTTTCAAACACTACTTTTAGTCATTGGCCGATAGGGGAAAGTCATAGGTTAAAAATATTATAGAGATCAGCCTAGATCCATGGAATTTTGCAAAAACTGGAATTCCTCTCAAAATTCCCCTGGGCAAATTTACCAGCGTTAATTATCCAGCGCAATCTCTGTCCACAAAACGAGTAAATAGTTAATTTGAGTTTCACAACGGAAACTGTCACGTCACTTTTCTACTCCCACTGGGTGCGACTGATGTCTATAAATTACAAATGTTCAGGTGTGCCAAAGTGTTGTGCCGTTTTATTTCGTAATAATGACGAATATGTATAGAACCATAGCCAATCTGTCATTTTGGACAGAATGTCTTTCAAGGAAATAGAAGCATTTTCCTAACAGAGTGGACGAAATGTCTGGGTTATAAAGCTCTGCTAGAAACATCAAAGATTACGAAAAACAGTAATAAGTTACAGTTCCAAGCGAAAAAAATGGTTGAAAAATAAAAATTAGTTCATGGACTCAAGTAAATGAGATCAATGGAAAAACTCGTTCCTGAGCATCAGAATTTTCCCGAAATAGCAAAAAAAATTCACATTAGTCAAGTAGGTTTGGATAATAGCATATACTTAATCAAAACAAAACTCCGATTAGACCGAAATTTTTGACACGCAAAAACTCGCGCAATTTTCAGGACCAAGGAGTTGAAACGAAAAGGTACTTTCACGATCCTAACTATACGGACGAGTTTTCTAAAGTAAAAATATTGAGAACTCAGGAATATTATCTATTAAGCCAGGAAAAGACATTATTGTAGCTAATTCACCAGAAAAAAATGGAAAAAGATTTTCTTGAGCCAGAAAAATCGATTTTAAAATTTCAGGCCCTCTTACTGTAAACGAAAATCCACCGATCATTCTAGCACTTTTGTTTCGTTCTTCGTAATCTTGAAATGGTTATTCTGGTCCTATTTACATCCCCAAGATACCACGTTACAAAAAACAGGTAAATCGCAGAAAAATCATAATATCACCCAGACGGGGAAGTACCTCTCGTAGCAATTGAAGCTCATTTGCGAATTAGAACCACATCAGAGCGCTTAGAAACATATCAGTCTGGGAATTATTAGAAGCAAGATGCATACAAGCAGAAATAAGGAGAGAAAGGGGATTGGAAATCCTAAGTTGATAATTTTTTCGAATTTTCAATGGATATTTTTCATATCTGATTAATCAAAAATAACGAGTAAATTTCATATACGTAAAGATCAAGCTTAGTCTTGCCAGAAAAGATGAATGTCGAAGCAGAAATGGAATTCAAAAAAAGTCTGATCCATTAAATTCACCACAGCTGAAGCGAGATCTGGTCCCTAAACTACAGTAATGATTCGTAAATCAGAAAAAGATCTGGTCCAAAGTCTGAATAACGTAGGTTGCAATCCAGTGACAGGGCCTCAAAGTGATGGTTTAGCTTTTTTCCTGCAAGAAGTGAGTCATTTTTTGATAAGAAAAAGGAGTTTGACGAGAATGAGGATTAAAAGTTCAGAGTAAAAACAAGATGTGTAAGTGCCAATGCGAAGGCTCAGAAAGTGGAAAAAAAACTTAGAGAATGTCTCAAAAAATCTAGAAAAAATCCACAAATTGCCTTTCTGATAAACTTGGAATAAATTGTTCTGGAATGAAGCTCTTGAACTTATAGTGTCAGAATTTTTGAATTCAAGCATGAGGTAAATTTTTCGAGAGCTGGCTCGAGAACTACAATGCAAAGACTTCAGCATGGCTTTTTGAATTTGAAAAAAAGAGTATTTGTGACTACTTGAATGACTTTACATTTCAGCATAAGCTGTGGTATTGTTGTCCGAAAAGTCAAAGACAACCACCGTAAATGCACCATAAACATTAGCAACGACTGACTGTGGTACATTTTGCTTTGTTTGAACTGTCCTCCTAGTGAAGTATCCAAAATGTTAACAAGACTTGAAAGATAGCAAAGAAGCCGCACGCGCGTTGCAGTGCGCGCTACTTAAAGCTCTTTGGAAGCCACGACCACTATCTGTCATTGATAAAAACTACAAGGTAAACAAACGCTGTTACGACTTCTTGCTCTGTTCGCTCGGCTCGAGCCCAAATGTTTGCTTTTAGTGACAAGAGCGCTTGAAGTTTGAAGACCCCCTTCGATGGATGGATCATCGTTGCTAGGGGCAAAGTTATACTGATGAATGATCTAGAGATTACAGATTATAAAACCTCTACCGATCCAAAAAGTAAAAAACCATTAGTTCATTGTTCTATCAAGGACAAGGCAAAGTTGATATGCAAAGCAAGAAAATGTGCTATTACACACAGTATACTCCAAAGGCGTAAGGAACCGAAGGCAAAGTCGCATATATTTATGAACTGCTGCTTTTCGTGGTTTTTTCGTACTTCTTGGATTGTAAATAGATGAGCTCAAATATAATATCTTGGTTTTGCACCTGTAAATAATCAAAATATTTTTTTATTCCCTAGAAATTCGAGATAAATGAAAAAATTTTTTTGGTGGAGGCCTGCAGCCACGCCCCCTTTTTCCAAAATTCCGGGCCTATAAGCACGTATACGATTTTGGGGAGAATGCCAGAAAATTTTCGTCCCTCCCCCTCGAAGGAAATCCTGAGACAATGCTGCGGTCCAATAAATTTAGTGTAATTTATCGAGAAAGTGATGTAAAAATGGAAAATATACTCTCAGCTATATTACTGCATTTTCCCGTTCAACACAGACAAAAAAGTCGAAAGGCCATGTGAAAAGCAACGAAAACTAGCAAATTAACCTTGTCAGCAATGCCACTAGAGAGTATGATAACCGCAGAGAGTCCAAAGACCGAGAGAGAAAATTTAGAGACAGTCCAGTCGGGGCAAGCGATGGCGCTTCTCTGACTGTGTAACGGCGGAAAAACGAGAATCACACCTATTGATAAGGTCTCGTGATGATAACCGTCCTCCGAAATAGCCATTAGTGGCGATATTTTTAGGTTCATCAGCGATATCGATCGATATTGATCAGAAGTAATTAGTGCGTAGATGTCTGTGGAACTACGGGACGACTATACGAACTGTACGAGTACTGCAGCTGTGTGCAGAATAGGGGCCTGACCACACGCACACACACACAAGCCCCATAGGGATTCGCCCGTGTCGTGCTGTCCACACGTTGACGACGATCGTCGTTCGTGGTGGCGCAATGTCCACAAATAGAGGCGATCACGATTTTTGGATGATCAAACAGACCGTACGCACGAAAATGGCCACCGCAAAACTCGTCCAATACTGATGCACCGTTGTACGAAAAGTGGACGAGTTCTGTTGGAGTTGAAGACGCAAAAACTCCCGAGTATACTCGTCCAGCTTTTGCCAAAACTGCGAATATTTTCAGAAAAAGGAGGGTTAATATGGATATGGCTAAAGCTTTACGGTGAATCATATATATGCAGTTCTGAAGTAGAAAAGAAACATGGGAGAATAAGTGATACTAAAAGTCAAAAGTTTGTAAACAGTCGTTCAAGCCAGCTGCTCTAAGCTGGACGAGTTCGAGGAAGAGAGAAGTACTAGCAAATAAATTGCTTCATCATGTACAAAGTGTGAATACACAGTGTACACTGGATAAACAAAATAGGATCAGAAAGGTCAATCACGAGAATTGCGTAAGTGGTGCATTGCAACCTCATTTTCTAGGTGTTGTGTGCAATTACACACATATGCCACGAGTATAATCAACGTTGCTGACAAGCCCAAAAAAATTCGCTGATATTGTACATGTTCTACTCGAAAGCTGGCAACTGCAGCTTTTATTTCACGATATTGAGTTGCAAAACATAGTTCTCAATTTTGCAAGTAGACGAAAGGTAGAAGAAAATACGAAAGTCTGAAAGGACGCGAGTAAACCCGTGTCATTCATCGCAACACGTGATTTATCGACAACATAGAGTTCATCCCAACAAAACTTGATTCGGTTCCGCTAATTACAGACAGAAAAAAACTCGCGAAAAGGCTAAAATGCCCACCAAAAGTCAAAACTAAGCAACTCGTCCACTTGCATAAGTCGTGATTAAGCGCAGTTCAGCAACAGCAAACAATTCGTGCATGTTCTACGCGGGTAATGGCACTCTCGACTTCAACCCGTCGAGCGGCGGAAAATGGGGGAAGGGGAGGGGGGGGGGGGTAGCGAGATGCGAGAAACGGCGCTAGAGCGCAGAGATTGTCGACAGACATCGATCACCAACCGCTCCGCCTCCCACGGAATACGCCCCTTCGTGACGGTCGCGCGCCAATTCAAGCTTTTCAAATTTCGCTGTTTTTCATTTTAAGATCAAACGAGTTCTAAAAAAAGCTTCTGGGTGATTCTTTTCATAGTGGGTCTTCTAGCATTCCCGAATCCATTTAAGCGGGTAATTATGTGCAAATCTTGCTCATTCCTCCTGTTTTCGTTGTTTGCCTTATACTTACTTATTTACGACGATCTGCTTCTCATCATTTTTCGCAAACCTACAACACGGATTACATCTGCTCTTTAATTTATTTCAACTATTTCACATCTGTTATCCCCTTCGCGATTTGCCACTAAATATTCTACAAATCCTACAAATTTCGGTTTGGACCACTTTGGTCAGATTTGCTGGCACATGCGAATCTGAGGATTATGCCCTAATTTGGCTGATTGATCTATCCAAATCTATACCTGGAACCTTGACAACTACATTTAAATCCGCTAGTTTAGGTAAACCACCGCTTCTGGAAGGTCTCCATTCGTAATATATTAAAAGAAGATTTGGTCGGCCATGTATCAGGATGGTAGATCCCACGCAAAACATACGAATCGATCGATCATTTTAATAGCTTCTAACCCCAAGTGATGACGCCCCATGCGTTGATCTTTCATACACTCGTATTTTGCTAGCCACTCCTCTTTTCGCTTCACTGATATTTTACAATAATACTCATTGGAAAACATCTCTCAGATTTAGCCCACCGTGTCAAATACTATAGTTCTGGGTTAGGGACCATGAGGTGTGGGTCTTCCAGAAAGAAAATTACGAGCGAAAAATTATCATATTTGTGATCAGCACGCTCAATAAATCTCGTATATTCGATCAGAAGGAGGTTGTAGAATATTCGATGGAAAAAATTTGGTTTCAGCTTTCAACTTGGGATTAATACTAACGCTGCTAACTACTCAAACAATGGCTGAAGTGGACGTTTGTACAAAAGAAAACGAAGAAATTGACATCAATGGAGAAGGACGAGGAGTAAAACGCCATCTCTCATCGTCAGAAGTGGATGCGGCTAAGAAGTTGAAGGTAAATTATGAAAGATTAGATACGTAAAAAATTGAGCAGCTTCTTTGTAAAAAAAATTGGGAGGTTACTGTCAGTTTATAAGCGTGGATCCAATTAGTGTTTCAATTGTAATCAACAAGGATTGCCACTTTTCTTTTCGACAGAGTCGTATACGTTACCAGAAAGTTCTTTTCGTGATTCAACTTTTTTTTGGTAACTTTAAAGTGTTGATATGTTGGGGTGATCAGTCAGTGAACAAGACAGCAAAAAAAATTATAAGATATGTCTGTGTCTTGAACAGGTTTGTAACGGGTGGTAGGCAACTTTTCTAATGCTAAATTGTGAATATGATATAATTCCAATAATATATCAGTGGGAATCTGGTTTGCTGAAATATGCAGCTCTAAAGAGTACCAAGTTTTAGGTCTTAAGTTTGAAGAGAATTTTTCGGGAGGTGAGCCCTAGCGGTAAGGTAGTCGAGGTAACAAACAATTCTGACGGATGGACTACGCTTGAGTCGTCGGCTTCATTTTTTGGAGTAAAAATTTCATCCGATCACCTAGAGTAACATTAACCAGTAAAAATTTCACCGATCACCTACAGTAACTATAACATAGAAAAGGGATTTGAACTTGTTCGGGTATCGCTTGCGCGGGAAAATATCACATTGGAAAAGAAAAGGAAAGCACACTTACAAAATAGGCAGCGCTTAGCATTGGTATCGCGTGGTACGCATTGCTTACATGTACGAAAAGCTGTTTAAATTTGTACTCTTTGAAATTTCAACAGCCATAATGCCTTCCCACTCATTTCTATGGCTAGATATCCACCCAAACAGCTGTTTTAGCTTTTCTCAGCTAACAGTTATATTCACGTTGATGTTGAATTTGATATATTCAGGTCGATGGCGACGAAGTTATTACCTTGGACGACAATGAATCTAGCCCTTCGAAAAGCTCAGGCCGTAACACACCCTCAAAAACTGCTTCAGCCGGTGGTGTAACCTCGGCGAAGAAAGGAACACCTAAGATGAGCAAAGAAGAACGTGAGGCAGAGAAAGCTCGCAGGGCGTTACAAAAGAAGCTGAAAGAGGAGGAAAGGGAACGAGCGAGGGTAAGTATCTGAATCTTGTATCTATCGTAAGTGCTTGATATTGGTATTTTCAGGCTGAAAAGGAAAGAATTGCTGAAGAGAAACGTTTGGAGAAGGAGCGTAGGGAGAAGTGGGTATTTTCCTTGTTCTCTTTTCATTTAACTGCCACGTAAATTATGTCTGACAACTTTTGATCTTTCAAGAACGCATCACAAACACATCATTTGATTCGTTGCATAGAACAAAGTCAAATACCGAGTTTATAATCTTCAAGCTGGGCAAAACTGGTATCACATCTGGTTACCACGTCATTTTGGGTCATGAAACACTGCATTAGTAGTAGGTCAAGAGCTGATTATAGAAGCATTTGTTTTTTTATTGGATGGAAGATATGTCGTTTCTGTTCTTGGGAAAACTTCGCTAAACTTGATACAAAAATATTCCAGAGAACGCGAAGAAAAGCGCAAAGAAGAAGAGCGAAAGAAGGAAGAGCGTCGTAAAGAAGAAGAAGAAAGAAAAGAGCGAAAACGAAAAGAAGAGGAAGAAAAACAACGAAAAAAGGAAGAGTTGGCTCAGAAGAAACGTGAAGAGGAGGAGAAAAAGGAGGCTAAGCGACGTGAAGAAGAAGAACGACGAGAAGCGAAACGTCGGGAAGAAGAGGTGAGCGGGTTTCGAAGAATTTGCCTTTTTTGATTGTTATGTCTGACCTTAGTCGTACACAACTTAGTCATACGAGTACGTCCAGAATATCACTTTTTTGATATGGCTTGGCTGAATTGAGATACTTTCATAAGGAACATCATCTTTGTAGATGCGCAGCTCCATAACTATTCTCAGCTGATTTTGATGCAACTTGAAGTCTATACATAAACATGCATCAAAACTTCTATGATAATTTCTTTCACTTATAAAGTGGAATCAGGGGCTTTGCTCTTCTACAAGTTTCATACTATTTTCTTAGTGAATCATCAGCTGACAATAGGGCACTAACACTCGAACAGGCACCCTCCAAGCCCGAATGGGATGACACTTTAAGCCAGATTCAATAAGAAGGGTGTATTAAGTTGGGTTGAAAGCAGAATGGTATGCACCCCAAAGAGTGTAGATGAGTTACCACAAGAGCATGCGCTATCTCCATTCTGTATTAAACAACGGGTTTCGTGCAGAAATTGTAGGTTAGTAGAATCTGATGCGTGATTTAGTGTCTTTGCCGTGTCAATTTGCCGACTACATTTGGACATGAACAAATTGCTCCGCTTTTCTGGCAACTTGCGCATACTAAATGGCCATAGAGCGCATAATTTTGCCTTGTAGTATGCTGGCAACTTCTTCATGCGCAGATATTGCCAGCAAATATTGGCACAGCAAAAACTATACTAAGCGTATCTATTGGTATATATTGATGCAATTTATATCTCAAGTTCACACGATTCGGACAATGATGATGACGAAGCCAGTCCAGTAGTCGCATTCACCGACTAATCCACCAGGGTGGGTTTCCTAACCCATCAGCTATGTTGTTGATCATGTGGGTGTGGGTTAAGCCTTGCTGGGTAGCGGAACCCACTGGATTCGTTAGTAAGTACGGCCACAGATGCCGCCAACGAATAAACCTTAGCCATTTGTATAGTGTACAATAGCGATGGAGTTAGCATGACTGCTGACTCCCAAACTAGCGAGATGAAAGCTTACAAGATTTCCTTGTAGATTTGTCCACAGTAAGGAACGAAGGAGAAGTCCATAAAATCTTCGACCACAACGCGTAGCTGGCCCGGCTCCACCCGCAACATGTTTCATATTGAGGTGAAGTGGCTGTACGATGTGCTCAAGTTCACACGCGCAAGATGTCACGCGCGTGTTGGCCGTTATGTGAACGAGCGATCGCGCGTTGTCCCCCCCCCCCCCCCCCCTATACTTAGTGTTCTCATCCGGATAGGAGTGTAGACCCGGACAAGTGCGTAGTGGTTGCCTCTTTCTGCGATATGTTGCGAAGTGGTTGCAATACAGCTCACGAATTGCTGACATCGTGAGCGGTTTCGCGCTGAAGATCGCACGTTTCTCTGGAAAGAACTTGGAACGAGTATACAGGGGATTTGGAACGGCTATGTGCTACAGTTTACAATGCGTCTTCTTTTTTAGAGCCTGTTGCGTATGGATTTGTTGTCTCAGTTACGGTAATAGACAAATCGGCTGCATTGATGTCGAAGTACATTTCTAGTATTTTGACGGTCCGTATAGTGCTTCTGCGGTGAGACAACATCTGCGCGAAAAAATGGTGATCTTGTTTGCCGTCAACTGCATGTGTACGAAAAAAAATTGTATAGAGCGAACACTTAGGGTGATAGAATTGAAGCAAATGGACTAGGTAATCTTGATAAGCATAAGAAATCAATATTAAGGCCTACTCGATTACTACCTGTTAACATCTTTAGGTAAGTTGGAATATTCTACCATATCAAATTTGCGTTCTATGCCATTTTTTATGCACGCAAAAAGTTGGCAATAACAAGTTTGCCGTTTTTCCGCGCAGGTGTTGTCCTTGCCGCAGATGCACTATGTAGAGCCAAAATACTAGAACTATATTTTGACTACAGCCAAAGTTTCTGTCTATCACTGTAACTGAAATTCCCGATTTAAC
Organism: Cylicocyclus nassatus; assembly: GCA_958299035.1. Taxonomy (NCBI): domain Eukaryota; kingdom Metazoa; phylum Nematoda; class Chromadorea; order Rhabditida; family Strongylidae; genus Cylicocyclus; species Cylicocyclus nassatus. The sequence goes on from CATQJL010000112.1 coordinate 82,628,731, forward strand.
TGACATGATAGTTGATCACACTGAAACCTGGAAAAAGCTTGAAAAATGTTGCTTTCTTGAGAGAACTCAACAGGCTTCGTGTATCATAACTTATAATAACGGGCTAAGGGTTGTTTACGTTTGTGTGTGTGTGTGTTTGTGTGAATCTCTGTCTGTCACGAAATTCGTAGAGCGAGTTCCAGCAAAGGTCTTGAGCTAGAATTTTGGTAATAGCACGCTATCAGCATGTAGGTGAAATGTGCAAAGCCACAAGCCGATCCGATAATTGGAACCTGTGAAATTGTCGCCAAATGGATCCACGCGACATTTCGCGCGCCAAAATGGGCCTGTAATTGGACTTCTTTTAAAGTCATGGTTTCGTTTAGAAAGTAAATCCGCAAACTATGGACCCTAGCCCGAAAAGTGAGCAAAAAATTTACTTTCGCGCAAGATCGGCGCCAAAAAGGAATATTTGCGTAGATGATCGATTTGTCAAGGTTTTACCTGGGAATGCGGGACATCTTTTGCTCAGAGATGTAATTCATGGTTGCCATCATCTTTATGGCGAGTATCAAGTCATTATAACCCCAGTAACTGATTCAAAATCGCATTTAATCTTTTGGAGAATACTTTCTTTCCCTTAAAGTCACCGATCTTACACGAAAAAGCTTTTGGAATGAGTAGTTGTTTACATTTCATTCGAGATGATCGGCATCGCAAGGTAAGTATCAAAGCCATCATTTTGCGCTACGAGGTTGCATGTGGTTAGTACAGCCAGTGCGAGCCTCTGCGAAGCAGAGGTGACGCACTGGTAACTTATAAGTAGGACTAAGTCAAAAATTGCGACTATAAAGATCAAGCTGCGTATGCGAGTAATGAAAATCATCGTTTCTCATCAAATGGAGGCTATGAAGAGGTTAGTCAGAGCCTGGGATTGGAAGACGTGCAAGATCATTTTATCAGTTGCACAAAACCAGCTGTGATTTCATGGTGACTGGAAACTGTTTCATAGAGGAAACTGTTTGATATTGTCATTTTCCGAACATTTGTATTTACTGCCGACCTTTCAGGCTCTTGAGGAGAAGAAACGTCGTGAATCTGCCCTATTCATGAAGTTCTTCAGTAAAGTCGAGAAAAAGAAGCCAGAATTAGTTGCTCAAGCCGATGAGGAGTTGTGGTACATGCCATTCGAGGTGCGTTCGCTTAGAGTTCTTGTATCAAAATTTTCCGTTCAGGATAGTGAATCTTTTACCCGCTCATTGCAAAATTCATGTTTCATTCATAATTGTTCATTTTTTATATTTAGTTGTTTTTTTAATTTGTTTTACCAATGGTCGCTTTCGTTGATCAAACTTTTATGTAGGGCACAGAACGTTCTGAAATTTTTTGATGTTCAGATCAAAGAGGGCATGACCCTTGCGCCATTACAACGACGACCAGTTCTGAAGTTGGAAGATAACATCCTTGAGCAGCATCTTGAGGTAATTTTTGAATTTTTCTTTGTACAACCTGAGTCTATCATTTTAAGATTTCACAAACGTCATATCTATCATCACTGTCGATCAATCCCAAGAAACTGGTTGGAGCTCCACCGAAGTAAGTTTTGATGTTGAGATTATGATTATGTACATCACAAAAAAGTTTAGATGTGTGAGATGAATTTCTTCTTTTTTTTTTCAGCCCCATGCGTGCAAAGCTGTACCAATTTCACGACAATTATCGCCCACCTTACTATGGCACATGGCGTACTCGTAGCAAAGTCATTACTGGTAGACGTCCGTTCTCAAGCGTTGAGGAGAAAATTGACTATGAAGTGAGTCAATCATATTGTAATGGTAGTTTAATGTGTCTCTATGTAAATGCAACTTTTGAATTTAGGTGGACTCAGATGCGGAATGGGAGGAAGAACCGTCTGATGCCGATGAATGCAAGTCGGATGAAGAGGTAATCTAGTTTTTTGTTTCTTGATTTTTGATTTTTTATTTTTTTGCAATGTTCCTATCATTTATGTCTTCTGTTATCTCCTAATGTTTATGCACTCGGTAGTACCAACATGAGTATATTGTGGAAAAATTTTCATAGAAATCTTTACTCTGTCTTTCAGTGCAACTACTTGCTTGCCTGAGCAGCGCTCGGTTTTTTCGCTTCTCGTCCCGCAACCCCTTTTCCTCCCAGACCAGAATAGCAAAATTGCCTAATCAAGCGAGCAAAAACTCTAACGAGTGCCAGTTCCAACATACTCAGAATAATCTGATTTATGCTCAGCGATCTTGTTTTCTATAGGTTAAGATATTTTGTGATCGGAGAAAAGTTAACAAAAAAAAAGAGAACAATCTTGATATCAATTCATTTCTTACGCATGCTCTTTCAAAGTAGAATCTTCTTTGAGCCCTAAGATTGAGAGAAGATGTTATCTATGACACCTTCTCAGAATTGTTCAGACCAATTTTGCGAAAGGCCTTTCTCCCAGAGGTCCAGGAGTCAGAAAAAAAAAAGCTTATATATCATGTTCAAAGTAGATGCAGGTTTTGAGTAGGAAAATCTGAAGTTTTTTTGGAAGCATATTAGATGCAATAAGTAGGAAAATCTAAAGAGATCTCTTTTTTTCTGAAAGTTTGATGACACGCACACGTCATCGACCTACGTCAACCCATGTCTCTTTATTCACTTAAGGGTATTTGTCACGTTCTCACGCACAGAAGATCATTTTGCTTTAATTCGCACAACTGACGTATTGTCCACATCGTTGAATTCACTTCAGTGGGGATGTCATCTTAGCTCCGGTAATTTTTCTTAACGCTAGAATGTGGAAATTGGATATCTAGCAAAAACTCAATTTTCGCGACACTTATGACATCACTTATGACGTGCCAAGATGTTCGAGCAGTTTTTCATGAACGCGTCGACTGAATGAGCTGCATGAGAGGTTAATAGAATTTGGTATTGAGTGCTTGAGTTGGTCACGTCGTATGGGGTGCTTTGAATAACGATTCTAATTTGGGTTTGACCATGGCAATGATTTATTTGAGATTCAATGGGGGGGGGGGAGAGAAGAGGAGGAGGATAAATGTGGTGGTTGTAACATAGTGAGTACAGCAAAAAAAAGCTGAATTCCTTTTCGATTCAAGAGTGAGAAAAAGGAATTTTTGAAGAATCTCAGAAAATTCTTCCTTTCACCTGACTCATTGAAAGCTCATAAAAAAAGTTTATTCCTCTGTAAAATCAAACCACTCTCCCCAGTCCTCTTTCTTTGCTACACCGACTTATTTAAATTTTGAGATTTTGTCCACAATTTTCAATATCTTCCTCATTAGACCATTGGATCTGACTGATTGCGAATATTCGTTTTATATCAGCAAGCATTACTTGGGAGAATTCTTTAGCTCCCTACTTGACTCACTAAAACTTGGTAAAACAGTTTATTACTCTTTGTGATTGGACCCCTCCCCTCCCACCATAAAGCCACACACATAGAACGATTTCAGCTAAAAGGTGCATGCTTTTATGATGTATGCTCATTTTGATTTGCAATTTCTTGGCTCTGCGGGGTTGTTATGAGTCTTCTAATGCAAAGCATTTCCAGGACGATACCGGCGGTGATTCAGACGTGGATTCGGATCACGAAGCGTTCTTTGTGGAGCCCGGCTACCTCTCGGACGGCGAGGGTGACGAAGCGGAGGAGGACGTCGACGAGTGCAACATCGGCGGCCATGTCGGCGACGATGAAGAGATCGGCATGCATCACGACGACCCGCGAGACGCAGAGGATCGACGCGAACGGCTGGCGGCACGAGCACGCGAATGGAAGAGTCGCGTGCTGGGCCGCAAGCAGCCAACCGTACTGGTGCCGCGTTGCGTGGGCCCGACCTACTGCGCTGCCGCCTCGGCCGCGTCGCAGCCGCTCGCCGCGCTCACCGTCGTGCTGTTCTGAGAGCGGCGAGTTCTCCCGCGACGGCCTCGGCAACGTTGTGTCTCCCGGTCCCCGCAACACCGCGCCCGTGCCCCCCCGTGTACCCGGACTCCTCTTAGCGTGTGTGGAGACTGTACTTAGCCACAGCCACAGTGTCTTAGTGTGTTAATTGCGTCGCTTGACCCCGTGCGCCTCGCCGCGACGCCCAGCGTCCTCCCCCGTCGAGGGCTGTGCGTGGCGCTGCGCTCCCTGCGAACCCCCCGTCAACCGCTCCCCCGCGCTGCTGACTACTCACACTATCATTTCTGCCACCGCTCCATCACTAATCGAGAGTCACCAGCTACATCAGCCTACACCAGTGGTACCGTACTCGGTCTACGCCGCGTACTGTGCTGCTTCGTCTCGTCGTCGTCGCCGCCCCCCGTCCGCCGTTGTGTTTCCTCGTGCGGGCCGGTGGCGGCATGCGACAGCACTCCATGTCTAGTGTCAGGAAATTAAATGAGGTACTGTTCCGTTTCTGTTGTATCTTTTGTGTTTTCAATAGTTTCCGTATTTTTACTCGCTTCGTTTGTTCATTAATTTTCCATTCCATCTGAGGTCATTCCGGGTTCAGCTAGCACCGAATTCGTACACATGTTTCATTGGCTTTCTCACAGTTCCTTACAGCTTCATGTGCAATGTCTGAAAATCAACCATGTAGTAGAATCATTTCTTTTTTCCGCGTTTTTACACTTCCTCTTCTTAATATATCTTGCAAAAATGCTGATTCCTAGATGAATTAAATTAGCTGCTTTGTCACTGCCTCTCTTTTTAATACATCTCACTAGCTGCAAAGATATACGACACTTCTTTAGAGGTTTTCTGCAGATTATCTTGGATTTTGATTACATTTATACCTGTGTCCTCGATTGGAAACTATTTTTGCGCCTGTATAAAACTGATAATCTTCGTTTACATTCATCGTGCACCCTCCTCGTTTCCAATTTCCTTTGACAGTTTAAATTTGCGTTCTAAATGATTGGATTAGGGATTTTTGTCCGTCAGATGCCAGTCTCGATATGTTTTGAACTTTTGCCCACTACGTAAACCTTCAATCAGTAAATCTCGGTTTTGTGTTGTAACCACAACAACGAAAATTTCGGAATGATTCAGAACTATTCGCATAGTCATTATATGACCTTTCCGCTTGCAAAATCTCCACTCGCTGACTAGTTTCTCTGCTCGTACTTTGTGATAACCGTTTTTTTTTCTTGGATTCGCCAAATTTCAATAAAGTAGGGGTCAGATTTACTGTTGAATTACCTTTGTAGCAAATATTTTTGGTTGTAAAAAAAGGTTAAGATTTACTGGAGCAGTTTTGTAGAATTGTTATTATTGGATCTGTGGGATTCTTGCAGTTTCAAAACTCGTAATGACAAGTTTTACTGGACTCTTCTTCCCGGACTATGTATCCACCTCAAGATTGTATATCTTTGTCTGTATAGGCGTATATCTCTATGTATATGAGCTACATACACAGCCTGAGTGAGAGACAGGCGAGGGATGTGGATCGATTGCTGGCCGATGGCTGTCCCTCGTCAGCAGCAGTAGAGGAGAGAGCTGTGTGTGTGAGTGCAGACAAGGCGGTCACGTCGGTTGGCTACATCTCATTTTTGTTTCGATAATGGCCCATAATCGAAGGGTCAAAGGAGCCAGGGTTCGAGAAAATTCCACATTTTGAGGCTTTCTCAATTTGAAACTCTTTGAATACGTGCAATAGCGCGAATTTAATGCGCGCTATTGTCAACAACGTCATGCTGGCGAGCGAGAGAGTGCATTTGAGAGCGGGGAGGAGGGGGGGGGGGGGGAAGAGGGGCTACGTAATCATTTTATCTATGCATCATAAGCATTTATGTCATTGTTATCATTGTATAACTGATTTTTTGTCAATGTGGTCACGCTTGAAGTGATGTATCCAGGTTTTGCGCCAGTTTGAATCGCTGACACATTTTCATATTTCTGAAATGGGAAATTGGGTGAATTGTTCTTTTGCAGAAATAGTCACGCTTGAACCAGCACATCTAGCTTTCGCTCTAATTCAGACTTCTAGAAATTTGAAGATTAAGTTTCATCTTTTCTCAAGCATTCTGCTTAAATCGGAGATTTAGGTTTTGCTCTGATTCGAACTTGTGATCTTTCCCTTGAAACGGGGACTTTTCTGAAACAGGAAATTTTAGGATGAATTTCTTAATTTTTTGTCGATTCGTGTTTGAACCAGGGATTCAGCTTTTGCTCTAATTCAGACTTTTGACCCATTTTCACAGAAATAGGAGTGAAACGGAAATTTAAGGATGAATTTTTTTTCTGCCAATGTATCGTGCTTGAACAGGAATTTGGATTCTCGTCTTATTCCAGACTATCGGCCCATTTTCACCTGAAACAGGGAATTTTCCGAAACAGAAACTTCAGGATGAATTGCTTGATTTTTGGTGACCTATCCCGCTTACCTGGGACCTAAGGCTCTAATCCAAACTTTTGATCTATTTTCACGCCGAGGATATTTTCTGAAGCAAGAATTGCTAGGATGAATTGTTTGATTATTTGTCGATGTCTTCTGCTTGAATTAGGGATCTAGGTTATCTCTAATCCAAACTTTTGACCCACTTTCACCTGAAGCGGGGTATTTTTTGAAATATTCGGAACAGAGATTCCTGAAATAAATTGTTTGCGTACTAATTATAGTTTATCACGGCTATACACCTTTGCCTTGGCAAAATTTTTTGTTTGAACAGCACTTCACATTCAATGCGCACGTGTGCGGAGGTTGAGGTGGGCGGTTTTGAGCGGTGATTGAGAATTTCGGAGTTTTTGCTGCTGTTTAAATAGTACTGTGTATTCATACCTGTGAGGTCATGGAAGAGTGAATTGGCTTCTTCTGAATAGATTTAGATGTTGATTTCGATTACCATTATTTTTCAAAATTTTTTTTGGAGAATTTTTGAGCACACACCAAAATTGAACTATTTAGATATTGAAATTTTTTGGACCTCTAGTCATTTTTTTGTCTTGCATGGCCAATCTGGAAGTGAAGGGGATTAGCTGCAGAGCTGCAGGGTGAATTTTCTTCATTGCTTGCATATAATCCCAAGAAACCGTTTTTGGTTTTGGCCTGTGGCGAATACACTATTCTCTTCTTTTTTTTGTCACCTTACTAGTTCAAAACAGTTGAGAACATGGCATTTTTTGGTAGCTTATTCATTTCTGCTTCAGAAATGTCCAGAATTTCGGAGAATGGGAGAAGGCCCATTGATAAATCTTGACCTGATGTGGGGATGTAAAGTGCGGTTCATAATTATACGAACACCCAAGATTTTGTAAGTTTTTGGACTTTTTGGGAGAAATTCAAAAAGCCATTGGTACCACGCGATAGAACACAGCCGAAAACGGCATATGATCCATAAGAATGGAAATCGATGTCAACTGTAGGAGTGTTTTTGCGCCTAATGCGAATTTTTAGCGGTTCATAATTATACGAACACCTCAAACAAAGGTCCATTTTTCATTCAAGATTGCAATCATTTGAGTCCAAATTTTTTGTAGAGTTACAGTGACAAAGTCTGACATATCTGCCATACACTGAACCCAGTGCAGTTCAAAACGATTACCGTTACTTTTTTCAGAAGGCTCCAAATGCTTTTGGAATGATTGCGCTCCAAAAACATCCGTTCTTCTGTGGTTTACGCGCTCTAAGTAGCTTCTACCAAAGCTACAAGATAGAATAAGCTCTTTCGATAGGTATTTTGTTTGACGCTTGAAAAATCTTTGCGTTTTCGTGCCGTTTTTCAACCAAGTTCCAACCTTACCACAGAGTTGGCACGATTTCGAGCCTCAAAACTCAGCTTCTGAAGCCGTACAATGAAGTAATCATGTAGTATGTAGAAGTTCACAAGACTTTATATTTGGTTAGAAAAAATCAGCAGCGTTGAGCGTTTGTTTTGGTCACGCAGACGTCATTTCACCAAAAATACTGTTTTTACTATTGCAATCACACCTTTATTTGGTTTGCAGCTCCACAGCCGCAAGATCAGTTCTAGAAGAAACCCAAAAACTTTGGCACAGAAACAACATCAAGCAAACAATGCAGCTGCTTCATATCAAATGTTTGCGCAAGAGAGAAGCTGCGTTTTGAGGCTCGAAATCGTGCCAACTCTGTGGTAAGGTTGAAACTTGGTTGAAAAACGGCACGAAAACGCAAAGATTTTCCAAGCGTCAAACAAAGTACCTATCGAAAGAGCTTATTCTATCTCGTAGCTTTGGTAGAAGCTACTTAGAGCGCGTAAACCACAGAAGAACGGATGTTTTCGGAGCGCAATCATTCCAAAAGCATTTAGAGCCTTCTAAAAAAAGTAACGGTAATCGTTTTGAACTGCACTGGGTTCAGTGTGGGGCAGATATGTCAGACTTTGTCACTGTAACTCTACAAAAAATTTGGACTCAAATGATTGCAATCTTGAATGAAAAATGGACCTTTGTTTGAGGTGTTCGTATAATTATGAACTGCTAAAAATTCGCATTAGGCGCAAAAACACTCCTACAGTTGACATCGATTTCCATTCTTATGGATCATATACCGTTTTCGGCTGTGTTCTATCGCATGGTACCAACGGCTTTTTGAGTTTCTCCCAAAAAGTCCGAAAACTTACAAAATTTTGGTTGTTCGTATAAATATGAACCGCACTTTATTAAGTTTCAAGCGCTACATTTTTTACTCGTTTGCAATAATAATGTGGATTAGTTCTTTCAGATTTACGAAGTTGTTTTCGAATTTAAGCAACACAGCTTTATGTTCACGCGCAAGTAACTTCAATAACTTCCCGAATATTGAGAATGTTTTGTAGTTTTTGTGTGCTTTTTTATTGGGATACTGTAATTATTGCTATGTTATGAAAAGAGATTAGCAGTTAGCCTTTATTTGCACATCATTTGGGGACGAAAATTGCAACACCTCCAATTCGTCCGCAAAAACACATCCATAAAATTTTGTGATGTGAATATTTGATTTTCAACGATTTAGTTATCCTGAAAGCTGCCCCGACTATCTAATATTGATCCATAAGTCCTGCATCAAAAAAATGCTAAAAATTCACTCAAAAAGAATCAGAACAGTTTCCAGATTATACTTTATATTTTTTTTAACTTATAGCAGGTGCTATATCACATTATGCATATTAGGAATTTTATTCGAAACAAAGTCGAAAGTTGAAAAAGATGGACATAACTATTGGTAAAACATTCAATCATAGCAGACTCTCATCAAAAAGAGTAGGTCATAAAACCATAATCAAAAATAGAATTACAATTTCCTGCGCCTTCTAGCAATCTGGAGACCAAAATTTGAAAATTTTTAAGTGATTTTCTTGATCAGCTTGTAATCTTATCATGCCAACAAAATTTTTGATAAAAGCACATTCAAACTGAGCATGACTCTCCCTTTGGAAACTATGTTGAATTGAAAAAAAAATAGGTTGAAAGGAAAAGTTCTTAACTTAATAGTATTTTGAGTAATTTATGCGAATAATCCGAGCAAAGGTGCGATTGTAGGATTTTTTCTAGCAGCAAATTCGTCGTTATCAATCATCTTGTTTGAAAATCATCGAAGTTTCTTGGACGTAGAGTGTTCAGACTTTCCTCTAAGTCCAGTAGGGAAATTGTGATATTCCGACCCCAGTCTTAGCATTTGCACGCGAAAATTTTGAAATTAGCAGCGAGTACGGTTAATGTGCAAAGATTTGCCCGATTAGCAGCGGAGGTTCGAAAAATCCTGTTTGGACGGGGAGGTACAGAAGTTTTTGGGAGGATCTCAAGAAAGAGAGCGAGCCTGTGAATGCGAGATTCTGAGGAAAGGAAACAAAAATCATTCCACAAAGTTGGATGGGTTCAAGAAAATTTTGAATATCATTCGAAATACGAGTAAAAGCAAATCAGTTGCACATTTCTGTAATTCAGCATTGGGTGGTACTAGATATTAGGTTGATGCACAATTTTTGCAAAAATACAAAAAAATTGTTTTAAAAATGCTTAAACAAACTAGTCAACTTACATGTTCTGCTCTATGTTGTGTATATGAAAAGTAGTATTTTATAGTACTTTTAAGAAAATCAGTTTGAAACAAAATCGATAAGTCATTTCAAAAAAATCGTGAGTCTTCGCAGAGACATCCAATCACTACCAACTTCTCTTAGTTAAAAAGAGCATGCCATAAAACTTAGACCAAAAATAAATTTAAATTTTAATAGACGTTTTAGCAATTTTAGTGACTAAAAAACGAAAAATCACTTTTTGGGTATTTCTCTTATTCACCTTATATCGTTGAAATATGCCCTCAAGGACTTTTGGATCGGGCACCGTCAGAAAGCGCAAGATTTGCTCTCTCTACTTTGTATCGAACCAGACGATTTCATCGCAGCTGGATGAAGTAACAGAATTTTAAAAATTTTGGTGCAAGAATTATGCATCAACCTAATATAAGTGGGTGTTGTGGCTGAGGATGCAAAAAATATGCTCCATCGATAATTTTTTGGTAAAATAATCATGGGTATTGCAGTCACTTTTCTTTTGAGATTGGGTGCATTTTTGATGTCAGGAGAACATCCGTCACCCCCATCAAGATTCTGACCAAGTCGATACTGTAAATCTACAAGTCCGTGATAAGAGTCAATACTGCACAACATCACAGATCTTTGTAGTTTTTCTTGCTGAAATATGATTCTTCAGTCGCGTTCCTTCATCAATTTTTGAAAGTTAAATTCAACAGCGTAATCAGTATAGCGTTGTTTCATTCATTGATTTTCGGGGAGAAGTTGGATTTGGTAGCATAGTTGATATTTGATTTAGAAATTTCATTTTAGTAAAAGCTGTTTTTTGAGGCTATAGCTCGCTTTATAGATCAGTTGGCATCCGACTGAGTATCTATGTTCTACATCAGCCTTGCCACATACCGTCCAGTCATTCGTAGCTATGCTTGTTGCACACCATGCGCGCTACTTGACGACTCGTAAGATTAGAAACCGCCGATTCTCAGTGATCTTTCCTTGTTTCCTAGTCTTTTTTTCGAATCAATCGCATAATTCGGTAGCATACTCATCTCTTCAGTTTGTTACTCTAGGGAAGTTTTTACTAAGGAGTTACTGAAAAGGGTCGTCGTCGTTTACCGCGCATAGTGTGCAGACTCACACAGTGAGTTACGAATGACTCGAGGATAGTTCTTTTCTATCTTTTTATCTCATGAGTCTCCGATTACGGTAGCAAACATGATCTTTTGCAAAACGCAGTTGTGTGCGGACGTGTTTGATTGCTAAACTGGAATTTGTGCTTCTTCATCAACTGCTCTTCAGTAAAAGTGAGAGAGAGGAACAGAGGGAGAGAGACATGTGGAAGAGCAAGGAGAGAACTGGGAGAGAACGAGAGAACGAGTGTCGAGCGCGTCACACGACCACATCTCGTCACTAAGCACTAAGAAGTTTCGAACGCAACGCGTCGACGCGCCGCCGCAGCCGCCGCCGTGACCAACGACGTAATGCACTTTTTCGCTGCGGCGACGCGGCGAAAAACGTCTTTTGCTGCTGCCTTCATTCCCGGGTAGGCGTGTCCACATTGCCCGTCGTTATTCACAGCGCTGGGAAAAAGCACGCAGGAAGCTGTTTGCTACTTGTGTGTGTTTCGTGAAATGACGTGATGGCACCGTTGACGTCACGACGCGCTGAGCATTTGGGAAGAATGCTCAAGTTCCTTGTGTAGAGAGTAAACAACTTGTTTTTGGAACATTGGAGCCTTCAAACTGTGTGGGAAAAGCCTGAAGCCGCAGAAGCGATGTAAGTCATGCGCAAATTGAGGGGTACCGAAGCTGTGGTTGGGTTTATGGCCTTGCTCCATCTTATGCTCCATAGGTGCGATAAGGTGAGAATGACCTCTCCAGGGTGAAGGGGGTCACGGTGGTCGCAGCCCCTCCAGGGTGAAGGGGGTGCCTAGTGATTTCTGGAGATTTTCGAGTTTTCAACATAAAAAAATTCATAACTTCTGTAGATGAACAGCTAGTACACGGAGATGCTCACCATTGGAACCGTCTCATTCTCCGCTTTCAGAAAATATATAGTTTGTAAGGGATCCCTTGCAAAAAGTGCCTGGTGAAGGGGGGGGGGTGAGAATTTTATAACGGGAGTTCTCATTGTCAGGTAGACGTCTTTTTACAATGGTGAAAAGGCCTCTGCCTGAGAACTCCCGTTATAAAATTCTCCCCCCCCCCCCTTCACCAGGCACTTTTTGCAAGGGATCCCTTACAAACTATATATTTTCTGAAAGCGGAGAATGAGACGGTTCTAATGGTGAGCATCTCCGTGTACTAGCTGTTCATCTACAGAAGTTATGAATTTTTTTATGTAGAAAACTCGAAAATCTCCAGAAATCACTAGGCACACCCTTCACCATGGACTTTTTCCAACGGATCCCAGACAATCTATATATTTTCTGAAAGCAGAGGAAGAAACGGTTTCAATGGTGAGCATTTCCTTGTACTAGCTGTTCATATACAAACGTTATGAATTTTTAATTGAATTTTTTCAAATTTTGCCTATAAATCTAAGGACATAGCTGGAAGAATGCCACGATTGCCCTCCACTTGCTTCTTCACTGTAGAGCCTACAAGTAGGTTGATAGCGTGGTCATTTTATCAGGCATAACCTTACCTCACTGTTGATTTTTTTTGTCGGTTTTGGTGAAGGGGGTCACCTTGGTTTCCGGCTCAGGGGTGAAGGGGGGGGGGGGGTGAGCAAATTCTCACACTATCGCACCTATGTTATGCTCCCACTATTCATGGCTCCTGAACTCTTGTAGTAAAATCTGTACTTTAGCGCAAAGAAATAACCGAAACTAGCCCATTGCCAAATTCAACGAGTTTGATGATAAGCTTAACGGCGAAGGTTGCAATATGTGGGAGCAATAAAATGGAAGCAGTCATACGATTTTTTTCAAAGGTCTAAATCTATCGATGCTTTTGGTGCTGTGTGTTCTGAACGAGAATTCTGGAAATTTTTGAAAAATGTGAGTATAAGTCCAACAGTCATAAAGTCATCTATGAAGACTGTTTTCGCTTGAATTTGTAGTACGAAATAATTTTGCGGTCGCTTTCATTGGTGTATTATTAAGGTAACCGTTACAAGCAAGTTTTAAGCTACTAGTAATCGAATTCTACTTAGAAACCGCAATGGCGCTGTAAACGATCACATCAACCTGATTTTTTGACTTTGAATTTGAAAACTTTGTCATGATATCTTGTTGAAATTATGCTAGATAAACTATGACAGCTTTAGTCCACCTTAGAATTCGCAAAAAGCTAACTAAATAATTTCATATTTGAATTTGTCTGGCCTAGGTCACAAAGGTCCTGATACGCCATATATTTCAAAGTTCGAAAACAGGGTTGAGCAAGAGCTCAGGCACAAGTCCCCCAAAAACGACCCCCCCCCCTGTGAAAGCCCCTAAACGATCCTCCGCTTCACCTCCAAGTCCTTAGGGTGCTATATTTTGAAGAAGACCAGCCTTTGCTGCAGGTTTCTATTTTTGGAATGTAGGCCCGACTTTCTGTGATTGCACAGCACATGCAACTTGACGGCAAGTTTTATATTTGAATAGCCCTTTTTCAGGGCTATAATTTTCACAGGGGTGGAGTGTTTGGCTTCAAATTTTCAATATAGCAAGAATAGGCTTCGCGCTCAATACTCATATCAAAAAAGAGGCGATTTTTGAATGTTGAAGGCAAGTTAAGAGAGTCAGGCGCAACCCCTTGAAAGCTCAGGCGGCCTGACCTTTTGAGGGGTTGCGCCTGACCCCATTAACTTTATTTCCGAAAAAGCTTTTTTACCCAAGTTTTATATGATTCGCTAGCGCAATCCTCGAAGATTCCACAGTAGGTATTTAAGCTTGATTCGACTTGTTTCGGCCTTGTGCTAATTCGAGAAGTTGAAGCACTCAACGTGAAACACGCGCCGGTTGGAATTTTAGCAGCACTTCTTACTTCAATGTTTGAATGCGATATGAAGCCCGATTTGTAGCACAGATTTATAGAGAACATTACTTTGTTATGAGTATACAAAAGCTGACTTTTCTCACTTTTGAAACCAAGTTAATCACGTTTGAAAATCACGCTTTTTAGGCGTTGAGAAACACTAGAAACTGCAGTAGGTAATGGTTTGTAGAGCGCATAGAGGTAACTTGACATGCTGATTATGGAAATGATACCCATTTCACACAGCAGGCTTCCTTGTTTCCTCATATGTCAAGGTAAAAGAGAAGAAGACTTGAATTTGGCTGGAACTTCCATCGTAAACAATCAATATGTTGTTTATGAACGTCATTCCTCCATATGATCGCGATATCCACCGGACTAACGCATTTCTTCTTCATCTTCACAGTATCTCCCCAACTTAATGAATTCGATTCTTAATTACGATCCCCCCCCCCCCCCCCTCCCCTCGGTCTTATCCTCAATACGATCCCCCAGGTCGGGCGCGCCTGACCCTACGCTCAACCCTGGTTCGAAAATAATTCTGCAATGAAGAAGATCAACGAAGTAATGCAACGTTACTAAAGATCTGAATTCAGAATCAATATTTTCATCTAGTTGGATACTGGACGATTAGCTTCAATTTGTCTGTACGAAGCTTTTAGTATTGGAATTAGAGACGAAAAGGCTGTTTGATTGTTGAAAAAATCTACAAATTGCCACTTCTTTCTTGCAAATGTTTTCATGTTTGTTGAGTATTAGCCTCAAGCTATGTTTCGTGACTTGATCGAAATGTCTATGAAGGATATTAATGTATGATTTTAAGAATAATTTGGGTCTTGGTCTTGTTCGTTTTGATTTACGGATTAGGTCGAGCAGGAGACAATCTGCTACTGCTGGAAATACATTGTGCTGTATGTAGAGTATTTACCTATTTACCTACCATAATTAAATCAGATTGACCACTGCTTTCCCGAAAATCCAGAATGGTCCATCAATCGTGTATGGAAATTTTTTTGCAGAATCGTATTTTTTCTATTAACAAATTCATTTGATCTATACTTTCCGGATGTGCTTGCTGAATCCATTTTGGCATATTAGGGGAGGTACTAGCTGATTAGTAGAAACGGTCAAATATAATCCCAGGTTTTCGGAGCTAAAATTGCTGGAAAGCCTTAGAAAGTTGATTTTACTTTTTTGTGGTCTAGCAATCTTTTTGATTCTTCGGTAATCTGAAACGTAAGGAATAAACAGTAATCTCACTATAGAGTTTCTCCGTCAAATTCGGATCATCACTGGTATTCGCCAAGACATAAGACAAAAACTGTTCTTGGAGTCAGCTTTTTCGATTTAGTGTATTTCATTCACCTAAACTTTTCAAACGGGCTTTGGTTTATCTAAATCATTAAAAGGTAGTGATCAAACAGTTTTCTGAAAATGCATTTCTCAGAGAATTGGCTGAGCACAGCTTTTAATACTTTTGTATGGATGGACTCTTTTCGGCATACTTTCTTTTTGGAATCAGAAGTTTCTTGTGCAAATGCGTACGGAGCCTCTGCAATGTAACATAAGTCGTGATATTAGGAACAATAGGCCATCAAAATTTTCACATATAAGAGACGAATGTCTGACTGAAGAAAGCCATTAAAGTTCTTAAATTTATTTCTATGCATGTTGAAACCCTAAGTCCCTTTAATCGTATAGCATCTGTTCCGTCTTGGAACTGGCTTGCAACATTTTATAGATCTTTTTTGTTCGAAATCTACGAACCCACTCAGAAAAATGTTAAGCTGATTGACATTTATGACTCACAGATTCGCCTCATCATTCTATGTATGGGCGCATAAACTTTGAGACTTAACAATTATAGCAAGGCCAGGTGCTGTGAGCTTCAATTGATTAAGTTCATCTTATAATGGATCAACGATCTCAGTTAAAGATTTTTACCACTGGTGAAAATTATCACTATCCCGTTTACTCTGGAGGATCTGAAAACTAGCATTTTTTGCTCTGGAGGTCAAGAGAACTGTATTTTAGGTCATATATGTTCTGGTACACTGTTAGTTTCGGAAAAGTTTTTTCCGCATTTTTTAAGCATAAATAAATCGAGGGACATGATTATATGAATCTGTAAAAAATGCACATTTGTTGGTTACAGTGGCAACTCCTGGTTTTTTTGTCAGAAACCGAACTTATGCAGAAAATTCGAAAATCAAAAAAAAAGATAAATTAAGCGGTCAAAATCAGTAAGTCCCCCTAGCATATCTCCAATAGAATCTCCAAGATAGGGAAATCTTCCAATGACGTTTTTCCGAAAGGTGGTAAGCGTAGCTAAATGCGTTGTTTATCACGAGGAAAGACCTTTCATGTGAGAAAATCGGATTTTTGCGAATCCTAAGCATCATTAGTGTTTACCAAACGCAGCACTTGAGTGTTCTCTACACTTTTTTTGTCACAACTTGTGATCAACTATGTATGCATTTGCTTTTACAGCATCATTTAGCGTCATTCCCAGCAATTTTTTTCGGTTCTAAGTCACACCCTTTTGCCGACTTTTTCCGACGTTGTGCAAATGACGTGAAAATAGTTTTGTTCTCGAAGTTCTAGAGTTCTGCATTGAATTATCGGTGCTTCAATTTATTATGTGGTAATTACGAGATCACTTTTACAGCCCTCAATTTGCCTGCATTGCAGTAAAAAATAGGCGTGAAAAAAATACTATAATCACAGCATATACACTGAAATTTACGAGCAATTTTTGATCTTAAATTGGATAAATGCAAAGGATTATCGTGAAATTCATTTCTGAACATATACTGTGGGTGTAAAGAGGTACAAATGTCGTTCAAATAAAATGGATTATGAATGGATGTATAATGGTAAAACACAAATTTTGGTCCTTGACTTAAATTTTTCCCGTTGAATCATTCTGGGTCGCACCGTGAAAGAAAATATAAAAACTATTTTTTCGTTATTTTGAACGAGTATTCTCCTTGACTGCGACTGAGGACACGAGAGACTGCGCAGAAAGTGGAGAGTGCGCACATTTTGTCCTGCGTGGAAGTGTTAGTGGGCGGAGTCGGCAAGATGGGCGGTGCTGGCAATCCAGATTTTATTTGCATAAGTGGTAAAAAAGCTTGAATAGTGTTAAACAGCAATAGAACGAATATTTACGCGAGGATTATAGTAGGGTGAATCTTTACAACCTTGAAATTGCAATTTTGTCTTTCCAACGCAAACTTTTTTACTCGTCCCTTCTCGGTCAAAATGATTTTTCAGATCTACTAGCCATTATGAGCCCACCCATTTCACAAGATTGAAGGAAATCATAGCGTTCAGTATTTTTTCCGGTAAATCAACTCTCTCAAAAAAGCTTGCAGTATCAATAAAAGAATTCGCGTTGGGACTCTATTATTTCTAAAAGAAAATTGCAAATGAGATAATTCTCAACAGAAAAGTGTTCGATCTCGTACAAACATCAGCATCAATTGACTAAACAATGGCCTATGATTACTATAATTTTCACAATTCATTTCTCGAAAAAAGTTGTGCAAAACCTCGTCATCGCTAATTTGTTGAAATCATTCTGATCCCTCAGGCATAATTGTATAACCACTAGATGATGAGCTATCACCTGTTCTCAACGCACTTATTCTCGTTACATTTTCGCAAAACTTTTTTCAGCTGTAGTTTTTTGCCTTTGCAATCAGATATCAACTATGTTCTTTGTTGAACTTGTTTTTTTATGGTGAGAAAAAAGTTGCTGAATGGATGCTAATTCCCTTTTCTGCTGATTCTGCAAACGTTGTGCAAGCCATGACATTTTTATCGATGTCCCCCACACAATTTGCAAATATCAGGATAATTTTGCATAGGAAATTTTGAATGTAGATTTTCCATAAATGGAAATTGCCTTGAATACGTCATGGCCCCGTAATTTTCATGTGAATAGGGGGAGGGAAGGGAATGTACTGGATGAGTTAGAGTAGGCGGTGGAATTCTGTAGAGCCTAGAAAATTCCCCGGATTCCTTTGGAAGGCAGATACTTCGTAGGTCGAAGCCGTTTATCTTCTTTTATTGCCGCCCCGTCATAGTAAATCTGGTTTCTATAAATGGAAAAAGAAGAGGATGAGGAGGAGGGGGAGGGATGAGGGAATTGGGAGAAGAAGCTAGGGAAAGATTTAGCATGTGCTCTTCTTTTGTGCTGTCGTAGAAAATCTGTGCTATAAATGGAGAAGAAGAAGAGGAGGAGGAGGAGGTGGAGGAGAATTTGAAAGAATAATACGAGGAAATGATTTTGCTTTTGGTATGTGCTATCACCATTATTGGCATAAACCCGAGGTGGTACCGGTGACGTCGTGACATTGTGACGTCGTTGATCCTTAGTACATGTACTATGAATGAGTGCTTCCCACGCGTGTTCAACATCTATCTCTCTACCCCCCCCCCCTTCCCTCTCCATACACCCACTCCCACCTTTCCACCACCCCCTCAGAACTGTGACGTAGTGAACGGTGAACTGTCTTTGTTACCGTATGTGCATATATGTACTTGTATGTTGATGATTTTGGGAAAAAAGTGGGGGAGGAACGAATGAATTGGGTTTGAATAAATATAACAGAGAATTTTGCTCAATGAAATGATTAGAAAATTGTGAGTGAACACATTCTGAATACTTTTACCTGAAAAGAGTACAAATGAAAGATCGCTGTTAAAAATATGCTTCAAATATAACGGATACCTGGAAGATCATAAATTCTGTAACCAAGGGTATAGGCTCGATACTTGACTGTGGAGGTGATGAAGTAACTAAAGTAATGAATGAGTGATGAATGAACGAGCGAAAGATTAAGCCAAGAAAAGAAGACGTCTCGAGTGGATGGATGAATTTTTGGTGCTTATGAACACAGGTAATCGGTAATGTAGTTTCGTGCAATGAATATATGTTATGTGGAACAGTAATTTGTTGATACTCCGTTCTGGCCATTGTGATAATATTGTCCCCTAAAAACTTCCATTTTTTCATGAATGGGTGAATTTTGCCGTAGGAAAATGTAAGTCATGCATAACGCCTAAATGAGTTTGGGAATTTTTCTACTGGGTAAACATAAGTCTTGCAAAAGTTTTGTCAACTCTAAAAGCTCTAGATTCGGTGAATTTGTTCTGTATGAAATATCCTCAAAAAAGTATGCGATTTCCAAGAGTGTTGAAAAAAGCTCTTAAAAACGAACACATTTGTTATTTTTAGAATTTTTATGGCAGAAATTTCGAGAGGCCTACTTTCATTTTTGATTCGAATCATGGCATGCTATCAGGGCTCGGCACGGGCTAGCACCAAGGAAAATTTAAAACGAAGCCCCCTTTGATTTTGAAAATTTCGTGCGAAGTCCTCTTTGACCT
This sequence comes from Cylicocyclus nassatus, assembly GCA_958299035.1. Taxonomy (NCBI): domain Eukaryota; kingdom Metazoa; phylum Nematoda; class Chromadorea; order Rhabditida; family Strongylidae; genus Cylicocyclus; species Cylicocyclus nassatus. The sequence goes on from CATQJL010000112.1 coordinate 82,648,056, forward strand.
TGAACCCTAAACGTAATAAACTTTAAAAAAAGCGAAACGTCGGCTAAAAACGTAATTCTTGTTTTCCGACCATAAAACGATATCCCCTTTGCTTTTTGTTCTAAAAACAATAGTCATCTTGAACCGGTGCCAGCTGTGCCGAGCCCTTCATGCTACTTCCAGATGATATTTTCATCTTGAGATTTTTTTAAAAATTTTGAAAGTTAGGTCTTGTTTTATAGTTACTATTATTTGGTGCATTTGCTCAGCATAATCCAGGAAATCGAATGCATATTGCTCATGTTGTTAAACATAACTTAGTGTGAAGCATGTTGCCTTAAAAATTTTCGCAGCTTTTAAGTCTGAATTTTTCGGAATGCCGTAGGGGCAGAAATTAGAATCTTTCTCTTCCATTCCTTTTTGCAAAAATCCTGCATTTTCAAAAATACGAATGCATGATGGGCACAGAAAAATATAAGATCTGTCAGAATGGATTGATCTAAAACAAACACTCCTCCCCACTTCTTCTGAGCTATTTGTAGGTGGAATTCGCATAGATCACAATGAATGACCCGAAATGTGCGTCAGGCTATGCGTTTCCATTATCATCACGTCATATGCTAAATTCACCAACAGCAGTCGTGCGTGTGGTCCTGATGATACATTGCCAATCATAGATTCTCTCCCCCCCTCTCCCCCTCCCACTGCTTCCCCCGCACACAGAGATCTTGGTCCCAAATGGTCCCTCTTGTCAGCAGAGCGGGAGAAAAAACATCCCAAGATCATTTGTGACGTTGTGACATTAATGCGCACTCTTACGGCGCACATAAATCTGCCAAATTCGACTTTTTCCGGCTCAGCTTTGATTGCTTCTAATTTTGGAGCTTCGAGCCCTATTTTAAGTCGTAGTGTTGTTATTAGCTCTGTACTACTATTTTTAATGTACTGAAAATAGAGTCCGGAAGCGCATATTGCGAACGAGATGAATAGAGATTTGCATGTGTGTTTCCACATCCATGGGATTATTTACGTCATTGGGGGAATTTTATGAATTTTCTTCTATTTTTGTCACCAGGGATTAGCTACACTTGTGCTCATCCGTTCCCAAACAAATACCATTTTCGATCAAAAATGGACACACGATTTCTGATTTTTAACATGGAAAAATTGAATACGATTATATCAAAGTTTTTCTTTTCATAACCGTGGCAGAAAATGGAATGGGTGATGTGATTGTGAAGCAAAAAGCGAGAATGATTTAGAAGTTTGATTGCTTCGAAAAACTCGAAGAAATTGGGGTTCTGAACAAGGCGGCGTGGGAGTTCTGGAGGTCTAAGATCATATGACGCTGTAAATTTGAGGAATTTATGGACTTGAGAAAAAATTAGTTGGCTTATAGATCTAAGATATGAAGCTAGAAAATTTTTTACGAAGATTTGTTATATTTAAAAGTTCTGCTAAACTGTAATAATTTTTTACGACTTTGTTGGTCTCCGAAATAAATCGTCGTTTGCATTTGAGAGATATGATTTTATCATACTTCCAAATTAATTCACTGTTTCAAGATGCTGAATGCATGAAACAAACTCGTTAAACTCGCTTAATTACCGTATTCTTTCTGAGCGGAGCAGTCAGCGTCCCCAAGTACGGTAGAGGGTACGATCTGGGCGAGAGTTAAGAACTAAATTTTTCGGCCACGAATAAATCACATGAGCTGCGCTTTAGGCATGGGGTTAGTTAATCCCTTCTAGTAACTATCTATATGAGAAGTCCAGGTACAGTTTGCTTGAAGGCTGTTTCTAAAAATAGCATATTCTGAGTCACGTTGATCTAGAATTAGTAGACCACCTTGTCTGTGAAAGTCGTTGCGTTATTTTATTGCTTTTGGTGTAAAGCATGACGAATAAGCTGACGTTGATGTGATGATATACTTGAGAAACAATTGATCTCATAAATATCATCACCTGCAATAGAATGATATACTACAGCAGTGAGATGAGGTGTTTTTGGTGCATTAAACTAGCAGATCTATATTTAGCTTTTCGTTCAGAGATCATGTGCAGGTCTTTTCTATTTTTTTCCCTGAATTTTCAGGTGAGCTGTGTAAGGACGTTGTGTCATCTATACTGTGATTGGGAGAAATTTTTCTGTTCGTATCTCATTCTTTTCTCAAACTCTAGGGCAAAATTCGGTGCATAAGCTTTCGATGCAGATAAAAACTCAGAAGTTCTTATTTTTTTCATCATTTTCTTCGCCTGCGCCACCTGTGCATTTTTGAATTCCAAATTTCTAGGATGTAATGCAAATAGATGCAATTCTAACGTGCAACCCTTCCCCCCCCCTTCTCCCCTCCCTATGTTGAATCTAGCACAATGCAGCTTAAAGAGTTTTTTTCATTAGTATACCTCTGAAATCAGGACTGAAAAGCTTATTCGGGAAGATATGAGAGTAAATTTTCATCAAGAACATTTTGTAAAATTATTTTCAAGTTGCAACCATTCAAATATTCTTTTTATGTTTTTCAACGCAAACAGACAAGCTTTGAAAGATTCCACTGTTGTTGAGGAGTAAATTTAGTAGGTTTGATTTAACTGCGTAATGGTTCGTCCCTTATGTTTTATCATGTATTTTCTTTTGCACAGCTCAGAAAACATTTGCAGCAATATTAGTGTCTTCTTTCTGTGCAATCTGCGCATTGTTGTACGACTGTACTTCACAACTTTATATTTATCATTCTATTCATTCGTTTATTTATTTATTTATTTATTTAGTTATTTATTCATTCATTCGTTCATGCATGCATTCATTCATTCATTCGTTTCCATTCATTCATTACTCGATTCAATCAATCAATCAATCAATCATTCATTCATTCATTCATTCATTCATTAATTCAGCAGCCGAATTCACAATTCCCGGCGCTCAAGTCGCGCTATAACAAAAATTAGCAGGTGGCTATAAGCATAACTAGAAATACTAAGTGGCAATATGAAAATAGGTAATAATTGAATCAAGAAATGTTAACCATATAAGAGTGAGTAAAAACATACATACATGGGGTTAGACTGGCTTACCGTTAGGATATTTGTAGGTTGGTTGAATGAGCATGAATCCAAGTCTGGTTATGCTTCTATGTTAGACAGCGTTTCAGCACTATAGCCTTCGTTAAAGACTTAGATAGTAAAGAACGAGAGTTTGAGGTCACTATGCCAAAAATAAGAGATACCCGAACGTATCAATGCTGACTCATTGGCGTTGCCTTGTGTAGCTGTCCGTTTCCTTTTGTAACTTCCGGATCAGCCCTCCACGACATGCATTGTTTAATAACTGGAACACCTATAAATAGATGATAGATACAAGATTTGGAAAACAGTAGGAACTTCTCGTTGGTTGTTTGAGCGGTAGTCCAAGATTGGTACAATCTTTATAGCACAGAATACAAACTAACTTTTCGCGGAACTTGCCTTTTTCAGATGAAGGAATCGAAGACATATGTGTAAACTATCCGATCAAGCACTAGAAACTTATTCACCAAGACAGAGAATTTATTGGTTGACACTCTGAAACTGAAGTGTCGGCGTGAAAGCCCCTGAGGGTTGATTTTATCTACGAACGCAGAAGAGCATCTCATAACTGGATTCATGCAAGTTTCAATGCACGCGTAGCCTCCATGGATTTGTATTATTCATTGTCCTGGACATACTAGTTAACGGTGATCTCTTGCTTCGTCTTTCAGCAAGGTGAGCTAAACGTTCTAGGCCTTAGCGGGAGTCTTCTCAACTTGTATCTTCTTGCTGATCTGATATCTGAGTAGTTGATTTTTAATATTTTCACTTTATCACTCACCCTATTCACTCGCCTAAGCCTCCTCCAAAAAATCTGGGAATATGCACTCTTACCATTCGTTAATATATACTGATATGCTCCAGGAGCGCGCTGGAATGAATCTGAGTGATTGCTGTGATATAAAGGTACTCGAGTATAATACGGTTGTACGCAATAATTTCGCGTAGGAGATCTCTAGCCTTTGTCAATTAGCACCGATATGTGCTGGCTGAAAAATTTGTCTGTCAGAGTGGTTCTTAAAGGTCATACCGCCCTCACTCACCCTTTCTTACAGATCGTTTTCAATGACGTTTCTTGAGCTATAGCCAAGGCTGTTAACGATATTTTACTACTGGCTGACGTTTCGGCAACAACACCTTTTTCGGAGCCTGGAAAGACAAAAATAACCTTTGCCTGAATCGGCTCGTCTAACCACAGAGAATTAGTACTTAGAAGTTCTCAGAACTTATATGGTTGGAGGATGATAGGAGAGACAAGCACTAGCTAACTCACCTTTATAACGTGACAATGCGAGCAGATCACCCATAGCACCTACTGAGATCTCCCACCATCATATTTCCATTTACACTTTCGTTTTGATTTAAATTAATCAAACTTAAGATGGATAAAAACAACCACAATATGCAAGCAAAGAAGAAGTTTGAGGAGAAACTAATAGCACCAACAGTACTAAACATGACAAGCTTGTTATACCTACGGATAAGACATATGTAGACAATAAATGCGCAATCCTGTAAAGACTATGAAAGGAAGTTTTAAATCATAAGGATGCCCCTTCTATATAGGTGACCCAACCGACCCGTAGATCAGAATCTAAGAGTTGACACGAAGCCAACTCGTTAGATCGTTGTACCATCAAGGGCCATAGTGGGCGTCATGATGAGAAATCTCTACATTTTCGTGCGTATACCACACACCAACCACTCACCACTGCCATACTCACCGCCATTCACACTCTCTACGTCGATGTGAATGAATGACATCAATCGCGACGTCGTCGACGACGTGCGGCCACGACACCGCCACGCACATCCACTCACTCATATGCGTACATACATACCGAACATAGATATATACATATATACACATACACATACACACTAAACGTTGCTCTCCCATCGTGGGTCGTTGCTGCCGCACCCGCACTCGCACACGCGGCTCTCGCGCTATAAATATACAGCCATAGCACACATAATTCGGTAAGTGCGCGTGCGTGCTGTGTGGCTGTGCTGTGAACGTGGTGTGCTGTGTGCGGGCTTCCCCCCCCCTGCCTGTCTCACACACACACGGCACTGAGCCACGCGACATTACGGGTTGACGCGCTGCGGGTCGACCTGAGACTGAACTCTGTGTGAGCCTACGGGTGGAGCGCGCCTTGCGCTCTCAAAGCTCTTTACTAGATGTCGAATCATTCTAATCCTACGGAAACACTCAAAGCGGTAAGGGTTGACTTCTTTCACCAAACATTATGGTAAACTGTTCCCTTATTGTGGCAACTTGTACTGTCGGAGTACTGTAGGGATTCTGTAGGTGGTGTCGTTCCCTTTGTTGCCATTGTGCTTCTGCACTTTAAGCATCAACAATTGTTCCTTCCATCAAAAATGCTAAAGAAGAAGACTTTCGATGATGCTGCACGCTGTAGGAGTAATGTGATTACTGTAGGTGCTATTGGTCTCTGTGTTGCCTCAGAACTTCTGAGCTTTGCAAAACATTGATGACAGTTTCTACGTCTTTTAAGTTTTTGACCCTTTTTTAAAGGTCCCAGACCGCTAAATGCTGCTTCTCATTTTTTGATCCTACATGTCATACGTACATTAGCCATCTAATCTTTTAATATATTCATTCATTTTTTAGATGCTATCTTTGTATTGAAGGTCTATATCAATGTTCAAAGCTTTTTCTTCAACTCTCGTCATTTCTATATGATTTCTAATTTGATTTTGAATATGCTTCGAATAGTGTTTATCTCAAATGAAGAAATAAATGATGCTGATGGTTAAATACGTTGTGGTAAATGCTTTTATCACATTCTTTTTCTATGTAATTGTAAAATCGAATCATTCTATTTTGTATGTTCAAAGATAGTTTTCGTTTTCGTGATAGTCCAGAAATCAGAGTTTATCAAATTTTTTTGGACGTTTTTTTCTGCAAAAACGTGTTTTTGAGATTCTGACCATAGAATATGAATCTATGATTTTTCATTTTTAGTCAGTCACTTTCACGAATAGGAAGTCAACATCTTTCCATCATAAAAAGGCATCTAACTGCGCAAAACTCAATTTTTTTACCACGTCATAGTCAAAATTCTATTTTTTTTACTAGCACGTAAGTATTGGATGAAATTACACACACGCTCGTCTTCTGCATCATTCTTTGAATGAATTTTATGTGGCATTCAATTTTATGTTTCATGATGTCTTTTGGTGAATTTATCCCACGCCCTTAGAGGAATTTTATGCTTAGTAACGTAAGACGTGACGGGAATTTTGATTTCCATATACTTTGAATTTCAATCTCGCTCTTCTGGCATCATTCATCTTCGCTTAGCCCTAAAGATTCTTTCGTCAATCAGTATTTATTTTGTCGTGTGCACATTCCAATGATTCTATATTGGGTATAGTTTTCTTTTGCAAATTTGAATCTCATTCATTCGTCGCTCGAGTCTATGACGTTATTTGCACTCTATCGGCCTCTGCAAATCTTCTTCTTCTTCCCAATTTCATTCATTGTCTTTTTTTGTTTTTTTTTCTCTCCTAATGCACTCCTTTTATCAATTGTTCATCAAATGTGCTAGTACTAGAGCGTGAAAACTGACGTATGCGACTTTTTTTGTGCGCATCACTTCGAGAAGACGTGAAGGAAATTATTCATCGCTTTCTTCTCTTTCGAGAGAGAAAGAGGAGATAAAAAGAGAAACGCACCATAATGATCACAACGAGTAACACGTAAAAGCCATAAATTTTGTCCAAAGCCGTCTTTGTATGAATGTAGTGTGTGTTCGCGGTTTTTCTGACAGCGATGACGCAGTCAACGTGGCAGACGTTAAGCGCCGTTTTTCCCGAACACTTAGTTGTAATGTACGTAAGTGCACATGACTTTCGACCTGCTTTTGTTTGAAAATATTTGTTTTCAATGATGTAAGAAGCCTAGGTGAAATCACAAGATGAAGTTTGCACACCTGAGTTTGACGCGTTTTGCAAAAGACCGGGGGGGGGGGGGGAACTTTTGAAATTCGAATAATGTTGCTGCTGAAACAAACAAAATTTGGTTTAACCTTTGGGTCAATCAGAAAAATAATTTTTGTTTTCTTAAAGACTTCCCAAATTACTTTTTGATGCTTTTATCCACAATTATACCAGCTTGTCTCCACTCCATACGTCTTTTTTTCCATTCCTCCTTTAGCCTCTTTTCCTAAACCTTTCTATCAGTTTAAAATTATTTGTGAATTTGCACAAAAATTTCAATTTTATAAGAATAACATAGATTTGTCTGACCAAAGAAACGAAAATGAGCTGGAGCGCTCTCAATTTCATTCAAGTTTCGTTCACTACTTTTCATTCTAAAAATAGGTTTGTCATTCTCGCTTCAGGTTGATTATTTATTTATTTATTTATTTATTTATTTATTTATTTATTTATTTATTCATTCATTGATACGTGCAAAAATACGTGAGTAGAAATAGTGAAGGGAGAGTCTTGCAATGTAAAAACCATAGTATCAGTGCATGAAAGACATCAGCAAATGATATACATATAATAAAAATTACAGAACAAGACAATGAAATGTTTCTTGATTAGGAAATAGGACGATTTGTAGTAAAAAATTTAGCTAATGTCTTCTGAAGAGCATCTTGTGCCAGTAGTAGTTTATGATGAGATAAGCTGTTTTTTTCTGTTTGTTTTTTTTTGAATGGAAGTATGACCAGTGCTATTTTTGGAGTTTTCTTCGTCATTTGAGTTCTCGAACTCGGCCAGGGGCTTGAATTACTGGAGATGTATCATTATTTTTCCTTTGTGCCATTGTCTAGACGATAAAAGAAATTTCTGCTCTCACCCCAAAATAGATTTGGCTGTATTGTACTGCTGCACTGTAAACGCATTGCGTGACACATTTTTAATCAAATGTAATCTAAGATTTTTTGACATTTACGGGATCAAAGTTTTCTTGATTTGCTCACATTTTCCACAACTTTGTTCGCAGCGTACCATTGTCTCTCTAGGTTCTTAACTCAATAAGTTTTTATATGGTGCTTGCTTTCTTAGTCTATATTTTGCCTACAAATTGAAGAAGGTTGTTGTAGACGCATAGCGCAGAGGTTCTAGGCGCCGCTATAACCTTCGAGGTCAGAGTTCGATCCTCGCCTCTGCGCCAACAAAGCTCTTTACGCTTTGGGAATTTTAATCGATGTTTTATGATATTTTTTGTTTAATCGCCGAATTGTTTTGAAAGGTGGATATTTAAAAGTTGGAACACATTCAGTTTTTTTTTGGTATATCGAACTCTGAACCTGTCTGTGCTTCATACCGTAGTTGGAGAAAATCAACGAGTTCGGAAGTTTCACCGCGTCTATTGCTCATTAAAGACTAGTCTCATAAAAAATGCTTACGTAGTGGAAAAGAGAGGAGGTGGAGAGACTCACACTGCTCATCGTATTACAAGATCCTTAATGCACTACCTATTATAGAGTTAGTTGCAGCGTAGATGACGTATCTGAAGACTGATATCAATTTTCAAGAGTAGAAGGAAGTGTTAGCGGTTTTTACGACAAAAACAAGATTTTACAGCTTTCTACGGGTTTTTCATACTTTTTGTGCAGTTGCACAATGCACACTGTATAAGCTACAGTATCCTCGCTGTAACAAAGTAGGGCGCAAGATGAAGATCATTGGTTTAAATTTTTTGCCAGAATCGTTTTCTCTTCACATCTGATTTGCTATAAATTTCGATGAAGAAGTCTCTGCATTGATTTTCTGGACCAAATCATATGTGATGCTCGTCTTCAAGCTTACGTCATTCCTTGAAAAAATTGTAGAAGTCTGTCTGATCAGCTGAGGTCTCGTTTATTGTTTGCACACTCTTTGGTCTAACCAACCTCTGTTCCGAGTTGTTCTGGAAGACTCACGGCCATCTTTCACATTTGTTCGAAAGATGTTCCAAAGATAACTCATGAAGATCTGCGTCATCAGCGAATGTGGTCCATGTCATTTTTTTGGCTTTTTCTTTATTTCTGGCAACTCTTTCTTGAACTCAAATCATGGAAACTTAATAAAAATCTTTTGAAGGAGTTTTTTTTTACTATCGTTTTTAAATGACACTCTAGACTATATCCTCAGCTATTATTTTTTCGTTCTGATAAGTCTCCACTTGAACTCTGCTTTTCTAGATATTTCTCAAAGTCATTTTCTCCCCCTTTCCTGCAATTTGGAGATTAGCCATGTGAGTTTTCTATTCGTGTCCATTCTTATTCTGGAGTTGAGCAAATTAAAGGAAATTTCTAGATTCAAATTCAAACTTGTTGGAAGCCTTTTTGTTACCTTTCATATGAGAAAGCTAATTACGGAAACAATTTATTCTTGTTTTCATACAGTGAAAATTTCCTATAAATGGCTCGAATGCAAAAATTGGACTTGAGTTTCTTTTCTTTGTGCAGTCATCTGATATTCATTGCGTGGATGATTTTGAACATAGTTGTCCAAGCTGCTTGAAAATTTTTCTAGAGACTTAAAAATTAATAAGTAACAAGTTTTATTTTTATCGAATGTCTCTACGTAGAGTTATAATCTTTTGGGAGGCGATGCAAAGTTGCGAAGTCATTCTCCCTCTTTTTTGGAAATTTCAGCTCAATGAAAAAACTCAAACCATACAAATTTTGAACCATCACTCAACCAAACAAAAATTTTGTTCTAGAAAATTTTTGATTCTTGAAGTTTCTAGTGTTACATCTGTGATTTTTAAGAGCATCAAAAGTTTGGATATGTATTTTTGAGATTGCTAGAAGTTTCGAATGGAATGAGCTACATAAAATTTTTGATTTTATGAGAATATCCTTATCCTCGTTTTTGAAAATTCTTTTGGTCGATTAGATCTTTTTTCTGAAGAAAATCAAGCTACTTGTGTGAATATTATTATACCTTCAGGCTTTCTATTTTATTTCATCAAGAATTCGTATTCTTTTGTTTCAACTATACGTCATCTACATCACTCAAACATAAAGAAAATGACACATGAAGCATAAAATAATTCTTGAATTCATTGTCATGACGATTTATTTCCATTCGCATACCCTATTTTCGTCAAGATTCCATAAATAAGCGTAATAAATAATCTATTCAAAGCCTCGATAAATCATCTTGAAATGTTTCGTAATCCTGATCTATGCGAAAAATCCGGATTTCGCCCCCGGCGGCGCGCGGATCACGTTGAGAGCACATTTTTTACCCTTAGACTTAATACTTATGACTATCTGAGCTTAGCATAATGATTAGCTAAACGTCAGCTGCTATATATTTTTTGACGTCAATCAATGCGTCACATCTCGTCCGCGCGCGCGCGGCGCCGCCCCGCTGCCGCACTCGCGACGTCGTCGTTAGTCCTTCGTGAAAGTGCACTTCCATTCAAGAACAACGCACTAGCATGACGTCATTGCGGCGAAACTTTATTATGACGTCATTCTGAACGCACTTCTAAGTTCACAAAGACATGGAATACATGCATGCATGCTTAGAATTACTAATTGACTAGCTGAACCCGAAGAACCTCGTGGACTGTCGAATAGATGTCATTCTAAGAATAGCATATTAGAGCTGGATTACACCCCACTCAGGGCTTTTTATCGTCGAATGTGAATAGAATAACCCTATTATTTTCAGCTGGTGCACGAGTGCAACGTGCAACTGGCGTTATTTCGAAATGCGACACAAGGTATAGGAACTAGTCATGATGGCGCCTCGTTGAGGAGGTGAGCGATTTTGAAAATTATTTTTGGATTTTCTTGACGGGTTCAAATTGTTTCTTTTTGCTTATCGCATTCTGCAAATGCGCCGTTCTGTGAAAAAATGCAGAGAAAGAGCAAGAATGCAGGAATTGAGCCCAGAGAATTGACATCAGTTGCGTGAAACGGGAAATTTTGAGTTTTAGAAAATGTCGATTTGAGCACAGTGAATATTTTCTGAATTTACTGTGTAAGGCGCGAACAACAGCTATTTTTTCAGGTTTTTCGTTTTTAGAGGAGGAAAGTTTCAAAGTCTAGTATGGTCCAGCCAAATTATTAATATTTTTTTATTTCAGAGAAGTCGAAACTGCCGGCCGGGCATGCTTGAAAGCATGCGAAGCAGCGAAGAATTGTGTTTTACCGCAATTACGGCATGAAGGTAAGACAAAAATTTGTCGGACTTTAACTATATTCGTCCTTCAAATTTTTTCGCCATACCATTTGCTTTTTTTTCATTTTTTCCAAATAGTTATCGACTTTCTCGTAATCGATAATCATGAGAAGAGTGTTGTTCTCGTATTAAAATTTCACTAGGATCAATTTTCATTCCAACAAGTCCTCATCAAGTGTATTTTCTGTTAATAATCTGTTGCTTTATTGATGACAAGTTTTTACGGGGATCAGTTCTCGTTATGTGTCGTTGTCGTGTCATGTGACTTAGTCTTTTCTTTCACAAAAAAGCACTGATTTTTGTAGAAATGAACATAAATTCTACAATTGCTTATTTATAAGATCTGAATTTGTTGTCTCACATAAAACACTTTATAGTTAATTTTTTACTGTTTTTGTTATGAGTTTTTCCTGTGATTTGGTTTTTATCACATTTTGCACAGTAGAAAATTTCTTCGTAGAAGGAACTATATTGTTCATGATTTGTGAAAATTAGGGAACAGAATGTCTGCAGGCTTTTAAAACCTTTAATCATAGCGTGGGTTTGGGACCAGTTCTCGCATAGTCGTGAAATAATTGATGTAAGGTTTATGTATATGTTTCCTTTTGCTTAGTTTGAGAACACTTCATGTCTCCGTTTCATAAGAAACTTTCTGGTTTTCTGCAATGACTACTTTTATGATTATTTTTTTTGCTAAGATTCTTTAATGAAAATTACTGTTCTCATGTTCAATGATGTTCTTAATGTTTCACAATTTAGGTGTGGAATTCACACGGCATGCATCACAATTTATTGGATGTGTAGCAGCTTATGTGGTAGAGATGAAACGATGCGTAGCTTTAGAGAAGACATTTCCAGCCCCCACCGAACCGTCGATCACGCCGCAGCAGGTCGGTTCAATTGCCCACGTCTTCTTTTCTCATTACAGTGACCCCAAAGTTCGAATATTTGATTTAGATAGCTAATATGGAAGCAATGTTGGTGACATTAGAAAATTTGATCACCGTACATTTTTCCACGAGCGAATCATCCCCTACCGATAAGGTGCGATTATTTGCAACTCCAAAATTCCAAAAATCCAACAAAAAACTCTTTTTCTAGGTGACCCCTAGGCGGCGACGAGCAACATCCTGTCGGCCGCAATGTGTATGTTCAAAGCTCAAAACGAGCTATGCCTAACTACTGCCACTGTTTTTCGCCGTATACTAAAGAACACATACAGTACTATGCTGCCGGATAGAGTGCGAGTAAGATTCAGAAGAACTGCGCACCTGTTGCAGTGCGAACCGCAACGCAGCCGCGGCGCAGTGTTGTGTTCTTTTTACTGATTGATCGCGCGGTAATTCAGCTCAACGCATCGCTAGCAAAACTTCTCTTCTCCTCCTCATTTCATTCATTATTTAATGTATTGTCAATCGCCTCACTAAAAGCTGCATGAGAATTTTTATGCGCATGTGTTTTTTTTCTAGAAGTATGGGAGTTTTTATCCCACTCTTTTCAATGTCCCATTGTGTGCACAGGCACTCTGTCTATCGTATGCAAAGTTTGCGCAATCTACTCTAGCACAAATATTTTTTCCGTTCATAGTTCGTTTTTTTTTCTGGGTAAAATAGCGCACCATGATGTTGACGAGTTTTGCATACATTCACACTCACATGTATCCTCGATCCCTATTCGCCACGTGGTGCCATCAATCAATGTATCGATTTGTTTATCACATCGCGTGTGCATGTGCGCTTCCATGTGTGTACGTAACGCCCTCTTTCTCCTTGTGTCCCAGTGCCACATGGGTATGCCCCGCCCCTTCTTTTTCGTGTTCCATGCATCCCTCAATACGAGCATATTACTTTACGACATATGTCCTTTGTACATTTCCTTAGGCGCCTATTTTTCTCATTCATACCGTTCATTTGTTCGTTCACACATCTCCTACTCGATACAAGTCAGCAAAGAGAGCATATTAATCCAGTGAGAATATCGATCAATCATGGTTAGAACTCTGCTATCTACTATGACTCATACTCCAAAAACTTCAAACGTGATCAAATATCAATTACTTGTTCTAGTCCTATTACTTGTATATATAACATATGGTGATTTATATCGTGCTTGATCCATGTCATCAATAAAGATTTTATGCTGAGCTCTTCGCCATCCCAACTGCCCCGCGCAGGGTCAACGCGTGTCTCACCCCCATGCGACGCTTGGCATCTGCAAGCGAAAAACGAAAAATCGGCTAACGGTGAAGGTGACCAGTCAGTTTTGAATATTGAAGTAATAACTATTGCTTACCAACATTGAGGTTGTTCCTCTTCAGAACAACCTCAATATTGGTAAGCATTCCAGATCCCCTCTAGGCGTGACTAGTGCGGCAGGAGTCTGGGAGCCGAATTTGCAGTACTGCCGCGCGCGACGGCTACGCAGACTGCGTTTCGGGCTTGAGCGGCTTTAATTAGGTCGCAAAGCCCGGCCTTCCAGCCGCCAACAGATGGATCCAAGGTTACTTATGCTCTTGCTTCCGACCACGCCACATAATGCTGCAATTCATCATACACTTTACCTCAAGTGAAAATGACTGGCACATGTTATTGTGAGAATTGAAATTATCAAATTAAAGGATATCCTTGACGACCGCCCCGTTTCGTGCATTCACACCACGGCGCGTGTGTGTATCAGGAATCTTTCCAGTTTTACATTCGCTGCAGCGCGCATGGAATTCGCAGCTCACAGCATTCCTCTCCTTTGATTTCTTTCGTTATTCAAATTCTCACATGTGCTTTTTCTTTGTAGCTTTCATTCTAGGCAGTACATGTTCTCATGTTCACCTAAGACCATCGCTCCGGTAAGGTTTGAAGGCATATTGAGTTTCCTTCATGCTGCAGTGGTGAATATCATGGCTATAATTGGGAGTGCACCTCTTATTCACTATTTCATACATATATATATATCCATCATTTTTTTAGAGTGGACCACTGAAGTGATTACATCAGCACTCCTACATCAAGAAGAGATGTAGATGTGCTAAAATAAACATTTGAGTGATCTCATGTAAGGAAAAGCTATGACACCATCACTGCCTACTAAAAGAACTCACCCTTTTCCCTAACTGTGCACAGGGAATAGTTCACGACTGAAATGATTTTCTGGTAGATAAAAAAGAAAGGGGTTTAAAAATTGTCCAGAACTCTTTTCCTTGGCCTTTCAGTAACCACCACAGCATTTGTAGTAAATCTAATCTTGAGAGAGCTTCAAAGAAAAAGAGAACCAATAACTGTCTGAAAAAACTAATTGTAAGAAGAAAAAGAGAACGATGCAACGCTCAATCAGCAAATGAGATCAAACGACAGGGATGCTGCGAGCTCAAAATTCCTCTGGCGCTACAGCGTACTGTAGGGCTGGAAAGGCCCAAAGGTTTCATTCTGATTTCGTAGTCCGAGAACAGTTTCAGCACAGTGCTCAGTTCAATCACTGTGCTGAAACTGTTCCCGGACTTTGGGATCAGTAAGCACCCAAAAAGGCACGCCCGCGGTTGTGTGAATGCACGAAACGTGGCGGTCGTCGACGGATATTCTTTAGAACATTTGCGGAGAGTTGAGAGGAAATACCAAAAATTCTAGTATCTACAATTCTTACTTTAGCTAAAGATGCAGTTAAAATTTTACAACACTTTAATGCACACAACGTAGAGGAAACGTTGCGCCATTGAATCGTAGGATTAGGTTGTCCGGAAATTAATGCAGGTTTCTGCGAATGCAATTTCAAAAGGATCGTTCTTCTGTGTATGTGCATCTTTCGACCAACTTCGCATATAAAAGAAGCCGCTCTTCATGCTCTCTCTTATATATATTACTTTTGAAACCAACTTCATTTGTTCAAAATCTACAACCATCCGAAGATAAAGCTTTAAATTACTAATTTTAACCTTTGCACTATTTTGGCTTCAACTTGTTCGGCAAGAAGGGTGTTTCCATGCGAAGTATGACGGGTCCCAAAATGCAGGAAGACAAAGGGAAATGGCTGGAAATCGCATTCGCATGAGAAGCACATATCGCGGGATGCCGCGCGTGCTGTGCAATGCAAAATACCACCCACAGAGCGGAAATTTCGCGAAATTCCAGAAATTTCGCGATTCCGGAGTATCGCATTATGCAGCGCCATAACTTCCTTCGGAATGAATATATTCTAAATCCGAAAGCAACATTGTGTTCAGCTCGTCAAGGCTAATCTTTCGACATACGTCATGTCATCTATATCTTGTTTCCAGTTTTCTCAAATTTTTCTGAGGACTTCCCATTGCAAGTATGTAGCGCAGCGCCTATCCAACATAAAAGCTTCCAGTAAGTGCCATTCGATAGTGCTCTTCTCGTACATTATAGCGCGCTAGAAAGCTGCTTGGTGGATTTTCGACGAAATATACGATCTTTACATTTTGGGCAAAATTAATGAGGATGTGTTTTCGTAGGCTCGTAACTCGGCGATTTCTGTAGAGTGGAGTCTGAGGCATCGTCGATGGCACAGTCCCTACTAATTTTGGACTTTGACAAGCAAGCAAGCAAGTTTTTTGGCAGATACGCGAGAAGTGCGGGCAAAGTTACGCACTTTTTTGTGCAGTTACGGTCATCTCACCGTATCTCTCCAAAAAACCCTGTAATCCTCAATGGCCTTGAATTTCGTAACCAGCGTGTTCGAAAACCTCTATAAGCGAAGTTTGCTTACAATTCAAGAGTATCAATATTTGACCAAAATCCATCGGTTTCAGAGCGTAAAACGAGAAAAAATGGAATTACTCGAACATCTCGAAAACTAGCTCATAGAGGTTATGCGACCTGCTGATTACGAAAATCACATCTGCTTAGCAAGAGAGCTTCATATTTTAGAGTTACGTTGAGAAAAATTTAGAACGACATGATTTTTCCGGAATTTACCAGCTCTTCTATCTCCTTTGGAAAGAAGTGTGCCTCTAATTTCTAGCGCCCCATAATTTACAGAAAAAGTACTATCGAAAATTTCTTTCTGAATTTACTGGGGGCAATACGCGCTGCTTCACATCTTTGCGAAGAGACGTCCGCAGAAAGTTTTAAGAATACTGAAATCGAGATATCAAGGACATTCTGCAAACCGAAAGATTTGCCTTGATGAGCTGAACACAATGCATTTTTCGGATTCAGAAAATATCCACTCCAAAGAAAGTTACGGCGAGTAGAATCTGGAAACGAGTGATTTTTCCAGAATTTACCAACGCTTTTTTCTCTTTTTAAAAGAAGCCTGCTGCAGCTTTCTAGCGCACTATAATGTACAAGAAGAGCACTATCGAATGGTGCTTACTGGAAGCCTTCATGTTGGATAGGCGCTGCGTTACATACTTGCAAATGGACCTCCTCAGAAAAATTTGAGAAAACTGGAAACAAGATAAAGATGACGACGTATGTCGAAAGATTAGCCTTGACGAGCTGAACACAATGTTGCTTTCGGATTTAGAATATATTCATTCCGAAGGAAGTTATGGCGCTGCATAATGCGATACTCCGGAATCGCGAAATTTCTGGAATTTCGCGAAATTTCCGCTCTGTGGGTGGTATTTTGCATTGCACAGCACGCGCGGCATCCCGCGATATGTGCTTCTCATGCGAATGCGATTTCCAGCCATTTCCCTTTGTCTTCCTGCATTTTGGGACCCGTCATACTTCGCCGAGAAAAACCCAGTTTCACAGATATCCATGCAGAATGAGCTCTTATACTATACCTGCTTTATTTCTGCAGTGCTCAACAGAATGTGTATGTAGCCTCTGGAATCAGCACACTAAATGATCCATTCACGCTAATCCAAGAAAAAACTTATATCCCATAACTAGCACATCTGTATACTGGAAGATGCGCCTCGCCGAGCTGAGTTCAATGGTACTCTCAAATATAGAATTCATAAATTTTGAATCAAAATAAGGGCTTTTTTCTAAAAAAGTTAGGAGTCGCGCGAAAAAGTTAGGTGCCCTAACTTTGTCGCGCGACTCGGCGCTTGCCGCCTAACTGCGGCAGCGCCGCGTGAGTTAGGTGCCGCCGCCAATTTTTTTCACAAATTACGGGTGGTATTGTATGCTGCACATTTACCAAGTGAAAGGAGCAGTTACCGCACCCTGTAAGTCGTTTGATACGCTATTTCGACGAATGAAACTTCTCTGCTAGAGCAAGAGGAGGTTCGCGACTATAGCGCCTGGTTGTTACTTGATGCTTACTATGGTGGCTAGTTAGGCTGCGTTCAAACTTCCAAAGTTAGGGAACAGTTCCGCCAAAGCGCTCAGTTTAAAGGCAGTGGCTCGGCAGATCTCAACCTGGTCAAATTTTTGCTTACTTGGGATTATTCAATACGCTGATTCCGAAAATCCACTTTTGAGAGCTTGAAAAACGAGCGTTTTTCAATGCCCTTCCTTTTGGAGTTGGACGAGTGCAGCAAGGCTGATGGCGGGGAATCGTTGCAGGACCCAATGGTTATAGCATTGCGGCGGGCAGCCTCCAATGGTGAGAAGGAAATTGCCAACTCTTCCGCATGCTGTAGTAATGGCCTGCGCGTGTAAGTTTGAGAGCAATTTTCTCGACAAGGAGGCATGCTGTGCAACCAGGATTGCACTGCTTTCCTACTTGGGCAATAAGGAGTCTATCGCGTTAAAATGTGCTTGGAACTGTTTTGGGAAGTCCGGCCCAGTATAAAGACAGATTTAGGCTTAAGTGTAGCCTTATATGGATGGGTAGCGCCTCTATGGAGTGTGGTGACTACCGCGCTTCATTACAACACAACTAATAGAGTTTTATTGAACAAAGTATTGAATCCATTCGTGCAGTGACAGAATGCTGAAAGTGAAAGGCGGAGCAAGCTAACATATTAGGGCGTCCCATAATCTTTTACTACAATCGCCGTTTTCTTGTATCTTTTTTTTTGATGTGGTTCAATAATCACTCGACTAGACAAAACAAGCTGTACAAGATGGCTTTCAAGAGTCTGCCTATATTGCAATCCTCGTGAAGTTTTGAGCTGAAATCTGGTATCAATCATAAACCAACGTCTTCATAATAAATCATATCTCCGCCCCAAAAAATCTTGAAAATTCTCCATTTATCCTAGCATATGTTTAACACATCAACATTCAGTTGTACAACTTCGTTATTTTTTCCATGGCTAGAAATAAAGAAAAATTGGTAGAATAGCTAACTCCGCCTTTGACATCCTGAATTTCCCGCGAACGTGATTATATAGCTCACTAGCTGGCTTACCCGGCTCCGCCGTATGTTCCGAATA
This sequence comes from Cylicocyclus nassatus, assembly GCA_958299035.1. NCBI lineage: Eukaryota > Metazoa > Nematoda > Chromadorea > Rhabditida > Strongylidae > Cylicocyclus > Cylicocyclus nassatus. The sequence goes on from CATQJL010000112.1 coordinate 82,666,551, forward strand.
GAAAATTCCATTTCTTAACCGATCCGGACCAAACTTGGCACACATACACTTCAGGCCCCGGCGGGCGTCACAGTCCACTTTTCTTTATCGATCGAGTCGATTTTATCGATTTTTTGCAAGATTTGAGCTAGGGGGCTGGAATTTGGCAGGGGGTGTAATCGAGCACGCTGATCACCCCCACGGGGGTGATCAGCATGCTCGATTACCCCCTGTGCCAACTCCCAGCCCCGTAGCTCAAATTTTGCAAAAAATCGATAAAATCGATATCGATCGATGACGAAAAGTAGCCTATGACACCCGCCGGGGCCCGAAGTGTATGTGTGCCAAGTTTGGTCCCGATCGGTTCAGAAATGGAATTTTCTATTCGGAACATACGTACACACAGACAGACAGACAGACAGACAGACATACATACATACAGACAAACAGACATTCAGCTTTATATATGAGATACATACAGAAGTACGACCATATAATTGTAAACTTTGTAGCCACCCTATTTCTCGAGAAATGCTGATAGAGTAGAATGAGTGTATATAGAGATTAGAATGAGGTCAAGCAAAAACAAAAGTTTAAAGTGTATATTTGAATTTCACACACAACCCTTTCGGGCCTAAGAACTGACCGATAGTGTAGCTTTTTTGGTGGCCCATCATCAGAAGTTCCCATGAAAGCTGCGAAAGTGTAGGGTTCAAAATGATGACGAGAGTAGAATTTATGTGCAATGAGTACAAAATAAGAAAAGTTTCAATAGGTGAGGAGAGGAGAATATAAGAAGTTCAGGAGGAGTGTAAGTCCGACTAGTACCAAAGAGGTAATAAGATACTATAAGTGGTGCATTAAAATAATATAAGGCAAATGTTATTCATAGTCAGGGGTCCTATAATGCATGTTCACGAGGCAATCAAACATAAGATGTTACCCGGCAAAAAGCCTCACGCTTTCTCCTACTCTTGATGTAGGGGAATGGTACATTGAAGTTAACAAAATGAGATTCCTCTGCAATGATGGAGTTAATGTATCAATGTCTCACACCGGAGTTTAGGCGGGAAGCACTACTATGAAAGCGTTTGAGTTCGTACTCAGCAATAATGTCTGATTATCCCAGTACTTATCTTCTTTGAGCTCTTTATCACCGAAAGCCATGTTGGTATACACTTGTCAGCCGCCTTCATGGCTTTGGGGACTGCTATGACTATTCATCCAAATGCATGCTTCGTTCCAACCACTACCGCGGGTTGGCATCCTTCCAAGTCCCGTGTAGGTCGTGCGTCAAAGCAAGATGTATAGCAGTAGGAAATCCGTATTTACGTAAAATGAATGGTTTATCATAAAGTATATGATATAAAACAAGAATAAATTTATTCCCATTCCATCCATTTCTATGTGAAACTCACAGTTCCTGTAAATCCTGAGAACTTCTAACGTAAGTGTATCAATAAGTCTATATCTTGGTATAGCAGAAAGCCAATGTGGGTACTTAATGAGCTCAAAACTGTAACGGTCTGTCTTGTTATGAAGGTTAGACTTAACATTACTGTTATTCTTGTTATGAAGGTTAGACTTAACATTATTGTTATAAGTTTCAATTGCAAGACCAAGGAAATTACCAGTTTATCATCTGTATTTGGGCGCTCTATTTCAAGAGAGGAGTGGTAAATCTCCAACAGAGTATTATCAAATTCATCGGTTGAGTTAGAGACATGAAGTATGTCCGTATCTGTAAGTGTGATTGTACATGTATTTTTCACGAAGTTTATAATTGGCTTTTCTTTTCATGAAGTCATATTCCATGTATGCTAGTGTAAGGTCTGCAATTTGAGAACTACAAGAAGCCCCCTGGGGTAAACCTCTTATTTCTTTACAAATTGTATCCCCAAAATATAGGAAGCTGGATATCAAGGAGTTCACCATATAAAAGATGTTCTTGCTGTTGTTAAATGCATGATGTTGATGTCTAGGTAAAAACGGTAAATATTTGTGGGTCTAATAGGAACATAGCTGAAAAACCACTCACTTTACAGCCGAGTACGTTTATAGTACTCGAGCAAGAACGATAAGATTATGGAAAGCTGCGTAATACGCGCACGTTCGGCTAGCGAGATGAATGGACAGAGCGCGAACTTGCCATATGTGAGCATGCATAGTGGATAAGAATACAGAAGTATCCTATTTTCAGGTGTATAAGCCGCGCCTTTCAAAATTTCAAGGCTTCTCACCTCACCGGGTTTCGGAAAGCGGTCCTTACGCCGCGCTTCTCTCGGGCGATACGCAGCTGGTATAAGACTCTTTGGTTGCGATGTCCTTTACATTTAAGTGGTCGATTCTGAAAAATCCCCGTGGTTTGTACACCTGATAGGGTACTAATCGTCGTATACCGTAATCGTCTCTTTGTAATAGGCAGAACTCAAAAGGCCTGCATTCATCAGCCTCTTCGATTCGTAGCATGTCTACCGAGGGTATTGAAAATTGTGTATCCTTTATCATTTTTTACCATCATGACTTATAATAAGCGGCTTAATCTGAAGTTGTGTGGAGTTTGTCCGTTACGAAATTACAGTGAGGAATGATTTACGATACTAAACATCATGTGAGGTTAAGATAGCGAGTATGGTTCATTTTTAACTACGGCTCACTTTGCAATAAACCGAACAATGATTTGAGAGACAAGCTCTCAGAAAGTGAGTTTACCACGGTTCACGATGCCAGTGCGAACCTCTGCGAAGCAGAGGTGAAGCGCTGGTAGTCATTAAAGAGCAAGGCAGATGTGTTGCAGTCGGGTTGATGTAGTCGCGCGAGTTGGCATGGGATAGAAGTGAAGAATGGTGAAGCAGAACATTTGTCTGTTTAAACACAAATTATCTGTTGTGGATTACATTGTGTAAATAACGTATCGCCTTCTAAATAAAATAATGATCAGACGAATCTTTTTGTTGGTTCGAAAGTTCTACCCGTTTTCAAAGTTCAAATTTGACTTAAAGGCAGCAGCGCGCCGAAACCGAACATCCCGGAATTTTGACATGGAAGCTGCTTGCACCACAAATATGAGAATAGAGAAGGTTCGAGCGCATAGCATGCTGCCCTTGCCTTGAAAACTGCCTTAAAACCGTTACACGCAGGCCATTCTATTACCGCAGACGAGCGATTCTCCCTGACCCATCAGAGAAAGCATGCCGCAATGTCATAACTGCGAGGGATCTGCAACGATTCATCCTCCATCCGCCATTAACCATGGCGGGACGTGCTCCACTCGTCCAAATTCAGAATAGAAGGCCTTGAGAAATAGTGGTTTTTGCCGTTTCGCGCTATTCAAAGTGGATTTTCTGAACCAGCGCCTAGAGCTACCCCAGTAAACAAAAACACTTCAAGTCGAGAATCCGCCGAGCCGCTGCTTTTAACACGATTCTTTGCAAAAATATTAGTTTCGAATGCAATAAATCGTTCTAATTCGCAAGTCTTTGGCAATTGAACGCATACAAAAAGATCATTGCTAGCAAGAAAAGATTTGTCAGCCGAAATACGCCAACTTCTTCCAAGAACCTTTAGTTGAGGTACCATGATTTGATGTGGTGCATAGTGGAATTGCCCAAGCACTGCTCGTTGTTTAGTCAATAGTCGACTGAGCTGTAGTGCTAACAATGAATTTCGATTAAATTTGGTATACAATTTTTTTGTAAAAAACATCCGAAGGTACTCTCTCACATCGCTCTTTTTGGAGTGGCAGAAGGTGCCTCCTTTCGGAGTTTTTGATTTTTTCGTCTCAACATTTTAGAGATCTTTATCGTTTTTCATTAGTAACAAAATGTTCTAGGCTTAAACACGCCATATGGAGCGGAAGTTCGGTGACTGCATTGCATTTAGCACTTTTATGCGACTTATGAAGACCACAGCGACAGGACATGTTCGTTTAGAAACAATGATCATAAATTGTTTGAATTTATCGATGAGCATTTGTAGTGCAATCTTCAGCGAACATCTCAAACAAGCAAAACGTGTGTGTGTCTGTGTGTTTGTGCACATTCCCATGAAGGATGAGCCATGAAGCTCGTTTTGATCCGGTGGTTCAAGATATGGTAAGGACAATAGGAAGCGGACCGAAGGCGAGTAGAAATCAAAAGAAGGGTAAATTTCATGAGAGAGCTACATGAGAGATCAAGCACGACGGACTGGCTTCAGAACAGGTGGAACCGGGGTGCCAGCTCGTTACATATATTTCTAAGGAAACTTCCTTTTCTGCCTACATTCATTATGCTGTTTCCAAGTTACGTAATCAAAGAATGGACGGAGTTCTGTTGAAATTGAAGTAATTAAAAAAACTGGAACATAGCTTCCAAACAATATAAGCAAAGTTCATGAGAGTTGGTGTTTTCTTTAAAACCTAGCAGTACAAAGAGTGGTATGAAAAACGGGTAGAGTGCGAGGTCAAGTGAGAGGTCATAATGTTGGAAAAGACAGAAATCTACTTGGGTTGGATTCTGCTCTGTGATGATCCTTGCTCATTTATGGATGATTTCCTGCTCTGCGATAGAATAATACGCATGGTGCTCACAGTCAAATTCGTAAGATTTCTCAGCAATCTGCTTCTCAGCCTTGTGGGGGGGGGGGAGGGGACGGTCCCACCCCAAACTCACATTATGGGGGTGTGAGAAACTCTTGCTCTTGCCGTTTCCGCTCGTTTTTACACACACAACACACACACCACATACACATACACATCATACACACACATACACACACATACGCATACACACACATACACATACATACACACATACACATACGCATACACATACACATACATACACACACATAGGCTTACACACACACAAGACTTTGCAAAGCAGAGGGGTCACACTGCTGAGACATCAAGAGTACACGAAGCCGGAATACCATGTTGTACCTTACGCTTGTTATAATATTTGGATGGAGTCAATCTTGGTATGGCCGTCCTACTTCAGTTTTTTCCAAGGACTTTTACCATAAGGCGAGTGAGTCAATCTTGGTATGACCGTCGCTCCATCTTGGATATCCTCCACATCTGAAGCGATAGCATATCCATCATCCTCTATTCTTCCAACACGCGCCATGCAGTTCTGTAAAGAAATTTAGCGAAAAAGATTACCTGGTTTGAAGGCAGTGGATCAGCAGAATGGACCCATGTTAGAGTTTGGCTGTTTCAGGTAGTAGACCCCTCAAGTACCCCGTATCCTCAATTCCACTCTCCAATTCATGAGCTAAGTCCTGGGAAAGCGCATCAAATCGCCACCAATGACGCCCACTCACTGGAAGTGAGCGGAGCTGGTGAACTTTCGAAGTTCCTTAACAGGACTTAGCTCATGAATTGGAGTGTGGAACTGGGGCTACGGGGTACTTGAGGGTGCACTGCCTAACACTATCAAAATCTGATAGGGGTCCAATCTGAGATCCACTGCCTTTAAGTTGTGAAAGTGCTACAGTGCTGGACGTAATTATAGAAACACTCTAGAAATCGTCGTAATTTTCGTTCTTGTCAGTGAATCTGTCTGAAACTTTGCTGTATGGTGCGCATGTAAGCCTACCATAATCAGAACGGCTTTCAATCCCGTTGATTTCGAACGGAGATAAATGGAAAAATTTGAAAAAAGCCTGTTTTGCAGCTGGACATAATTATAAGGACACCTGGCCTTTTTAAACACTATCGCATTCCTTGACTCCCAAATTTTTTTTCTAGAGTTACATCCCAGAATATGAACTTTTGCAGCACCTAGGACTTGTCATGCTACTCAAGGAGAGATGATCCTTGCATTTTTCGTTTTTAAAGGCATCAGAAGTCAAACTGCGTCAACAAACAGCTGGTTCGAGCGGTCCTGGAATACATTTAGCCTTTTTGATAGATAAGGTGAAGAACGTTTCTACAAACTCCGTGTGATCGCTGGTATTCACAATCAGACTCCAACCTCACCATAGGGTTTTCGCGCTTTCTTTTGCACCACAAAACTCACTTTCCAATGTTGGTGAAGTGATGGTCTCGATTTATTACATTGTCTACAAGGAGATGCATCTTTTGCAACAACTTTTAGATTTTTTCTAGTGCTGCTTGCCATTTAGATCTGAAATACTTTCAACGAAAATTCTATGCGAGCAGTAGATTCAACATAATCACAAATCTCACTATTTTATTCTCTGTTTCATGTCGCATTTTGCGCGGTAGCTGAGATCAGATTAAGATTTTGAAGTTTCAAGCGGTCTTCTGTGCGACTTCTTGATTTGAGTTGGATATGATTGTGCAGGGTGCTCGACTCAACTCTCAACGGATGACAACTGCGGCTGAACCAGAATGTGCAACCCCGAAATTTTTTCCTGACTAGGCACACAAGTTTATTGTGTACGTGTATTGTTGCGGCTACATTGCAGCTTTTCTGTAACTTGAAAATAGAGTTTTGTGGTGCAAACGCGCGACAACCCTATGGTGAGGTTGGAGTCTGATTGTCAATATCAGCGATTACACGGAGTTTGTAGAAGCGCTCTTCACCTTATCTATCAAAAAGGCTAAGTGTATTCCAGGACTGTCATTTGAAATGAACGCGGGCTTGAAAACCCCTCAAACCAGCTTTTGTTGACGCAGTTTGACTTCTGATGCCTTTAAAAACGAAAAATGCAAGGATCATCTCTCCTTGAGTAGCATGACAGGTCCTAGGTGCTGCAAAAGTTCATATTCTGGGATGTAACTCTAGAAAAAAAATTTGGGAGTCAAGGAATGCGATAGTGTTTAAAAAGACCAGGTGTCCTTATAATTATGTCCAGCTGAAAAACAGGCTTTTTTCAAATTTTTCCATTTATCTCCTTTCGAAATCAACGGGATTGAAAGCCGTTCTGATTATGGTAGGCTTACATGCGCACCATACAGCAAAGTTTCAGACAGATTCACTGACAAGAACGAAAATTACGACGATTTCAAGAGTGTCTCTATAATTATGTCCAGCACTGTATTTACTGTCTGGAAAATTTACGATTTCTTTAATGACATTAAACAAAAAGCGCATGGTACTGCAAAACGATCATTTGCTGCTAGAGTCAAAAGAGGGAGGGTCTACTTTTTTTGCTACAAGATTAATATCATTTTCATCGCGTTCGGCCACCGATGCATAATTTTTGAGGTCAAGGTCTGGCTTCCTGCCTTTCTGAAATCCTAAGGAAGAGTTTTACTTTGTGATATGAACAATATAATACAACAATACAGATCAAGAGAAAGCTGAGCACCTAGGACGCTACTTTGCGTCGGTTTTCCGAGCTCCATCGAATCCCTTCGACAACAATGATTCTCAATACGACATCAGATCATGCCACTCCTGTCTTTCTCGAATTTCGCAGGTGCTTCCTTGGGAGATTGTGGGCATTTTGAGAAAGCTCAAATCATCCACGTTTTTGACAACTGATGGCATCCCCCAGATTGTGTTTAAAAGATGCGCCAACCAGTTGGCTACTCCTGTCTCTATTCTAATCAATCTCTCCTTGAGCAGTGGAGAGCTCCCAGATGTATGGAAGCAAGGAAAAGTCGTACCCATACCTAAGGTTCAGAGTGCATGTAAGGTTACCGAGTTTCGGCCGATATCCACTAACTCTGTTGTTTGTAAAGTTGCCGAGAAGATTGATAGAAGGAAGTTGTTGGCATTCTGTGCACAAAACCATCTCATTCCAGTTGAGCAGTTTGGGTTTATTGAAGGCTCTTCAACCACCCTTCAATTATTGGTCTGTGAACATCACTGGAAAAAAGCTTTATCTCAAAATCGATTTACCGATGTTCTTTATTTTGATCTGTCTAAAGCCTTTGACAGAGTAGACATTCCCAAACTGCTTGAAAAGCTTTTCCAAGTAGGAATTCGTGGAACTGTTTTGAAATGGCTCTCATCTTATCTGTCCAATAGGACTTTTTCCGTCCGCTGTAATTCTGCCGACTCTTCCTTCTACTCAGCAACTAGTGGAGTGCCACAAAGTGGTGTATTGTTCCCTGTACTTTTCAATATTCACACCAGTGACCTTCCTGGACTCTTAACTACTGACTGCAGAGTTAAGGTTATGGCCTATGCTGATGACATTAAAGTGTTTGCATCCTATGTTGATGCTGATAGAGGTGAAGTTACACAAGCCCTTAGAGACTGCCTGCAGAATATTCTGAATTGGGCCTCTCTTAACAGTATTGACGTTAACCTAACAAAAAGTGCCTGCCTGACAATCTCCAAAAGAAAGGAGAATGATTCACCTTTGAGAAATATGAGCATTCTGGTACCTCTCTTTCTAGGCCTGGACTAATAAGAGATCTTGGGGTGCTAGTTGACCAAGAGCTTCGATCAAGATCCCATATCGAGAAAATAGCACGTGCAGTCCTGCCCAGACTCTTCCTCTTGCTACGTAACTTGAAGCATGTTGATGAGAAAGGTTTACATCAGAATGTGTATGGCTTATGTCCTCCCGCATTTAGAATATGCTAGTCAAGTTTGGAGTCCATATATAAAGAAGGATATCTTGACTTTGGAAAGAGTTCAGATAACTTTTACTCGTATCCTTTTCTATAGACTTATGGCTAACGACGATTACCCAGCTGCCCTCCCGTCCTATAGGAGTAAGTTGGCCGCTTCAAGCTCCATAGCCTGCTTTACCGAAGGGTTGTTGCTGATCTAGTACTTGCCTTCCAAATATTACGTCTCGAGACTAAGCTTTTGCCTAGTGAATTCTGGGTTTGGAAGCCTTGCCACGGACGTACAGGTAGGTTTAATTTTTACTGTGCTGATTCAAGAGGATCAACAAAATTGAACAAGCTTTTTTTAACTCCTTTTTTGTCCGTACTGCACGTTGGATGCAGAAATTGCCTGACTCTGTCATCTCTTCTGTTAACTCGAAATTGTTCAGAAAAAAGCTTTTGGAATGCGACTTTTTGAGTTTGTTAGGCATTGACGAGTCTGAATACTTTTAGATGTAGGGTCTCTTTTACAAGATGTGTGTTTCGTTTATTTCAATCCATTTTTTTTTCTCCTCTTTTTTTCAGAAAATGGTTAAATTCGGCTGACTGCTTTACATCTTCTTTCTTGCCACATCTTTTTCATCTGCGATAAGCTTGGGAGTTTAGGTTTCTCTTTAGTTTGTAGTTGCTTTTCTCGGTTTCCTTTTTAGATCCCGCTTCTCGGCGAACTCAAGCTGTGTCGTTCAGTATTTGTTGACAACGCATGATCGAGTTCCAGCTTCTTCTGTTATTTGCCTGTACTACCTTTTGTAAGAGTGTAAGATAGATGTCGTTCTGTATTGTTTGATCTTTGGTTTGATGATGTGTCAGTTCAATTCGACTGAGACATATTTGACGTTTTGGGTCTAAATTTTCTTTTCTTCCTGGTACATAAGGCTAACCTAAGGAGACTGCCCGAATATATTTTTACCGAGCATATTTCAAGTTTTCCTATTGAGTTTGTGGCTCATCCAGTATGTTCGGTTGTACTAGGGTTTCCTATTTTGTTGTGCTAGCATCCCCTTTTCATAGTCTCCGTCATACTCCTTGAATGTTGGTCGCTTGCTGGTCAGCGTCATGCGCAGACTCATATGAATATCCTTTATGACAGCGCTTCTAATAGTTAGTCCTTATGTTCTATCATTCATTAGTGGGAACCTGGCGAATGGTCTCAAAAAAGCTATTTTGTTTTTCTGCGTTAAGCCTTTCTCTGTGTTTGTGTATTTCTAACACTGATTTTTGTTTCCAAGAATCTGTTGGTTACTAACCCGACACTATGGTGCCCCTGTGGCGTATTCAAATAAATAAATAAATAAATAAATAAATATGCTTTCAGAAGAACAAGCTAGATCCTATCTTAGTCAAGAGTTTTGCTTAAGTCACAGATAACGATCTGTCGATTGGATTGGATCAAGCGCAAGAGTCACCAGTGTGTGAGATATATGAAATACCGATTTTTGTAATTTAATTTGCAACTGAACTTTCCATTCTGTTCAAACCTTTCTCATCGAGTAAATCTAGATGTCGTTTGATGCATCAGATGTAGGTACATACATACATACATGCATTCCACAGTTGCTGCCTTTGGTCTTCGTCTCAGACCTGCCACGTGTGGCTAACATGTTTGCAACGACGGCAGACATGTTTGCAACATGCAACAACATGTTGATGGCAGAACATTTTGGCTATTATCGACGCCAACATGATGTTGCATGCTACGAACACGTGTTGCTGACGTTGCAAACATGTTAGCCGCACGTGGCAGATCTGAAAGTGAACGACTCGATCTGAAGATGGCCAATTGGAATGAACCGCATATCATTAAAAGCGTTTTGATGATCAAATTTCAATTCTACCTTCCGTATCTGCGATGTCATTCTCTGGAAAAAGTTACAAGCGTTTGAATGTTCAGATTTGGCAAACATTCAACGCCCCATCCATAAGAAGTAGCTATTCAAAAACACTATTCACTTATCTGTGTCTCCGGTAAGTGTGAGCTACCCCTGAGATCAGTACGCCCAATATTCTGCCAGTCATGCACTTTCAAGTTCAATTCCAGAACACTTCATGCATTGAACTTTCAGTAACTTCACACACTTGAATGAGGTTAGATGTGTGAAGTCACTAAATTTCTAACGTACGATGAACTTCAAAATCCAACTCAAAAGTGCATGACTAGCAAGATATGCAGTGCACAGATCTGAGGGGATGCTATTTATCGGAGACTCAGATAAGTTTCATAACCAAATGTTCTTGAGGAGAAATCTTTGCCAAATTTGGTTCGAACGCTTATAACTTTTTCTAGAATACAGCATTGCAATCATAGAAGTTAGATCTTAAGTTGAGATCGTTCCCTATTCAGATGCATACCAAGGGTAGCAGCAACTATGGAAGGACGTTATATATGAGTTTGACAAGAAGAAGCTTTGCTATTTTCAATGTGTTAGGCACACCTGGTGGTGTCTTACCTCCTGAAGAGTTTGGCTGGAATGATTTGCCACACCGAGCCTCCAAAGCAAAAAATCATTAATAGCTTCTCCTCGATTTTGCGAGAAGCAACTTACGCCACTTTGGATATTGAAAGTGAAGAGAACGAGGTGGTCAAAGAAAATCGAGCAATTTCTCATGTACGGGAGAAGGCGAGAAATCCCACTGTACCAGGCATCGGGATCAGTGCGATTCGGCGATGTGTCAGTTCGGAGGAAGCGGTGAGATAGTTTTAAAAATCATTTTCGCTCTGTTATATCGATACTTGCGTAGGTAGACTATGCAATCGCATTCCACCGTTCTGTTGATAGGGGACGCCGATCATATCATGCATGCGAAAAAATTTTTCGCTTTGTGCGAAGTCTATATCATATACTGAAATTGAGACAGCTCGAAAGAGAACATGACTTCGAAGCAAAGTGGGGTTATTGATATTTGCATTATACAGGGTGTCTCAAAAAATGTTTGATTGTAAATAACTCTCTTGTATTGAAGTGTTTCGAGAAGCTTTAGGTACCATTTTGTAGAGCGAGGTTCAACTTAGATTAACAGTGTAAAGCGAATCGCCGATCGCTCATTCTTACTGTAGGATTACGGTAGAAACTTTGAAGAGGGTTTTGAGCCATGAAAGGCCATATTTTGTTCTAAAAAGGAATCAAAACAACCTGAAAACTCTCACACTGGGCTAGTTAGAGTTGCTAATTCTATATGTGAAGTTTGCAACTGTTCGTAATGCTCCATTAAAAAATTATGCAAGGTAAGCAATAGCGGCCATTTTTTCAATGTTTCTAAAAAGTGCGGTTACACCGTTTGGAAAGCTTCGTAACCTTGTAAAGAGTTGGGTATTGAACTCAGGGTCTATGAAAACCCTATCACACAAATGTCCACATTTTTTTGAAAGTTTTTGAAACTGCCGCTTTTTCCACAGTGACATATGTTTAAAGTTTCTACCGTAATCCTACAGTAAGAATGAGCGATCGGCGATTCGCGCTACACTTCAAATCTAAGTTGAACCTCGCTCTACAAAATGTTACCTAAAGCTTCTCGAAACACTTCATTACAAGAGAGTTATTTACAAAACAGTGTGCACATTTTTCTGGGACACCCTGTATATACATATTTTGGGCGGAGAAAAATTGAAAAATTTGAAAAAAGGGGTTCCCAAGGCTGGTCACAGCTATAAAGCCACCTCTCATTTCTAATCAGTACTACGTTTTTTGAACCTGAAATTTTTTGTACACCTACGACATCAAAATATAAAACATTTATCACGCTTGGAAGCAGTCGCCTTTTCAAAAAGAAGATTCACTCTGCATTTTTTGCTTCAAAATGTATAAAAAGTCATAATGTTTGGAAAATCTGCCTTTTCACCGAATTCTCAAGCATTTGTTTGACTCGAATAAAGGTCCTAGGCTTTGTCCAGCCTTTGCAGTGAGTATGGTGTAAAGCGCAGGAGCCAACATGACGTAGCCGCTGATATTGATAAACGAGTCCCATCCTCACCTCCAATAGATGAGTTTTCGAAACGCAGAAATTGAGTTCTTATACCTGGAAAGCTCTGTCTCGTGCTCAGCACGTCGCCTGTACAACGATAGACTCGTGCGCATAGCTTGAACGTCATCGCAACTCTCAGGATTTTGGTCTCGCCTTGGACGCCTTTTTTCCAAAAATGGGTGGTGCACTCTGCCTGATCATGACACACTCTGACCTCTCGATCGAGCGGAAAACCGCTCAAAACTTCAAAATTCTAGTATTCCTGATAGTTTTGTAAGATTTGACTTGAAGAGGAGTTGAAAGCAGTAGAATCTGAAGTCAAATAAGATACACTGCGCACAACCGAGCTGCAGACAAAGCGTTCTGAGTTCAATGCTGCAATACGTCTTTGTAAAAAGCCTGACAGCTTCTGTGCATGAATAGTCACCATGCAAGCAAGGTGTCAACTTCCAACCGAAAATTTTCGCGCGTCAGGAATCGAGTTTTGCGTCTCAAAAGCGTGCTATATTCATTGCAAAGGCTCGACAAAGCCTAGGACCTTCATTCGAGTCAAACAAGTGCTTGAGAATTTGGTGAAAAGGCAGTTTTTCCAAACATTACAACTTTTTATACATTTTGAAGCAAAAAATGCAGAGTGAATCTTCTTTTTAAGAAGGCGACTGCTTCCAAGCGTGATAAATGTTTTATATTTTGATGCTGTATATGTACAAAAAATTTCAGGTTCAAAAAACATAGTACTGATTAGAAATGAGCGGTGGCTTTATAGCTGTGACCAACCTTGGAAACCCCTTTTTTCAAATTTTTCAATTTTCTCCGCCCAAAATCAGTGAAATTGGGAGCTATCCTGGTCGATGATTTGACATTAGTGTGCACACAGAATAGTGGTTTCTCAGACAATTTCGAACAAGAGAGAGCAAATTATAGTGATTTTTAGGGTGGATTTATAGCTATGGCCAGCACTGTATATACAGGGTGTCCCAAAAAAATGTTAACACTGTTTGATCGTTAATAACTCCCTTGCTTTCAAGCCTTTCGCTGAGCTTTAGGTACCATTTTGTAGAGCGAGGATAAACTTAGATTCACAGTATCGAGCGAATCATCTAACGCCCCTCGTTACTGTAGAATTACGGTAGGAAATTCCAGCATGTGGAACCGTCGTGAGATATGCCTTCTGACAAAATTTTTTTCAAAAAAATCTGAAAAAACATGTACTAGGGTTTTCGCGCACGCTGATTTTACTACACAACTTTTTACGAGTGTTTTCAGCTTTTTTGACGGTGTAATCACATTTCTGACACATGCTGGGAAGTCAGTTATTACACTTTACCTAGGATGACTTAGAAAAGAAGTACCATAATGAAGTAAAAAAATTCGTATCCGAAATCAGCGGCCTTCATTACCATAGTACAACAGATTTTGGCTTGTTTGGCTCTGTTTCGAAGCAGAAAATGGGCTTTAATGGCCTAAAATCTATCAAATTTCCTATCGTAATTCTACAGTAACGAGGAGAGTTAGATGATTCGCTCGATACTATAAATCTAAGTTTATCCTCGCTCTACAAAATGGTACCTAAAGCTCGGCGAAAGACTTGAAAGCAAGGGAGTTATTAACAATCAAACAGTGTTAACATTTTTTTGGGACACCCTGTATATACATCAATCTTCTGTGATGTTTTGACCATAGTTGCGATAGAGGGAGTGATGGATCTTACTCCCTTCAGTTTGAGGCCAAACTCCCGATGACCCCTTTCACCTGGGCTGAGATTGGTATTGTACTCTGAGAATATGATAAAAATCGTTATTAAAAGGTTTTGCAGGCTAAGTACCTCAAACAACAAGCACACTCATAAATTTACTGAAGAAACGGTATTTATATTTATTTAAATTATTTATTTATCCTCGTAGCATTTTGGAGAGCAGAAAGTCAGGACAAAAAAGCAGTTGGTTTTTGAAGCACATAAAACCCCTCATATCTCGCGGCACAGAAGACCTAGTAAAAAGTCGACGGTCTATGTCGATTCTCCATGATCTCAGCTTTCGAATTGTATAAAGCATGTTAGGGCTGTTTTGCTTCCCGGCTCTAAAAATCATTTGCTCCGGTAACCGATAAAAGCCAATACATTGGTGGAGCTGGATGGAGCAAGCTAATAGTAAATATCTCCACCCCATTTTTGAAAACTGGTCTGTTTTTTCGCTTAGCAGCCTATACACCATTCGAAAGCTCAGGAAAAGGGGATTCGATCTAGATTGTCGACTTCTTTCTAGCCCCCCTCTACCGAGAGATACACCGCATTTTATCTGAAAACATGGTCATTTTCAACAGCAGATTTCTGCCAAATGAAGACCTAATCACTGCTGATTATCTATCTGTGTTAAAGAGCAAGTCTTCATTAACAAACGTAGACCGTCGACTTCCTCGTAGCATTCATTTGGGGAGCAGAAAGTGAGGACACAAAATCAGTTAATTTTGGAAGCACCTAAAATCCCTCACTCGCGACACGGAAGACCTAGAAAAGTCGACGGTCCATGTCGATTCTCCATGATCTCAACTTTCGAATGGTATGCAGCATGTTAGGGTTTCTTTGCTTCCCGGCTCTAAAAATCATTTGCTCCAGTGACCCGTAAAAGCCAACACATTGTATAGATCGTCCCGAAAGTTTTTGCGCACGATTTTCAAAAATTCATAACTTTTGAGTTTTCTGACCGATTTGACTGCTTTTATTTTTATTCGAAAGGCTAAGTCATGCTCTTTATAATGACATTTCAGCTGCTCCGTAATGGTCATCTGTTACATAGATAGAAGCTCAAAACCAAAATCACTCACAATTTGAATTTTTGTGCAGGGTCATAAAAAATCAGAATCTTGCAACAAAAATCGGAGCAGTCGGTATTGTAGGTTCTTTCACCAGCTCTTTCTATCAGTGCAAAGTTTGCTCCGATTGAGCGTCTCCATGAAAGTTATGATTTCCGAGCAAGCAATACAAAAAGGCGAATTTGATTTATTTTGGCATTTTTCAAGGAAATCATAACTTCTCATGGAGACGCTCAATCGGCGCAAACTTTGCACTGTTAGAGAGAGCTGGTGAAAGATCCTACATTACTGACTGCTCCGATTTTTGTTGCAAGTCTCCGATTTTTTATGACCCTACACAGAAAATTAAAATTTTTACCATTTTTCTTCTATCGCTCCTATCTATGCAACATATGACCATTACTAAGCAGCTGAGAAGTCATTATAAAGAGCATAAATTACCCTTTCACATAGAAGTGAAAGTAGTCAAATCGGTTGGAAAAATCAGAAGTTATGAATTTTGAAATTCATGCGCAAAAACTTTCTGGACAACCTAATAAGAGCGAGGTGGAGCAAGTTGATAGTAAAAAATGTGCTGTGGATTGACATCGTTATCAGCACTAACGGAAACGTGAGCGAACGCGTCTATTATAGCGTCCTTATCGTTGTTATATGTTTATGTTTTTTTGGTAAAAAATGCGCTTTTGATTGACACTTATGCCATCATTATTAGCGCACACTCAAAAAACTATGGGAGATTGGTAAATTTCCACACCTTCACAAAAACCTGCCCATTTCTGGAATCTATACTCTGTAAACCTAGTGCTGAAAAAGGTCACTTTCATGAAAACGCTCTAGACTCACCTTACCTAATTTGTAGAGAAGGTGATTGGGTTCAATGAATCAAAAACTTTAAGACATTCAGAAGAATAACATGTTATTAAATTATCCCTCAATGTTTTGGAAAGGTTGGCAGTTTGAAAAGGAAACGGCAGGCAGAATACTTTACAAAATCGCAGATGACTCGCATGTGTTCCAGTTCAATAGCGAGGCAGAAGGAGAATCTTACGCCGACGAAAATGTTGTCGAAATTGCCACAGAGTTGACAATTGAGCGAAACTCTCTGATTTCCTGCATAAGGAATCCAAGCAGATTGTCTAGTTTCAATGAAAATGTCCAGGAAGTCTATTGCTGATCTTCAGGTTGCTGAAGAATTCAAGGCTGCTAAATTCACAAACATGGATATGAACAAAAGGAAGGTGTTAGTACAAAGCATAGTTACTGCACTTAGATCCCGGCTGGTGTGCGAACCCAACTCTGTGCTTTATGCTTTTGGAAGCTATTCGCCTTGTGACCATATGATCTATGATATTGAAAAAAAAACCAACGCGCAGCATAGTATCTACTTTTTTTCGGCTATTCCGCAGATACTGTTGAAGAAGAAATTGAGCAGCTTTCTCGTCAGTTAACAGGAAGTATGCCAGAGGAGATGAAGCCAGAGTTCGAAAAGGCCCAAAAAAGTATGCACTATTTCCTTCTCGTGTTGCGAAAGCATATGCGATCTGGCTCTTTTCCCATTACTTACAAAAATCTGATGGACTTACTAGCAAAGCTAGTTTCCATTCCGACTAGCACGGCAGAGGTGGAGAAAAAAATTTTTTATCTACTCTGTTATCAGAACACAACGCAGAAGTCGTACAACGACAGAGCATCTAAGCAAATACTTAAGATTTGTCAACCTTCTACTAAACACATTGTTATCTAAAAACTTCATTTAAAGGATTGGTATAAGTGGTCCAGACAGGCTGTTACCGTATGACTTTTTGAAATATATGGTATGAAGAAACTGGTCACCTGCTGACTTCCTGATGCTACCAGAGGGCCAGGAAAAAAATCACAAAAGTGCTTAGAAGAAGAAAAAAGTTTCAAATCCATTTTTGACTTAGAACGCTTTGCACGCAATTCTACTTCCACTCTGATGACCTTTTGGAGGAAGAAGAAGGTTTTTCATGCACCGAATTTGTTGTCTCTTACGTTAGCGATAGTGGTATTGTTGATGATGATGCGCAGGAAATGAAGTTGTTCCTAACTTGTACATCTTTTGGGATAAACCTTATTTTTTTTTGTTGATGCAGTGAAACAGGAGCACAGATCTTCATAATAAATTTTTTAAAAATTTTTAAATTTCTTTTGAAAATTTTTAAATTTTTTTTCAATTTGTGCCTAAATAAGGTATAAATTAGAGCTTTTTATACCACGCTTTCTTACCTTTTCTCTCTTCCTCCCCCCCCCCTAGACTCACATAACCCCTTCACCCTGGAAGGTCGGGAACAGCCGAGACCCCCTTCACCTGGGGAGATCCCGGCTCCCCCTATCGCACCTATGGTTTTGACACAGGTTTCTTATAAGTTTTATTTATTCAGCCTGACGTTTCGGTAGTAATGCCTTCCTCGGAGGCCTGAAAGATAGTATTCGCTGCTTTATACGATGTCGTCCTCCACTTGCTTCATTCAATTCGTTTAGGTGGACGGTACTGAGTCTTCATGCTACGGCAACTCACCAATGTCAGTAACGTCGCTCACCAACTTTTCACCCACTGATGACAAATGACTGAACTGTCACACTGGTGACAGCTTAAGTAGTCGTGGGTATCTTATAACTGACAGTACGATATGAAAGGCATAAGATCGCTGGCAATAGATAGCTGTTCATTTTTGCCGTTCATCTTTGGCTGACGCGAGAGAATGAACGACGCTTCCATTGCTTTGCGAGCCGCAATTTTACTTTCATACGCCAAGACCGGGCACTTAACGCAAAAATCGTTACCGCCGTGATCTGCTCTATGTTTCGAGTGGACTCATCGTGCTCCCCCGTTTCTTACTGGCTAGATGTTCGTTAACGCGGATGCTGAGTGAACGCCCCGTCTCTCCGATATAGGTTGTATGACAATCCAAACATTCGAGTTCGTAGACTAAGCCAAACTTGGAACAATCCCCTACTCTGCCATTAGAACACACAACGCAGTTCTGTGTGATACAAGCCGTATCATAAAGACGATTACGTACTAGCTGTCGCTTGATGTTGCTCGCAAGAATGTTTACCAGTATAACATCTCGGTTCAGCTGTGCTTGTATGAGACAACGTTTGAACCCGTTTGTGACCTTGTCAGAGATGAATGGTAAACTCAAGGGAATCATGGCTTCAGTTTGGTCATGTTATTTGCCATTGGGTGTTTTTCCCGAAAGTCTGGATCTTGCTGGAAAATAGCCGTTGTTTTCTGCAACCTTCCTTGCAAGCTTAAGAGATTCTTGTTTTTCTGCCTCGCCACTGCAAACCTCTGCGGCTGTTTTAAACATGTTGCGCACAACTGCTTTTTTGACCGCGACTGGATGGCCAGATTTAGCGTGTAAAATGATATTTTTGGAGTGCTCCTTACGATACCATTTCACGAGGACGCTGTCATCTGATAACATCAGCTTTGTGTTGAGGTACGGTAACCAGCCGTTCCGGGGCTTCTCTCTGGTGAACTTTATGTATTGCGATTGCTCGTTCAAAACGCGAAAACACTCGTCCATTTCGGACTGTGTTGATGTTACGATCAGACAGTCATCAACATATCGACAATACATAATTGGGCATCTGGATAGCACCGGTCCCTCTATCCTGCTCATGAAAGGTAGCTAGGACAGGTGCTAACCTTTGTCCCATTGCCAGCCCTCTCAACTCGAATAGTAGACTCACGATAACTTGAAGATGTTACAGTTGAGACATTCCTTGGTAAGGGTCATGATACGCGCTTTGCTGAGTCCATACATCGATGTGGAAGAGCCATGAACATCAATCATCTCAGAAAGCGCTTGAAGAGCATCACTGTTAAAAACGTTCGTAGAGTGATGTTACATCAAATGACTCCATTACGCAGCTATGGTGGAATTTAGCTTGGCGTAATCGCTCAAGGAAATGTCCAGTGTTGGGCAAGTGAGACGGGACTTCACAGGAGTTGGGCGACAATTTTGTTCAGAAACCATGAGATATCGGTTGGACCGTTCACACAGCTGATGATTGGTCGGATCTTGAACGTAGTGGCAGACATAGACTTCAGATGGTTTGCAGCGAGCTTATGCGTTTTTAGCAGACCGTAAAACACGGGACAACATGGATTGTCAATTTTGAGCCTACTCAAAAACTTTTCGTTCAGACCGGCTTTCCTACCGAGCAACAGCCAAACGTGATTTAAGCGTTTACACTGAGAAAGGTATTCTTTCTCAGTGTAACGATAAACGTTGTTGTCAGAAAGGTGTTGCTCACATATTTCGCGATCCAGTTTTTGAGACATGATTACAAACTCTCCCCCCTTGTCACTAACCGACAGACGAGCGATCGCACTTTTTATAAGCCTTCGTATTTCACCAAAACCTTGCCACTGTTCGTGAGACAGATTGAACTGCTTGATGTTCTTGTATTTGTTCAGGACATTGAGTATGCCGGAACAAAGTATTCGAAATCTCACATCAGCAGTGTGGCATGGTTCCGGCTTTTTATAGGAGTTTTTCGAACTTATTGCAAAAGTGTGGACTTAGTGTTAGATCGTAATAAAGCCAAAAAAGCTTCGACGTTCTTTTTATACTTGAGACTGCCAGTATAAAAAGAACGTCTCCCAATAACTTCATATAAGACTTTTGATGTGCAGAATATACACATCACTACATAGGATCTTATGTCTTGCTTTTAGCATATACCCACCTTCGAGAAATCCATAACCGGTAGAATAGTTAAAAACGATAAATGAAACTTACCATAGAATTAGTACTTAAACAAAACAT
Organism: Cylicocyclus nassatus; assembly: GCA_958299035.1. Taxonomy (NCBI): domain Eukaryota; kingdom Metazoa; phylum Nematoda; class Chromadorea; order Rhabditida; family Strongylidae; genus Cylicocyclus; species Cylicocyclus nassatus. The sequence continues at coordinate 82,686,621 of CATQJL010000112.1, forward strand.
TTGAATTTTTGTAAACAGCATTTCATTTCTAACATATATATTACATACTCGGTGTAAATCAGCAATACTTGCTAATATCCAAAGAACATTTGAATAAAATTGAATCTACACATAATTTTTATAATTATATTGTTTACCTTACTACTCTACTACTAACTCAACTTAATTATATTTTTTTCAATTTTTTAGGTAACTTTACCGTCTAGGAGTTATAGGTAAGTTCAATTTATTTTCTATTTTAGTCGTAAGATTATAGTTAGTCAAATTCATAATCACTCTTTGAGAAAAGGGCCATACCTCTTGTTCGATTAAAATAGATTCCATGATGGGTAATACAAGTGGGAGAGGGACTAGGGGGATACTTCTCCTGCGACTACATGGATCTCGTTTATTCACTTATAAATTCAAACCATGCATTTATCAAACATAAAAAGGTCTGTCGTGAACCTTGCAGCAATCCTGCAAAATCATATTCCCACTCCCCGGGGTAAGAACCTACCACTGGGGTAGTGTATAGACTGGGTTCAAAAAAACTGTAGCTTACGACGTACACAACTATTTCAAATCAACAAAATTTCATAAAAGTAAGGTAAACAATATTTGTATATTAGATAACTTCGGTAATAATAATATCACAACAACATGTTCTTCTAAATTTTGTATATGTAAATATAAAAATAATCAACCACACATCATTAGCAGTTCAACAGGCTTAAAAATATTTACTTATTGCAACAAAGAATTAGCATGTACAAGTAAAAACGTAGTTTACTGCATTACCTGCGAAGAATGTAAAAAACAATATGTTGGTATAACTACCAACTTAAAAACAGAATTAAAGAACATATTTACCACATCAACAAAAACGAGTTAAAAAATCACTTCTACGATCATTTTGAACATACTTGCCACAATAAAAATATACAAATAAACATTTTAGACAACATAGATAACGAAGATAAAAATACTCTTATTTATAAAGAACTATTTTGGATAAAACTACTAAATACAGCTCATCCTTTTGGATTTAATGATAGTATCAAAGGGTATGGAAATATATCAGTAATAACAAATCTTCTTATTCATAACAATAATCATCCATACTACAGTTTAAGTATCATAAATGATAAAATACGTAGTAAATATCGACATAAAAATAAAAATCATGAAACAGTCGATACATTTTTACACAAAATAAATATAACCAAATCACATACCGAAATTTTTAATTATATTTGTTCTTTAAAGTTAAATTTCATCAAACAAATTATAAGAGCTTGCTTTAATCCAGAATTTCTCAAACAAATAAATACAAACCGTGCAATAATACTAAGTATTAGGTTGTCAAGAAAATAATGTCCGTTTTTATTTGCTTGCTTTAACAAAGCAACCAGACTGAACCCAACAAAGGGTAAGGGGTACTGTTCGATAGAGCAAAGCAAGCTCTACAAGATGGCACTCATGTCTTTGCGCCAAGCTCGATCCACTGAGAGTTCGAACTCAAAATCTAAAGATTTCCAAATGCCCAAAAAATCGAAAAAAATCAGATCTTCGTCCAGATAATTTCTACGGACCTCCCACTCGCTCATATCAATATTATCGATATCAGATATCCATATGTGCGATTGGCGTATTTTTTCCTTGACTAGAAACTGAGAAAACGAAAATTTCCCTGATTTTCTCAAAGCAATGCTGAGCCGTTTCTGCATATGTAGTTTTATACTACAAGCCTAGGTAAGCATAACTGTAGGTTTTCAGCCTATTTCGAGCGGTACTTTTCGAGAAATGTCGATTTTAGCACTGAAACTGAAACGAAAAAATCCGAATTCGTTATTTTCCGAAAACTACCGCTTGGAATGGGCTGAAAATCTACAGTTATACTTACCTAGGCTTATAGTATAGAACCACACTTGCAGAAACGGCTCAGCATTGCTTTGAGAAAATCAGGGAAATTTTCGTTTTCTCAGTTTCTAGTCAAGGAAAAAATACGCCAATCGCACACATGGATATCTGATATCGATAGTATTGATATGAGCGAGTGGGAGGTCCGTAGAAATTATCTGGACAAAGATCTGATTTTTTTCGATTTTTTGGGCATTTGGAAATCTTTAGATTTTGAGTTCGAACTCTCAGTGGATCGAGCTTGGCGCAAAGACATGAGTGCCATCTTGTAGAGCTTGCTTTGCTCTATCGAACAGTACCCCTTACCCTTTGTTGGGTTCAGTCTGGTTGCTTTGTTAAAGCAAGCAAATAAAAACGGACATTATTTTCTTGACAACCTAATATTTTATGTAAATTTCAAAGCATCAACAATACAAAGAAAGAAGTCAAAAAATGCTTTAACATCAAAATTAACTATATACAGGGTGGGCAAAAGTCTGGGAGCCCAGTACTTTTTCGTACAAAACGAGAAGGGAAGTACCTAGAAAGGAAAAATTTGGCGCACACATAATTCAAACCATTGCAGATACAGCCCAGATCTTGAATCGCAAAACTACCTCTTTTGGCTTCCGCGCAGCCCTACAAAATCTTGGCAAGTTCACCTGTCATGGCACGCAGGTAGTCGTAATGGAATTCGCCCCACGCCTTCACAATAACTGCTTCTTTTATCTTGGCAAATGCGCACAGTGATAGAGCAAACTTTTGTCTACAACATACTTCCAAAAGAATTTTTTGCATTGTTTAGGAATAAAAATATTGGATTTTCAATTAGAAGCACGTGTACGTCGCATACCAGAATTTGGCTATAATTGCGCGAATAAAAACTTAGAAATATCGTTCAAAAGTATAAAAAGTGTTTCCCATGGCCGAATAAATTCTAATTTAGAAGACGTATGCAATAAATACAGCCTTGGTTTCAGTGCCTGTTGAGCAGTCTATGGCTTTTAAATTTGTTTTGAAGACGGATTTCCACCGGCACGTAGGTAACATTCGCAAACTTTTATTTTCCGTTCATGCAAGAGCAGCTCCTGGGAAAAGCAAAACTGAGATACAATAGCGCAAAGCCTCTTCTATGTTGTGTGCAGCGAAGTTTTGTAAAATATTAACAGCATCTCTAGTTACAGCAAAAATTGTGAATAACAAAAATTCTGGTTTTTTCGTTTTGCAAAAGTACTAGTTTGGTAATTTCCATTCTCACAAAAACATGTGGCAGCCATTTCCAGCCAAATAAAGTGTATTCTGTAAAGGATGACCGCAGCATCATGTGGCATAAAACTGAAATCAAAACCATCAGTATCTTTGTGATTGCAATACTGCAAAGTTAGGCTCCCAGACTTTTGCCACACCCTGTACATAAAATATTAGACCAAATAAACTTGAACAAGATCATAAATAACAATTTTATCTTATATATAAAGCTGAATGTCTGTTTGTATGTCTGTATGTCTGTCTGTCTGTATGTCTGTATGTACGTATGTTCCGAATAGAAAATTCCATTTCTGAACCGATCGGGACCAAACTTGGCACACATACACTTTGGGCCCCGGCGAGTGTCATAGGCTACTTTTCGTCATCGATCGATATCGATTTTATCGATTTTTATCGATTTTTTTGCTGAGTTCACCTACGGGGCTGGGAGTTGGCACAGGGGGGTAATCGAGCATGGGGATTCCGAATACAATATTGGTTTTCAGGATTATCGATTACTTTTATCGATTTTATCGATTTTTTTGCAAAGTTTGAGCTACGGGGGTGGGAGTTGGCACAGGGGGGTAATCGAGCATGGGGATTCCGAATACAATATTGGTTTTCAGGATTATCGATTACTTTTATCGATTTTATCGATTTTTTTGCAAAGTTTGAGCTACGGGGCTGAGAGTTCGCACAGGGGGGTAGTCGAGCATGGGGATTCCGAATACAATATTGGTTTTCGGGATTATCGGTTACTTTTATCGATTTTATCGATTTTTTTGCAAAGCTTGAGCTAGGGGGCTGGGAGTTGGCGCAGGGGGGTAATCGAGCATGCTGATCATCCCCAAGGGGGGTGATCAGCATGCTCGATTACACCCCTGTGCCAAATTCCAGCCCCCTAGCTCAAATTTTCAAAAAATCGATAAAATCGATAAAAGTAATGGACGATCTTGAAAACTAATATTGTATTCGTAATCTGCATGCTCGATTACTCCCCTGTGCAAACTCCCAGCCCCGCAGGTCAAACTTTACAAAAAAAATCGATAAAATCGATAAAAGTAATGGACGATCCTGAAAACTAATATTGTGTTCGTAATCAGCATGCTCGATTACCCCCCTGTGCAAACTCCCAGCCCCGCAGGTCAAAATTTACAAAAAAATCGATAAAATCAATAAAAGTAATCGATAATTCTGAAAACTAATATTGTGTTCGGAATCCCCATGCTCACTTCCCCCCTGTGCCAACTCCTAGCCCTGTAGGTGAACTCTGCAAAAAAGATCGATAAAAATCGGTATAATCGACATCGATCGATAACGAAAAGTGGACTGTGACACCCGCCGGGGCCCGAAGTGTATGTGTGCAAAGTTTGGTCCGGATCGGTTCAGAAATGGAATTTTCTATTTGGAACATACGTACACGGGTCTAGCTGGCAGGCCCGGCGGAGCCGGGCAAGCCAGCTAGTTACTAATATATTTAAAACACTTGTGATATTTACATACCCTGCAGATTAATGTACACATATGAACCACCTATATCTCAAAAATTTTTCAATTATAATAGTATTTTAAACGAATTAACAAATCCTCTCCAAAAAATGTAAATGTAATGAACATTCTATGAAGAACTACATAGACAAGCAACATGAACACATAATTACTGGAGACTTAAATATTATTCAAGATAAATACTTGAGATCCATTATGGAAAAAGGCACAAAATATAGAATACAGAAAGATATTAACAAAAAAGAAACCATAAATTGGATACACAATTTGGTACAAATAATAATGGATACCTACATAACAAAATTCAAACTAGACTATGAAAAAAACTTAAACATAAGAAATTACTTAAATAAAACAATTTTTCATAAACTGAAACCTTTACTATATAGAGATAAATTAAAAGGTGCTATACCTCATGATTTCAATTGTAGTTATTTCAAAAATTCCTACTATAATAACGTGCTAAGGCCGTCTGTTTTTTTGTGTGTGTGTCTGTCTGTAAATCTGTCTGTCACGAAATTCGGAGGAAGAGTTTCAGCCAACCCCTTGAGCCCAAATTTTGCATATTACATCCTAGCTGCAGGAAAGTCCATTGTGCAAAAGCACAAGCGGATCCGATAAGTGGATCCCCTAGAAATTGCGCCTGAAACGGGTCCACTTAACTTCTGGCCAGCAAAATTGGGTCCGTATATAAACTTTTTGCAAAGTCGTGGATATGTTTGACAAGCTAATGTACAAGCCATGGACTTTAGTCCAAAAAATTCGACTAAAGTTGGTTACTTTACGAAGATGGCGCCAAACAGAATTAGTTGCGTAAATGTTCAATTTTCCAAGATTTTACCTGATCACTTGAAAAGATTTTTGCACAGTGATGTAGCCCACGATGATTATTACCGTTATGGCGACTACCAAGCCATAAAAAGTCCACAAACCTACTCAAATTTGCATTTATTCTTCCGAGAAAAGTTTCATCCTCGTGAGATTACCGATCACACGCAAAAAAGCTTTAGGAATGAGTAGCTGTCTACAAATCGTTCGTGATAGCCTGCATAACGCGGTGAGTTTTAATGTCGCTATTATGCGGGAATGAGTAAGGCATACAGAAAGTAGGGCCAGTGCGAGCCTCTGCGAAGCAGAGGTGATGCACTGGTATAGAGATAAATTAAAAGGTGCTATACCTCATGATTTCAATTGTAGTTATTTCAAAAATCTCAAAAATAATTTTATCATATGTCCACTAGATAAAGCAAACAACAATTATGGCATTATATGTATAAAATTATATATAAACATGATTATGAAAGAACTTGGAATCAAATATTCACAACACTTACATAAATTCGAATTTGACTATAATGAAACATACGACTTACACGAAAATGAAAAACCCAATAATGTCATTAACAGACATAAAATTTTTTGTACAAACAGTAAACTTTCTGCACAAGATAACAATATACCACTCATATATTGCTTACCCAAATTACATAAGTCTCCTGTAAAATTTAGATTCATAACAGGAGCAACACACAGCAACATTAAACCCTTAGCAATTGAACTGAATTCTGTTTTTAAATTTATCAGAAACCATTTTGAAAAATATGTTCAATCTATAGAAAATAGAAATCACATCTTTATTGGATACTGGTCTATAGACAATATAAATATAAGTAACATTATTACAAACATTGATATGGAAAATAAAAAACTATACTTTGCTGATTTTACAAACATGTTCACCACCTTCCACATAACATCATAAAGACTAACATGAAAGAACTTCTGAAATTATGTTTCAAAAATGCTGATAAGAACTACATAATAAATAAAAACAACAAAATCTATTACACAAATGATATAACAAATATAAAACCATGTACAAAATATTACACAATAACTGACCTAATTTATTCAATCGACTACATTATAAACAACAGTTTTTGTAAATTTGGTATATAGATTCTTAAACAAAAAACTGGAGTACCTCAAGGAGGTAACTTCAGTCCTATTTTAGCAGATCTCACTTTATCATGGTATGAATACAAATATTCAATACAAAGACTAAAATATAAACAAAATATGATTCCTTATAGACATATGGATGATTTATTAGTAGTACACAATGCAGATAATGAAATAGTACAAAAATGGATCAAAGAAGTTTATGATTATAAACTCCAAATTGAAACAACAAACGACAACGAAAACACATGCAACTATTTAGATCTAACCATTATCTCGTATAAAGATAAATTAACAACTAAATTATACAACAAAACTGATGCTTTCAATTTTCCAGTTAAAAGATTCATTCATTCTACTTCTTCCTTATCTAACAACGAGCTGGCATCCCGGGTTCCACCCCGGTTTGGAGCCAATCCATTGTGCTTGACCTCTCAGGTAGCGAAATCCTTCTTTTAATTAAGACTCGTCTTGAGCTCGCTTTCTATTCACCGCTCTACTTTAAGACTATGGGGAATGTGCACAAACATACAAATTTTCTGCTTTATATATATAGAGAGATATCAAAAAAGCAATAATATACACGGAAACATTGAGAATAGCACATACATGTTCCCTCTTTGAAGACTTTCTAGTCCGAATATTACAACTCAAATATATTAGGTTGTAACAGAATTAATGCAGGTTTTGAATTCCAACCGCAATAACTCATACCTCATTTCTAAGTAGGTTGCAAAACACCATTCGATAGAGCAAAGCAATCTCTAAAAGGTGGCAATCTTGCTTTAGCAACAACTCTGATCCACCACGAGTTTCGAGCCAAAAACTAAAAAGATTCAACTGTCCGAAAAATTGAGAAAAATCGTAACTCAGTTCCTAAAAAACCTACAAAAATTCTAACTTGCTCACATAAACACTATTCACATAAGACATCTATATACGCCTTTGCCGTATTTTTTTCTCTGTTAGAAATCAAGAAAACGGAAATTTTCGTGCGTTTGCCAAAGTGATGCTGTGCCCTTTCCACATAGGTAGCTGTATACTACAGACCTATAGAAGTACTGACGCAAATTTTCAGCTCTCTACAAGCTTTAGTTCTCGAGTTATATCGAATATAATTTTCCCTAGTCAGATGGTCCAAGCTGAAATTCAAATTTCTCGAGAACTAAAGCTTGTAGAGAGCTGAAAATTTACGTTTGTACTTCTACAGATTTGTAGTATACAACTACTTATGTGGGAACGGCACAGCAACACTTTGGCAAATGCACGAAAATTTCCGTTTACTTGATTTTTAACAGAGAAGAAAATACGGCAAAGGCGTATATAGATGTCTTATATGAATAGTGTTTACGTGAGCAAGTTAGAATTTTTGTAGGTTTTTTAGGAACTGAGTTACGACTTTTCTCAATTTTTCGGACAGTTGAATCTTTTTAGTTTTTGGCTCGAAACTCGTGGTGGATCAGAGTTGTTGCTAAAGCAAGATTGCCACCTTGTAGGGATTGCTTTGCTCTATCGAATGGTATTTTGCAACCTACTTAGAAATGAGAAGTGCATGAGTTATTGCGGTTGGATTTCAAAACCTGCATTAATTTTGTTACAACCTAATACATCCATTAAAAACGGATATGATATTACTACAATTATATCCAGTATATTCAAATGTTTAAAAAGGAATGAATTTATACTTTATAAATATAATCTAATAAAGAACAACAAATTGCATTGCTTCTAGAGTTACGTAAAAATACCTGATATTTGTATATATAAAATATCTACATAAATATTAAAAAGAGTGGTCACGTAGCAATTTCTTTGTTGGAAATGAAATAAACCAAGGATAAACTATAAACATAATGGATCAAAGTATACTTCATTTAATCGTTTATACAAAATCATACGGTCATGTGTATATCTATGGGTCTCGTCATTTCAACATTATCGTATTGTATTATATAGTATATTCAATACGAACACTACTAAACCGCAAGAAGATCATAAGTAAGCACTCTACAATTCATCTAAATATTAATAACAAAACGCTCAATAAGATAATCGAATGAACTTTAAAGATTTACAATAATAACAAATATGTTTCAATAATACATGATTCTAGGTCTTCCTTCCTTACTGAGGAGTTCCTGGGAAGACCTAGAACTCATTTTAAACTCCGTCTAAGGGAAGGAACGAAACGGAGTAACATAATTTAGTGTTCTAGAAAAATATCTAAATCTCTTTAATTTTAACTAGGACTACACTAAAGAAGTATTATCATTTCAATTTCATTACTAGTTTATTCCCTTCAATCCTCCTTCAGCTGTCATTATCGACAAGACGCCGGCATGCTTCTTCCTTTGTTTCACACTTCATCAGAGAGGAGTACAAGAGATGTTGTTTCTGCTTGATGACAACCGCAAGGATGTTCTTGTACAATTTTTGTACATCGGGGTGGTTCTCAGGCAAGTTGTACGTCATCCCAGCTTCTTGTTAGTAATGAATTTTGGAAGCACATCCTACGCTTTGCAACGCTTGAGGAAGAGAAGAGACTGGAGAGTTATAGAATACCCACGACTACTTAAGCTGTCATCAGTGTGACAGTTCAGTCATTTGTCATCAGTGGCGAAGGTTGGTGAGCGACGTTACTGACATTGGTGAGTTGCCGTAGCATGAAGACTCAGTACTGTCCACTTAAACGAATTGAATGAAGCAAGTGGAGGACGTATATCGTATAAGGCAGCGAATACTATCTTTCAGGCCTCTGAGGAAGGCATTACTGCCGAAACGTCAGGCTGAATAAGTAAAACTTATAACAAATCTGTGTGGCAAAACATCACAGAAGATAGTACTACTACAATGCCCAGGTTTTACGAACAGAGAACATATATATCAATCGTTTTCACATTCGAAATGTATTGGTGTGAGAAGTAAAAATTATCATGGAGACTCTGTAATAATTCAAAATGTTAATGTTCAGAAGAAATATAGGTTGTCCCGAAAGTTTTGTCCGCCTTTTTCATCGCTCATTAAAATCACAGAACACCAATGCATGGATAACTTAGGTACCATATGGCTCAGATTTTTACCCTCTTTCTTACAGCTACAGTGCTGGCCAAAATTATAGGTCCACTCTAAAAAATGCCATAACTCAATCTGTTGTGAATGAAATTTTCCAAATTTTGGTAGAGACGTGTGTTTACCAGCCTACTATCAGTCTTCAGAACGGTTCTCGTTTTCGTTTGATTATTCAAGAAAAAATTAGAAATTTTGAAAAAAGCAGGCTTGAAGGCTGGCCAAAATTATAGGTCCACCTAGAGTTTTTACTGATTAAAGCAATTCTTAGCTCCCGAATTTTTTTAGGTAGGCACACATCCAAAAACGTTAAACAGCTGCATTGGTCAAGCTGTGTCATACCTCCAAAAAAGAACTGATTATCTGCTTTTTTGCCTTGAAGATGCACTCACATGTGTTTCGCTCCACAAACCTGCGTTGAGTAAGAAATTCTGCAGTTTCTCAGCTGGATCGGAAGGGACGGGGTTTCGTCTATCTTCTGGATGCTTTTTGATGTGAGCATTGAGGAAAAAGTTCGACTTTTTGCTGCTGAAGCAAATCTGACATTGACAGTACTGCAATCCTGAGCTCAAATTTCTGCCTTCAAACTTCTTTTACAATGTTCTCAGAAGCATTGAGTAAAGTAAAGGCATTGTTTCTATGAAGGGGAGTACGTATACCATAGTTACAACTTTCTAGAGATCCCAGCATTCGAGTATAATTACTGAAATCACTCTGCAGAAACTGATTACGACAAGCACCAAAGTTACTTGTGGCTCCGACCAAAATTTTCAGAAGAATCATGTGCTAACATACACTACAAGCTGCATCCACTATCTAGTAAATAATTACTGTCAAAAATCTAAGTGAGGTAGCACTTGGAAAGCTATTTTGGATCGCGTAACACCATTATTACGTTGCACACACAACTCATGTTTCAAAAACGAAGCAAGGCAGCTTTGTGGACACTTACGAGAATGGCGAACAGCTTTATTCTTGAGTAAAAAATGCTTCTACAATATCTTGAGGTTATAATGACAATGCATAAGGGGTTTCAGGGCAGAAACTGAGGCTTACTCCGCCGATTAAGCCGATGTCAGATTTGCTTCAGAGCAAAAAGTCGGATTTTCTCTTCAATGCTCACGTCAAAAAGCATCCAGAAGATAGATGAAACCCCGTTCCTTCCGATCAGCTGAGAAACTGCAGAATTTCTTACTCAACGCAGGTTTGTAGAGCGAAACACATGTGATTGCATCTTTAAAGCAAAAAAGCAGATAATCAGTTCTTTTTGGAGGTATGACACAGCTTGACCAATGCAGCTGTTCAACGTTTTTGGATGGGTGCATACCTAAAAAAATTCGGAAGCTAAGAAGTGCTTTAGTCAGTAAAAACTCCAGGTGGACCTATAATTTTGGCCAGCCTTCAAGCCTGCTTTTTTCAAAATTTCTAATTTTTTCTTGAATAATCAAACAAAAACGAGAACCGTTTTGAAGACTGATAGTAGGCTGGTGAACACACGTCCCTACCAAATTTTGGAAAATTTCATTCACAACAGAATGAGTTATGGCATTTTTTAGAGTGGACCTATAATTTTGGCCAGCACTGTATATCTCTCTGATCTACCCTGTCTTTGCGATGTTATCGCCATGGCTTTTGAGTAATTTAGCAGTAACGCGAAATCTTCGAATTTGAAAATTTTCTATCCTGAAATTTTCAAAGCGCGCTGTTGACTGTTATTTAGAGCTTCGACTATGTTGCGTTCATTTTATTTAGATTACTTTAGATTATTGGCCCACGTTTACCAAGTCCTTTATAACTATTTATTCAATAAAAACCGCGACTTTTGATTACGTTTATCACGCAAAAATACCGAAAACTCCAAAAAGCTCCCTTTTCAAAGCAAATCAAGCTTGGTTATGTTGCATAAATAATGTTCAATAAGAATCATGTTTCAATTCTCAGGAACTTCAAAAGCTTTCAGGTATTTGCTGCTGTTGCGTGTTTCATGACGTTGCCAAAAATCGGGACCTCCGAAGAAATGGTTTTTTGAAGTTAAAACAGCAGATTAGGAGTATCTAAAAATATTGCCTTGTAGTCCGAGAATTGCTCTATGATCCATATTTGACCCTTTCCGAAACTTTTGAATAAAATGTTCAAAAATTAGCCTAACTTTGAGCAGATAAAATTGACGAATAAAGATCTTCGAATTATCAGAAAAAGCATACAAGACTGTGGTTCGAAAATGTATCCATAAAAAAGAGAAGAGATAGCTGCATCGAAACATGCTGAAACTCATTCATTTTCAAATTCATTTTGTTCATTGTGTGTGGTTTTACAGTGGTTTGAAAAAACGGACAAAACTTTTGGGACAACCTAACATACATAGGGTGCCCCCAAAAAACGTGAACACTGTTTGATCGTTAATAACTCCCTTGCTTTCATGTCCTTCGCCGTGCATGAGCTATTAGGGTGATCACCAAAAAATGGGACACCTAGAAAATAAATGTAGATTTCTCAAAAAAGAAAAATGATTAAACTTCCCAATTTTGATCGATGTTAGAATAGATTATTCTCTTTTAGAAAATACCTATATAAGGTCATTTACATAACTAATAATTTTTATAGTGGCTGAAATGCAAAGTTAGTCACTCTGACAAATTATAAACTTTGGGCAGTATCTGCGCAGTGAAACATGTGAGACCACCCAAAGTACCACTGCTGGAGTGGGTGGTGGGACAGTCACTAAACCCACGACAGCTTGATGGCCTCAACTTTCAAAGTCAGGAGATATAGCCATTAGTAGGTTCGAGAACAAAGATACGCGTTATTCAATTCTTTGCAGGTGAACGCATGTTCTATAGGTACCATGTGAAAGAGCTTTTTACGCTCTATCCATCCGTATGCAGTTTACCTCATATTTTGTCCATCTTCGGAAAATACAGATTTAAATTTGATTTACTGGTTTTTTTTGCGCCAAAAAATCGCGATTTTCCAGGTATTTCGCCTTTTTTACCCAGAAATAGAAAGAAATTTTGTGTGTTTTATATGCTGTTTGAAAGAGCATGAACAGCTCTTTCGAATGATATATCAATTGCTCTATAACTTTGCGGTATGGCAGTGCAAGAATGAGCGAGGTTCAAAAAATCCTGTTCGAGTTCTTCAGGGCGCCACGCGTAGGGTTGTGGGAGAGAAGCGTTGACGTTTTGCCAGAATAATAGGCGAAGGTCGCTTATATAAGCGACTTTTACGTTGCAGCCTGCTTATTGTTGATCGAAATAAAAAATCTCAAAATTTGACAAAAATCAAGCTGCCCCATTTTTTAGTGATCACCCTAATACTATCCTGTAGAGCGAGGTCCAACTTAGATAAGCAGTGTGGAATCATCGATCGCTCTTCATTTCTTACGATTACGGTAGGAACTTCGACAAGGATTCTAGGTCTTTTGAGGCTATGTGGCTCGGAACAAAACCAAATAAGCCAATAATTCTTATGCTATGGTAATGAAAGCCGCTAATTTCGAATATGAATATTTCCCCTTTTCTTTGGTGCTTCTTTCCAAAGTTATCCCAGGCAGGCCTAATAAGTGAATTCCCAGCATTTGTCAGAAATCTGTTTGCACAAATAAGCCGGAAACTCTCGTAAAAAGTTGTGTATCAGTATCAGCGTGCGCGAAAACCCAAGTACAGATTTTTCCAGATTTTTATGAAAAAATTTTTGTCATAGCCTATTTCACAACAGTTCCACATGCTGGAGTTCTTACCGTCCTACAGTAATGAAGAGCAACGGTAATTCGCTCCATACTGTGGATTTAAGTTGAACGGTGCATCAAGCTTGACCAAAAAGCAAAAGATGTTCAAGCAAGACAGTTATTAGCAAGTGACGGCCGAACAGTGCGCACTTTTTCGGGACACCCTGTACGGGGTGCAAAAAACACCTTTTTAATAAGCACTACACCACGCGTGCTAATGTGCAGTTGTTGCAGCTTGGATGTGGTTGCTTGATGCACAAGGCACCAGGTTCGAGCCTTACAGGCCAATGTTTTTGCGTAACCTTTATGAAGCCGCACTAAATGCGTTTTGCTAAAAAGCCGAATTTCTTTGGCATTTGGTACTACTCAGCGATATACACCATTTCGACTAATAGTGTTTTCCTCGTAAGTTAGAGTGAAGGCAAGGTCACTCTTTGACAACATCTTGCTCAAGAGATTTCGCTCAATATTCTGGGCCTTCTCTCTCTACTGTGATTTAAGGCGGAGAGGACTAGGACGTAGAGGGCTCGTCCAACGATAAGGTTGAAGCGGATGCTTTGGTATTGCCGCAGTTTTGTGCTGTAAAGAGTACTACATAGGTGAGGAATGCGACAGCCAGAGTTTGATAGTGTGACTGCCTGTGATGAGGGTGTTTGAAATATCTGGGCTAATTTCACGAGTACAGCGCAACTTTTTCGTTATCTTTTATGCGAGCAGTCACTCGCTTCCTGTGTCTAGCGAAACGACAACTATGCCATAAGATTTTCATAGCCAATGCTCTGCGCGATGAAGGGTTTTTGTGTCACTGGCTCTTTTGGCATATTGCTGGTCAATTCCAGAAGAGAAAACCTTGCATCTTGTAAGCATAAGTTTGGAACACGAGGGTACTTATCCGTGGCATTTACCGAGATCTTTGAGCAAATCATGCCTTTTGTGGTAAGTCATTAAAGACCCATCTAGTAACCTTTTACTTCAGAGATTAGGCATCGGTGAAAATGCTGGATTGGCCACTAAACGTCGGCAGCCTAAAATCGAATCTGCAATGTGCTGGGTCCCTGTATATGCTGACGAGGGACGCAAATGTCAAAGAGCTTATCTGCATTTTGAGAACAGCTACGTGTAGACATGATTGCCTTTTCTGGCAGCACACATGTAAACTATTCACGTTGCGGCAGGAATCTTGACACGATTGGTGTCATTGGTTGCTTAATGAAGGTGACATTACCTATCGTTCACTATCCACAGCCAGTTCACGTCTGTGTCACCAACAGCAGCATAAGGTTGTATTGGCGCGTTTCCTTTGACGTTTCACATAAAAAATGACTGCAACCTCATAAATTGAAATGGAATGACATCGAATGAAGTCCTCTGTGCTTACATTCGGTGCAACTGATAGAATTATTCAAAAACTTATTTTCAAAAAGGCGTGCAAACTGCATTTAGCTGAGCTTACGTGACTGACTAAACTTCCAAAGACCAAAATCTATTCTATTGTCACAGGTGGCTCCATCTCACAGAAGAAAACTTCTACATATAATTTTTATCCAGAAATCTATCAGAGAACGCACAACTTTGATATTTGCACAAGTATATTTCTTTTTGCATTCAACAGATTGTTTGAATCCATGATTGTTGAGATTCAATGCTGACTGTTTCAGTCCCTAACTATGTTACGGTACATAATAATCTAGCAACAATATTTTATGATGAGATTTAAATAGAATGGACAAAGATTACTTGATAATGATTGCGAAGCCGTTTATATAGGCAGAAGCTTCATCGAATTCCGTTGCATATGTAGTAACAAGAAGAAATTTCAAAATTGAGTATTATTTGAACATACTTTCTACTCTCATAGCATACTTTCACAACTTACGGGATCGCACGCAGTTACAGCGTGCATGTGTACTGGAAAGATAGAAGCCGTTGCCAAAAATATATTCAAGACGCCGCGACAATACCTAACATTTTGATCGGAGATGATACCGGAGCTGTTCAAGATGAGCCTGATAACTGGTTGATTCACTTCATTCATGATTAAAAGCACACGTCCTCGCATCCATGAGCAAGACGGTTTTGCACTCACAAACAATTTCTTTCTTTCGTGTAAATAATGGAAATCGCAAGCGCACGTTTATGGAGTAGATCAAGCAAATAGTCATTCTACTGGGATTTTCCTGGTGGATCTCAGCAAGATTGAGGGAGATGTTGACAGCGTGACTGTTTTGTTGATTGTTGGTCAACGATAAGCCAGCATAAATCAAACTACACTACGTAGTACCTGATGTGGCAGCTACATAGTGACATAACGCTAACATTTCGTTATAGATGAGCACTTTTCTCTACTTAGAATACCTGGACATAAGCTTGCAGCTTGGTTAATGTTCCCAAGATAGGCATGTAGCTGATAAAAACAATTCCTCTTCAAAAGGAAATCAAAGTCAAGTGGTCGTTCTGTGTTTTCGCAGCTTCACATACATGGGGCTCCTGAACGTGATCTTTCGCAGAATGTTTGAAGGCATCAAAATTCTCGGGTATTTCCATAGCTGCTTCTGCCCTCCACAAGTCATATGCTCTACATCTGCATCATCATCGTGCACATAAAAGTGCGAGCAGTTTCATGCAAGCCAGAAACGTTACATCTCCTGTGACTCCCTCCATTTGTTTAATAACTTATTTTTTTTAGGATGAGGACACTCTGCCTCCTACTTCTAGTCGCTTGCGTGAACGCCAGTTTGCTTAACTGGGAAAAAGTGAGAAAGCTCAAAAAGACACTTTCTAAACTGGAGGCGGTGAGAATGCAAAGACGTAATGTCGAAACATAAGAAACAATTTCAGCACCTAGATGTGGATCGTTTAATGGCAATTCGTAATAGGCTTGCAAGTCATCTTAAGGTGCCAAAGCTTAACCCTCAACAGCAAACTCTATTGGATCAGAAACTCAAGGTATCGCTCTGTAAGACGCTGAACTCTGTTAAAAGTTCTTTTTCAGTCGATAAGACCGGCTAAGTTGGCCAAAAGTGACACGATTACAGAAGTAAACGAGGAAAGTGGATTGTCGGAGATTCTTTATCAAGGAGATATAGTTTTGACTGAGTAACGATCATTAGCCAAGTAGCGCAAAGCTACTGCAGCAAAATTTTACAGAGAGCAAGCTGAAGAGTTGATACAAGAACAGAGTGAAGAGCGAGAACGAAGACAAGCATATGTTCCGAAAAGCTATAAATGGCCTAATAATCGCTTATACTTCTCCTTTTATCCTAACACAAGTACGTGTATTGCATTGTCTTCAACATGCGTTTGCCGTGAATGGGTACCCGGAAGCTTTCAGGTGCTGCAACAAAGGCTATTGCTCGAAAAGGTGCAAAATTTTGGCACGACAACACATGTATTGACATGATTGAAAAAAGCAGCGGTGTGTTGGCATCAGCGAGAAAGATCCTAACCATAAGTAAAAATTGTTGCATTTAGCTAATGCACGAGTAGCAATCTATGAAGGCACGGGATGCAGCTCTAACCTCGGACACCTGAATCGATTGCAAAATCTTTCTCTAAACAATCCCGGATGTACAATGGTATGTTTTTTTGAGGTTATAGAGCAGCCTGGAAAGATCAGTAGCATGACGCAGCTGGTAAAAGAAAATGTTTCAATTTAAAAATAGCAGTAAGCGATGCAGCAAGACGAACTGCTAAGTAATGTGGAGGTTTCTGATTTTTCCCACCTCTCTTTCTCTGTGTCTGTAACTTTTTTCTGAGTAAATCTTGATCATGTACCGCGCTACCCTCAATATTTTCTTAGTACTGGAAAGCTTCGCACGAGCTTGCTCACGCATTGGGTTTGCATCATGTTCAAACGAGATACGACCGCGACAATTACCTGAAGGTTGATGTGAAAAACATCCCTGTAAGTTTTGCCATAGTAGTCGTATCAGAGAAAAAGATTTTAAAAGTTATTCTTTAAGGAAGACAAATTGCATAACTTTGCTAAGACAGAAAAAAGCGAATTTAGTACTTATAACATCCCTTATGACTTTGGTAGCAGAATGCACTACGGAGCATACGAGTAGGCGCATCGTCATAAATATCGTTGAACGAAAGAAGTTCAATTTTCAGTTTTGCTAAAGACTCGTCCATGCCATCGATGATTCCTAACGATAAAAATTACCTCCACTCAATGGGTTCACCTTTTATGTCTTTTTATGACATTCTTCTTATGAACACACACTACGGATGCCTTGGTGAGTCGGAAGCATTTTAGTAGCTTGTCTCCTGGACTCCATCAATGGCAGCTATAAGATCCAAAAGCAATAGTGAAAAAACCTGATAAGCACTTTTTGTGAACATGAATGGAACATCTGCGCATTTTGATACAGCAGGATACACGAATAATGGAGAAGAATTACCGTTAGCATTATCTTAGCATCACTTCATGTATCCGTTTACGTAGTTGTAGTCCTATGTATTAGCTACAAAGGAACATCATCACGATGCAAGATATCCCCGAAAGAGACTCGTACTCACTCGACACCACTGTTTATCCTTCTATACTTGCAATGCGGGCACGAGAACCAAATTTTGTCCCCCCGTAATTAACAGTGGAACAAAATTACACAAACCGATCAACAACCGCTGCAAGCACTCATTGAAAAGGAGTATGTTATAACACAGAGAAGTGCAAGTCTGTTAGCTCCGCTGCCAAATGCAAGAATGGTGGCTACCCAAATCCTCGAGATTGCTCCAAATGCATCTGTCCACGTGGATACGGTGGTGTTTTATGCAATGAAAGGGTAAGTTGCTGCTCTAAGGCCCGTATGCACGTACGTCCCCGCGGGGAGGGGAGGGGATCTGAGAGGGGAAGCGTCATATCTCGCTAGTTTATGTATCTTTCTTCTTCTTTCTCTGTCTTATTTTTGAAGGTTCTCATACGCTGATACTTGCGCATAACGGATGCCAGGTTACTGCCATACAAGATTAGATATTCACTATTTCGTCTGATCCCCTGGGGATCCCCAGGGGATCACCTCACATTTTCAAAGTCATTTATCTCCCTGAAAACTCAATAAAACTCCTGCAAAATTGTACTGAAGATATACTACGATACTGCTGAGCATGTTTTCGACAGAAGAGATGGATTATGAAGATTTTGGTTTTTTCGATAATCCCTGGCTCGCGAGCAGCGGTTCATCGAAAATTTTGATATCTTGAGATTTCACTCATTTCTACCATAAACATGTTTAGCACTGCTGTAGTATATCCTCAGTACAATTTAACAGCATTTTTAGTGAATTTTAAGGAAGATAAATGACTTTGAAAATGTGCGGTGATCCCCTGGGGATCCCCAGGGGATCAGACGAAATAGTGATTATCTAATCTTGTATGGCAGTAACCTGGCATCCGTTATGCGCAGGTATCAGTGTATGAGAACCTTCAAAAGCAAGACAGAGAAACAAGAAGAAAGATATATAAACTAGCGAGATATGACGCTTCCCCTCTCAGATCCCCTCCCCTCCCCGCGGGGATGTACGTGCATACGGGCCTAAGTAAGTAAATACAACTCGCTAACTCTCCTTCAGCCGCAAGCAAGCTCTTGCGGTAGAACAGAAACGGCTCTGAACAAAAAGAAGGAATTCAAGCTAGCAGCTTTGGGATCCGCTTACACAACAGTTCAGGATGACTTCATGGAATGCTTCTACTGGATCAAGGTTTGCTAAGTCGAACAAAATCTCTCAATTTCTTTTATTTGGAGGAATTAAGAATCCGGAAAAGAAGACAGTCAAATTAACAATCAAAGGCCTCAAAGTTGGGTACGTTAATGTTGCTTGCAATTACGGAGGAATTGAAATCAAATCACAAAAAAATCAGCTTATGAGTGGCTACAGGTTTGCGGACATGCGCCAAAGTGCAGATCCTTGTCTCCTCGTATCCATATATTCCAGATTCTGTGACTCAAATGAAAATAAAGGAAAGGTTATCTCCTCGACCAGCAGCATCATTCCCATCATAGCCTACAGCCGTTATAGATCAACCGAATTCGAGGTGGAGTATTACACAGGCAAGTGGTGGCTATTCCCCCCTGCAGATATCTTTCAAATAGACGAATTTACAGCGTGAGGGTGAAGTAGTAGTAAATCCACCAAAGTCGTCACAACTCAAAGAAGACGCGGTCATGACCGCTCAAAACGAATCACAACTTGGGCACGACGGGAGTCGCCCGCCCGCCGCAAAAAGCTCTGTGATTATCTGTCGTCGAACTCGCATTTGCCGCATTAAGCGGCGCACGCAGCCACTGCGCTATAGACAATGTTTCTGTTAGAAGTCTGAGCAAGAGAAAAGTGTATAAGGTAGATAGATAGGCCCTCAAGCGAATATGTTGAAACTAGTAAGCAGCCTCATTAAAGCTGATTCTCGCCTATGAGTATAAATACAGCTATCACTTTGTAATTATAAACACTAGGCTTCTAATATTTGGAACTGAAAATACCACTGCGGATAGCGCAGTGCCTGGTTGCGCGGTACTGGACTGGTCGTCTGGAACACAAGTCACAGGTACTGCGAATCTTTTGCGAAGCGATATGAAAAAACATGTGCATGCCAAGTTTTTTAGTGATTATAAGAACTTAGCTTTTGGACGTAAATTGGCGCGCAACACAGATATTTGAGATACATTGAAAATGTTCAAAATTACAAGACTTCTGCTAATTCGATCTGTACTAGTTTATGCTACTTCATTAGCCACGGCCCAAATCGTTTCCTTACTCATATGAAAGAGCATCTGGTTCACAGCTAGTGAAAAGCAAAAACACAAAAGTTCTGGTTAAAACTGCATAAATTGCAAGAAGTTGTAGAATCAAGGCATGCATAAAAACATCTAGACCAAACTGGTTGCAAAACAACCATCGAAGCTAAAAATTAAGAGCACAAGTTTAGCTGAAGAGGACCTGAAGATGCCCGCGGCGTACGCCGACCATACGCCTCGGTCACTTCGGCAATTTCTTTTCATGAGGCGGTAGCAAGCATTTGCCAAGCATTTGCTGCGCTCCGAGCAGGGCTCGACATGAGGTGGCTTTTTTCAATTTTTTATAAACGAAGTCCTTGTAGATTTCGCCGCAAAAATACTACATCACCTGATGCGATCATGAATGGATCAAAAAGAAATAACAAAGAACAATGAAACAAAACTCAAAAACACACTGAACAGAAGAAAAAGAACTAAAGAACTTTGTATTCTCCGAATTGGCGACATGCTGTGCCCGGGGCCCACCATTGTGCGCTTGGAGCAAGCTTGCCGCCGTCATACAAAATATGTGGAGGGCGCACATACGCCTAAATCCCTATCGCCCACCTACACACAAATTTTGCTGTCATTTCATCTTCTCTTAGCTGTGAACAAGGCTTTTGTTTATTCGGGCAGGCTTTTTTCGCGCGCTTAACCGACGAACCAGTTGAAACAGGGAATTTTTGCCTTTTGCAGAATTGGGATCGATAAGGCAGGAATGACAATCTACGTCCTCTATAGAAGATGAAGGGTGACATAAGAGGGAGAAGGTGATTGTGAGGGAGGGAGGGGGGGGGGGGAGGACTGGAGTTTCCACTGAACGATATCTCCCCTGCCTTTTATTCCAAAACGATATCCAGCTTGCCTCGCAAGCCACCCGTGCCGACCCTGGCTCCGAGCGAGTTGTCACGACTCAAAAGTGTTTACTACAGGCTCTAATGATAACATACTTTGTGGATTTGAGGCGAACATCCGTGCATCAGATACTAAGTACGTGGATAATGGAGAAGAATTAATTACGCATATATCCGTATGTAGTTGAAGTCGTTTTCGCTATTTACAAACTGACACCATTGATACAAAGTATCCCCGAGAACTCGCACTCACTCGACATTACTGATCTATCCTTCTATACTTGCAATGCGGCACCGTAACCAAATTTTGTTCCATTGTGGTTACGCTCAACAACCGATGCAAGCACTCAACGAAAATGAGTATATTATAACACAGAGTGCAAGTCTGGTAGTCCGGTCTCCCATGCAAAATGCAAAAATGATGGCTACCCAAATCCAGATTGCTCCAAGTGCATCTGTCCACATGGATACGATGGTGTTTCATGCAATGAGAGAGTAAGTTGCTGCGCTAAGTAAGTAAATACAACTTACTAACTCTCCTTCAGCCACAAGCAAGATCTTGCGGTAGAACAGAAACGGCTCTAAACAAAAAGAAGGAATTCAAGCTAGCAGCCTTGGGATCCGCTTACACAACAGTTCAGAATGACTTCATGGAATGCTACTACTGGATCATGGTTTGCTAAGTTGAACAAAGCCTCTCGAAAATTTTCTTTCATTTGGAGTAATTAAGAATCCGGAAAAGAAGACAGTCAAAGTAACAATCAAAGGCCTCGCAGTTGGGCGTGTTGATGATGCTTGCACTTACGGAGGAATTGAAATCAAATCACTAGAAAATCAGCTCTGGAATGGCTACAAGTTTGCGGACATGCGCCAAGTGCAGATTCTTGTCTACATGTATCCATATGTTCCAGAATCTGTGACCCCAAACGTATAGGATTAGTTATCTCCTCGTCCAACAGCATCATTCCCATCATAGCCTACAGCCGTTATAGATCAACCGAATTCGAGGTGGAGTATTACACAGGCAAGTGGTGGCTATTCCCCCCTGCAGATCTCTTTCAGATAGACGAATTTACAGCTTGAGGGTGAAGTAGTAGTAAATCCACTAAAGTCGTCACAACTCAAAGAAGACGCGGTTATGACCGCTCAAAACGAGTCACAACTTGGGCACGACGGGAGTCGGCCGCCCGCCGCAAAAAGCTCTGTGATCACCTGTCGTCGAAGGTGATCACAGAGCTGCGCTATAGACAATGTTTCTGTTAGAAGTCTGAGCAAGAGAAAGGTGTATAAGGTAGATAGATAGGCCCTCAAGCGAATATGTTGAAACTAGTAAGCAGCCCCATTAAAGCTGAATCTCGCCTATGAGTATAAATACAGCTACCACTTTGTAATTGTAAACACTAGGCTTCTAATATTTGGAACTGAAAATACCACTGCGGATAGCGCAGTGCCTGGTCGCGCGGTACTGGACTGGTCGTCTGGAACACAAGTCACAGGTACTGCGAATCTTTTGCGAAGCGATATGAAAAGAGCATGTGCATGCCAAGTTTTTTAGTGATTATAAGAACTTAGCTTTTGGACGTAAATTGGCGCGCAACACAGATATTTGAGATACATTGAAAATGTTCAAAATTACAAAACTTCTGCTAATTCGATCTGTACTAGTTTATGCTACTTCATTAGCCACGGCCCAAATCGTTTCCTTACTCATATGAAAGAGCATCTGGTTCACAGATGAAAAGCAAAATATAGAAAAGTCCGGTCAAGACTACATAAATTGCAAGAAGCTGTAGAATTAAGACATGCAAAGAAACAACTAGACCAAACTTTTTGCAAAACAACCATCGAAGCTAAAAACCGCTTAAGCGCACTTTTTTGAAGAGGACCTGAAGATGTCCGCGGCGTTACGCTGGGCATATGCCTCGGTCACGTCGGCTATCCCTCTTCATGGGGCGGCAGCAAGCAATTGTCGAGCATTTGCGCTCCGTGCGAGTCGTCACGACTTAAAAGTATTTACTACAGGCTCTAATGATAACATACTTTGTGGATTTGAGGCGAACATCCGTGCATCAGATACTAAATACGTGGATAATGGAGAAGAATTAATTACGCATATATCCGTATGTAGTTGAAGTCGTTTTCGCTATTTACAAACTGACACCATTGATACAAAGTATCCCCGAGAACTCGCACTCACTCGACATTACTGATTTATTCTTCTATACTTGCGATGCGGTACCGTAACCAAATTTTGTTCCATTGTGGTTACGCTCAACAACCGATGCAAGCACTCAACGAAAATGAGTATATTATAACACAGAGTGCAAGTCTGGTAGTCCGGTCTCCCATGCAAAATGCAAAAATGATGGCTACCCAAATCCAGATTGCTCCAAGTGCATCTGTCCACATGGATACGATGGTGTTTCATGCAATGAGAGAGTAAGTTGCTGCGCTAAGTAAGTAAATACAACTTACTAACTCTCCTTCAGCCACAAGCAAGATCTTGCGGTAGAACAGAAACGGCTCTGAACAAAAAGAAGACATTCAAGCTAGCAGCCTTGGGATCCGCTTACACAACAGTTCAGAATAAATTCATGGAATGCTACTACTGGATCATGGTTTGCTAAGTCGAACAAAGCCTCTCAAAAACGTTCTTTCATTTGGAGTAATTAAGAATCCGGAAAAGAAGACAGTCAAAGTAACAATCAAAGGCCTCACAGTTGGGCGTGTTGATGATGCTTGCACTTACGGAGGAATTGAAATCAAATCACTAGAAAATCAGCTCTGGAATGGCTACAAGTTTGCGAACATGCGCCAAGTGCAGATTCTTGTCTACATGTATCCATATGTTCCAGAATCTGTGACCCCAAACGTATAGGATTAGTTATCTCTTCGTCCAACAGCATCATTCCCATCATAGCCTACAGCCGTTATAAATCAACCGAATTCGAGGTGGAGTATTACACAGGCAAGTGGTGGCTATTCCCCCCTGCAGATCTCTTTCAGATAGACGAATTTACAGTGTGAGAGTGGACCCAGAAGGACCTCCGTCGTGCTGTAAAACCCGATCAGCTTCTGCAATAAATGTTTCAAGACATTTCAAAATGTATTTCAAGAACATTCTGAGCTTGTTGTTCCGCCAAAAAGAAGCTCGGCATGTCCACTTTACATTGCCATTGATTGTGAGGTTTTAGCAACGTATCGCAGAAAGGATACAGCTTTCAACCGCCTTTTGCTAGAAGGTGTATTACCGAAGAGCAACACTCAGCTCAAGCTGAACTTTCAAGAAAGAGTTCGCAAAGAAAGCATTCTTTTGTTAAGTGACAAAAATTTATTACACGCTCGCGTCCGCCTCGCTTTATGATCGACTGCCTTCGTCTGAAACTAGCCTTTACCTCGCTGTTATGTTATAACAAAATGTGTGATGTTTAGTTTACCGCCTGTTCCATGCCGCTTAAAGTAAGCCCTCAAAGGCATCTCGCTTACCTGGAGTAATCCGCTGCGCTGATTTCGGGTACCCACCTTGGAAAGCGAAAATAGCTAAAATGAGCATTCTCCTAAACCATCATTAGTTTCGTACATAGACGAGTGGATGCAAAGCCCGCCATGGCGAAGACGTAAAGTCCTTGCTGGATCCTTACGGTTATAGCATTGCTGTATGCGCGCTCCGACGGTAGAAGAGAAATCGCAAGGTACAGTCTTTTCAACACGGAGTAGGCGAAATGTTCCAAGTGGAGTAGCCGCCACTGGCTCAGCGAGATAGATTAGAATGAAGGGACGCAGACTGCAAAGCGGCGAGAATCGTTGCGAAGCGAACACCCGCCGTCCAATTTCCACGGAGTTGGAACGTACTATAAGCGGAGTCCGGGAAGGGAGCCGTAAGAGAAGATCGAAGCGCTATCTTTCGCATTGCATCGGGGGACTTGTTCAACCGATTTGCTGCACCTTCTATCAAATTTATTAATTCTCTACTTCACTGAAAATGAATCATTATGAGCCGCTAACAAAGTATTTCCACTATTTCGCGCGAACAATAGCAGTAAAGC
Organism: Cylicocyclus nassatus; assembly: GCA_958299035.1. Classification (NCBI taxonomy): domain Eukaryota; kingdom Metazoa; phylum Nematoda; class Chromadorea; order Rhabditida; family Strongylidae; genus Cylicocyclus; species Cylicocyclus nassatus. The sequence continues at coordinate 82,711,689 of CATQJL010000112.1, forward strand.
TAATTTTAATTTCACCGAGGGAAGGATGTTATGTTTCAAAGCGAGTCGAGTTGAAGGCAGAGGAACCCGTGCAGCACAGCAAATGGGGAGGGGAGGGCTCTGAGCAGAAGATACAAGAAAGCCGGATTTTCCAAGTGTGATTCTGGAAAAGACGACACCTCTCCTTCTTCGCATACGATCCCGTGCCGGACTCAAAGGCAAAGGCTTGGCAGAATGACAACTATGGGATATTCATCGTACTCGGATCCCCTGGACGAGCAATGTCCAAGACTGTGCTTTGCAGCTTCAAAAGGTATTTCCGCTTTTCCAGATGAAAAGTGCCATTAGGTAGACGGCATAAGCTTGCCTTTTAGAGCACGATTGACTCGTGAGTTGAAACACACTACTAATCTCGGCGGCAATTGGATTACTGGCTCCACCAGTCACTTTCGCGACCCGCCCAAACAGCACTTTTCAAGTCTGAGAAGTCATGCTTTTGATATCTTCAAAAGCTGCAAAGCACAGATTCAGACTCAGCTCGTCCGAGGGATAACATTCTCCCTTTGAGGGCGTGCCCAGGGCGAGACCGGGGAAGCCAGCTAGTTATAAATGATATGAAGTCGCCGACGCTTTAACGAGTTCCTCTGAATTGTTCGCACTAGAATAAGAATCTTACATTGACCTTCCGAGCAGCCGCATCCAATTTCGAGTTTGGGTGGAGCGAACTGCATCCAAATCGGTGCCAGCTTCACTTTAGCACCCGCCTTTTGACTTCACTTACTGGTGGTCTGCACGGGACAACCATGCCAGGTCGCGCATTCCCCGTACTACATTTGCCGAGGCTGTACTTCTTCTCACCTGACTCTTTACAATTCTGCCTCCGCAGTCTGAGAAGTCTTCTTACAATCGCCCCTTTCAAGCAGTGCCTTTGATCCTGCTTTCGCTTCCCCTAGACTGTTTATTTCCAAAATTTGTCTTGACAAATCCAAGTTCGAATCTAATAGGCTCCACTCTTCTGACCGATAACATGGCAAAACATCAAGTCTCAACACGAATGAAAAATACATCAAATTTTCATCAAACGCTTAGACCAGAAATACTGTTGCATGCACAAGATAATGGGAAAAGAACTTAATCTACGCATAGAGCATCTGTTTTTTGGTAATTGGTTGACGGCAGATATGGCAAGAGATCAGCAATGGAGTGCAATCCGAACATGAACATATGTCCGCAGTTGAAGACGATCTAGAATTCATATTTCACTTGATAATCTCGATGGGATGGACATTTAGTGTCGTACACTAGGCCTTGCATCCATGCATATAGTGCATTTGACCGTTTTGAATTATTTACATTGTGACCGGAATGTGTTGAAGGTTTATCTTCTCGTATATCGTACAGAATAGTTGGGAAATCGAGCTATAGTAATAGGATACGTGATAACGCATATGTTGCAATGGGAATAGTTCAGATCTTCTTTTACATAATGGAGGTATATCTAGCTATGCAAAACATGAGCAAGAATGTCGATGACGACATAAATGGTTACAACTAGCAAAAGGCCGTACATACGATATACTTAGGGGCACGGGATTCCTTGATACCAAAATACACTCACAGGGCTATACGCACGCAAGGCAAAACTAGCGAATGACTAACAATAGACAATATAACATAATGCGACTTTTGCGCCAACCAGATTGCTGAGCTTCTTGGTAGCAGGAGGTGAAATGAGGTCCTACCTAACAAATGTGATGAATCGAAAAGATAACAAAGCACAAAAACAAATAGAATCAAAGGATGGCATGAAATTTTCAAAATCCTTAAGCGGCCAATGTATGTTTTAAACGACATAAATGTCTTCCCTCTTCCTGCAAGCATATTGTCTAGTCATTTGTAACTTAATATGCGTAGTGCACACTATACAGCTAACTGACGAACTGCGAAACTAAAGTCTGCTCATTTCCAGTGATTTCCCCTTGTTTCCTTGTTCCTTTTGTTTTAGTTGCTTATATGTTAGTCAGTAAAACACATTCTTACATTTTATTAGGCTAGAAAATGTTTTACTGGGAAGTTACTAGTATAGGTGCCGTCGCCGATAGGGCTTAGTGTGCAATCTCACATATCAAGTTACAAATGACTCGAGATTAACTTTTTGAGAATCTGTACCTTTGCTGACCGCACCGCCTCGAAAGGAGTGTGCGGTAAGCTTCTTCACCCCAAGCCCAGCGTCTCCATAAGCTTTTTGAATTTGCCGGGCTGTAGTCCTTCGTTACTGACGATAGTCCTCTGCAGCTGAAAATGTAATTGGTTGACAAGGTAGGCGGGTAAGCATCGCAGTAATGGTCCTATAACTCGTGAGCCATGCCATTCCGCTTGAAGGCCACTGTGGTTCCTTCTTTTGGACAGTTTTTGAAATTCTGGGTCCGTAGTAATCCACCCTACCTGCCGGCATCTCATGTTCTGAGGTCGCCCTGATGTGGACTTGAGGTCCCCAAAATCTCAAACTACCTCCGGTGACCCCAAGCCAGGCTGATCATCTATTTTTTTGTGTTACGGTCCCATTTTGCTGTCGAAATAGTGTGGGAATTGAAAGGAAATCAAAAAAATGTCGTCGTTTGCCATTTATTTGGGCCGAATCGTCACGATCTATTTTTGTCGAAATTTGAGATGCCATCTAGCTCGCAGCCTGCCGACAGGTCAGAGAGTGCAGGAGATAGTGTGTAATTTGTGGAGTGCGACCTGCCGGCATGTGGACGTGCCCCTACCACGTCCACATGCGGGCGCCTTTGCCGACGGCGTCTGTGAAATTGCGTCGCGCGGCAATATCACACAAATTACGTCCAGCAAAAGAATCAAAAAAATCTACTTTTCACCGAAAAACTATCATTTTTGACATTATATGGGTTTTTCCCATCCAAATTGACGATATGCATGCACAAAAAAGCCTAGTAATATCATGAAACCATAAAGAACGTCATTTTCATTTTGCAATTGCTTCAAATGTCATTTGCAAAGATTTCGTCTCTCGCTCGCTCTTATCAATCAGCTGTTTTTTTTTTCAGGTCAGCGTCTATCACGCATTATATTGATCATGCTCTCATACAGGTGCCACTTAGGCAGCGTTTATATCATTGGTGCCGCAGACAACAAAAACACTAAACGAGTATCCCCGGGTTGGAGTTTTGGTCGAATGGTTAGTGCGGCGGCGTTAGGTTGACGCATGCAGGTTCGAACGTGCGCACTGCATGCGTTTTGCGGCTATCAGCGTCATCAAAATATCATGTGCATATGACTGTGGAGTAAGCTCGAGAAGTACAAAAAAGTGAAAAACTAATGAGAAACGAAAATCTAAGCCAAGATTTAGCTTGCGCCCGAAACACGAACATGCCGCGAGGTTCGCGAACTTGCTGGCATCTTTGATGCCACCTGGTAGGGTAGATTACTACGGGCCCTGATGACTAGCCACCACAGTGATTTTCCTTGATATGACTCCTGAAATCCGAAAATCCGATGCGCTATTTCCCCTAGTCCGAGAAAAGTCGAAAATGCCAAAAAAAAAATCACCGTTACTGCTCTCAGTGACGTTTTCGACTGTGTTCTAAGCGCCCGTGCTGCTACCCGACTAACATCTGCCGATGCTTTAGTTCGATGGCGAACTGGTGGTCCTCTCTGGTCAATCAGCGTACAATCGCATTCTGTATGTCCAGGTCATCTTCCTTGATCGGTCTAAAGAAATGGCTTAGCGCGGCAATATTATATCCTGAGGACCTAGATTTGCCCTTGTCAATGGTAGCCACCTATCCCTGGGCTTCTCTTTAGTAAAATGCTGGTTGAGAAGCTCAAGACAGGTGTTCAACTCTGCCTGAGTGGAGCATACTATGTAGCAGTCATCGATATATCGGCAGCAAAGAAGAGGTTGCCGTTGTAAGATCGGGCTTTCCACTTCAAACATGAACGCGATGTTGGTTGTCCAGATTGTCGAGGTTGTCGAGGTTGTCAGCGTTGCCGCGGTCAGAGACAGCTTAAAGAGAGTGCGAAGCGTGGAGGCTATTATGAAGTCCTACAATGACCGGCAACCTCGGCAGCCTCAGCAACGCCGACAACCTCAGCGACCCTGATAACCTCGGCAACCTCGACAACCGTTGCCGGCAGCCTATGGCCGTTCCCACACGTGGACGATGGTTTCTGCCTGCAAAGCGATTGATGGGGCTGTGTGTTAAGATGCACGATGTATGGTAGTCGTCCGCGCAGGCGGAGCCTACTCGTGCCATAACGTCCTCTGCCCTCTGCTAGCCAATCGATAGACTACCGTACGTCCTCGGCGCGGAGATGCCAGCCCACTACAATTTACCAGTCAGCGACAAGAAGATTGCTACTCACTGTTCAGCTGCCACGTGCAATATCGTATTCCCATTAGCGTCTGCTGCATCTCGTTGAGCACCAAGTGACAGTAGTGCTACCGTAGCGTCCAGTTCCCATCGATAACAGCACACTTCAGTGGTGTGTAGCCATTTTCAGCTACGCTATTCAACTGAATCAGAAAATCTTTGGGACCAGCCTAATTTTTGTCTGCTCAAACAACCTGATCGAAATGATTTTGTGCAGTCATAGCAAAATGGGATGGGCCACCATCGCTTTTGTTCCAATTTGAGATAGCTGCGATTATTTGATTGCCTTCAGTAGCTGACAGAGTGCCATGCAGAAGACGTGAAGCTGATGTATCCACTGGAGGATCATTATATTCTCGAAATACTTGGGAGAGGCAGCCGAATGTACTGTCTGCAAAATTTTGAGTCGGCTGAGATTTTCACAGTCCAATCCGGACTAGGCCAAAATTGCAAAGATCGCGCCATGATGCAACGGCAACAGTACATCTTGTCAGGACCATGTCTGCGTGTCTCTGGCTTTTTCCGAACCAGTCTGCAAAATGCTACGGCAAAGTGGGTGTGCCGTTCAGCATCAATGCTTCGGTCTAATCTGGGTTGGGACTATACTATAAATCTTCATTACAGTGTCCACCTGTGTAAATAGGCAGGAGTCCGACGTTCTATCTTCTTGATTCCAGAAAGGCGTCTGTTTCCCTGGCGCTTCCAAACAGAACAACTGATCATCGCCTTTGAGCTGATCACTAATCGAACTGTTACAAAATGCACCTCCTGACAGAAAAGCCTCTGAACTCCCAAAGAGGATGATTTGGGGTTACCCACTAGCTGCCCGTCGTCCTCCTGTTCAAGCACGGCATGGTCCCCCACTTCGAAATGAATTTTGTACAAAGGTCGAAGTGCTTGAGCATGCCAACAACATCGACAGCCATCTAAACACCTAGTTCCTAATTTAAGTCATCTCTTCCCACATTCTTCTTTCCTGTCACTTTCAATCATCTAGAAATCACCTACCAGCTGACTCTCGCTGTAAATCCCATATTCGTCACTTCTAGACCAAAGATAAAATCGAACAACGACGGTTTGCCAGTCATCCGACATATCTGTTATGCTTCCGATTCTGCCTAAGGTCTGAAAACGCAGATTTTCCGCGAACTTTGCATCAGCACTACCGACATCATAAATTGAGTCCCACGACAGGTGCGAGTACTCATGAAGTTTTTCAGCATGTCTAGCCCATTCTTATTACGTAAACTCTTTGACCAACTTGCAGCTAGCTCATTTCGTAGATGAATGCAAAATGGGAAGTTTTTGATTACCATCAGGGCTAGTGCCGTGTCAAAACATGACATCAAAAAAATCGTGTTATCAACATCTTTATCACCACAAATTAGCCAACAAAAAGAGCAGCTGAAGTCCTTTTCACTATTCTGGGCATGAAACCAAGTTTTCCGAAGATTTTGCGTATTTCAAACTTGGCTTATCTCGATGGATATGCAAATGAGACTGCACACAGTCTGTGTCAGTTACATATTCATTTTGCGTAGGAACTACGCATGCGCAACGCGAAAGCCTTGCGCCATGGCCAAAGGCTATCTTTCGCGCATGGCCTTGCCAGTGACAATCCGAGGAAATCCTTTTAGGGACAAGGTGATGACAAAAACTTTTCCCTGGTTACCACGTACTCCAATCTTTTTTTTTTTTGGATGCTTCCCAAAACTTTTCCGCGCCCATACTTTCACTTGCGCAATTTTATCATACATGCAAATAGTCTCAAAAATCTTGCAACCCATTCTCAGGTATGGGAGGAACGCGCAATTTCTTCGGTCCTCCACTGGCTCTTCAGGATAGAACACAACCTTACAAGAGGCAGGCTTCTTATTCAAACACGGAGTTCCCAATGTTTGGTGATGCCTCCACTCCGACGTTATATTTGACATATTTAGATACAACTAATTTTTCAGTAATGTTCCAGTGAGGATTTCTTTTTCAAGACGACGACCTAAAGTCTACTTTTCGGAAAAGCGCAACTAACCTTCTATTCAGCTGGCTTGGCAGCTGGAAGGCGGAGCTTTGTGTCCTAATCGAAGCTTCTCGCGCCCGTGGCGCAGTCTGCGTCTCTGTCGCGCGCGTGCTCTTGATCATTATCTAGCCTTCAAAGGCACCGTCCACCCAGATTTTCAACTTCCACGTTTTTGTCGTTTTAGGGCCTTTTTATGTCCCTGATTTCAAATGTGAGGTCGAGAATGCTCGAAAACCCCGGCAATCCCCGTTCCGGAGAACCCACAGGCCGCTTTCCGGAACGGTGATTGGATGGGCGCTCACAAATGGGCGCGAATGGATGGGGGAGGGCGGAGTTGGATGGAGGTCCTTGTGCATATTTGCTATTCCAAGCGATTTTCTCGCTTCCGAAGCAGCATTTTGCGCCGCAACTTGGGCATTGGATTGATAGAGGGCCCTACTATTATATGCTGCCAAAAGCTCAATACCCTCACTTAGGACGGACAGTGCCTTTAAGCTACGACGCCTCGCCTTTTAATCGCCAATTCAGCTTAATCAGGGTACATTGGCTAAGCGGCGCGAACGGGCGCGGACATCGAGCTGTACCCGTAAAAATCGGCAACTTTGCGGCTTTTGTTCGCCAGCAAGCCAGCAGACTTTTTGTCTTCTTTCCTGATAAAATGAAAGGAAAACTTTTGGAACCGGTGAGGTCGTCCATGGGATGGCGCGATCAACCACTAATCGGGCTCTGTGTGGCCTCTTCTGACTTAAATTAGTGTTTAGTCACTGAAAAAAACTTTTTGCAATCATTCTTCTCATCTTCCTCCCACGTATGATGGTCTGACTTGGTAGAAATTTTTATGCCATTCATTCAGACCAATCAGACAGTAAACTTGTTTGTGACAAAGTAAATCAAGTATAACAGAAAGGCAAAAAAAACTTGTGCTATTCAACCTATTCTACAAAACGCTAATTATCATATTAAATCAAGGGAATTATCAGCGAAGAAATCTTTATGGTAGTAATCTCTGACTATTGGATTCATAAGTAAAAACCCCTTTTCTTCTGCAAGAGAGACCAAAGCTCCAGGAGGGATTCCGCAAAACATCTGACATAGGAGAGGTGCGGCTACGGTAGGTAGCCTTAACTCCAATTGAACATACTTGAGTGGGTTCTTTATCTCCAAGCCTTGTTTCCTCGTCGGGCATTTTATATCCCCTAATGTAACGTGATAGAAATTTCATAACTAAACGTTCCCAGGACAAAAACTATTCTATTGCCACAGGTGCGCCCATTTTGCAGAAGAGAAACATATCAATTTTATATCTAAAAATTTACCATAGAACGCACTTGATGTTTGCACAAGGCTTATATTTCTTTTCTGCATTCAACAGATTGTTTGAATGCATGGTTGTTGAGACTCACTGCTGACTGCTTAGTTACGAACGATGTTACTGTGCATGAAATCTAGCAGCAATTTCCATGATGAATTTAATAAAATGGTCAAAAATTATAGAAAATAAAGTATCCTCGTGTTATGCTGTTTTTTGGATTGATAGCATGCCGAAGTGCTGAATAAATAAATAAATAAATAAATAAATAAATAAATAAATAAATAACTTGATGATGATTGCGAAGCCTCTTGTGTAGGCAGAAGCTCCACTGAATTCCATCGCATATGTAAGCAACAAGAAGAAATTTCAAAAATGAGTATTATTGGACATAGTCTCACGACTTAGAGAATCGCGCGCAGTTACAGCGTTTGCAGCATGTGCACTGGAAAGACAGAAACGCGCTGCCTAAAATATATTTAAGGCACCGCTGTCTATTACAAAATTCCTACCATGCGCCGCAACTATTATAGCTTCAGATGGAAACTGATATCGGAGTTGTTGAAGATGAGCCTGATAACTGATTGATTCACCCAATTCATCATGAGGACCGGCACACGTCCTCGCACCAATGAACAAGACGTTTTGCACTCACAAACAATTTCTTTCTTTCGTGTAAATAATGGAAATCGCAAGCGCACGTTTATGGAGTAGATCCAATAAATAGTCATTCATGACTAGAATTTTCCTGGGGGGGGGGGGATCTCAGCAAGATTGAGGGAGATGTTGACAGCGTGACTGTTTTGTTGACAGGTCAACAATAAGCTCGCATACATCAAACTACGCTACCTAGTACCCGATGTTGACAGCTACACAGTGACGTCGATGACATCTTGTTATAGATCGGCACTTTTCTCCACTTACAATTCCTGGACATAAGCTTGCAGTTTGGTTAATGTTCCCAAGATTGGCATGTAGCTGATAGAAACAATCCCTTCTCAAAGGCAACAATGTCAAGCTGGTTGCTCTGTGTTGGCAGCTTCACAAACATGCGGGCTCGAACGTGATCTCTTTCGCCGAATGTTGGAAGACATACGATTAAAAACATTTCGCGGGTATTTCCATAGCTGCTCCTGATTTCTACAAGTCATATGCTCTATATCTGATCATGATCGTGCGTATAAAAGTTCGAGCAGTTTCATGCAGGTCAGAAACGTTTACATCTCCTGTGACTCCCTCCACTTGTCTAATAACTTATTTCTTCAGGATGGGGGCACTCTGCCTCCTACTTCTAGTCGCTTGCGTGAACGCCAGTTTGCTTAACTGGGAAAAAGTGAGAAAGCTCAAAAAGACACTTTCTAAACTGGAGGCGGTGAGAATGCAACAGACGTAATGTCGAAACATAAGAACATCAGCACCTAGATGTGGATCGTTTAATGGCAATTCGTGATAGGCTTGCAAGTCACCTTAAGGTGCCAAAGCTTAGCCCTCAACAGCAAACTCTACTGGATCAGAAACTCAAGGTAACGCTCTGCAAGACGCTGAACTCTGTTAAAAGTTCTTTTTCAGTCGATAAGACCGGCTAAGGTGGCCAAAAGTGACACGATTACAGAAGTAAACGAGGAAAATGGATTGTCGGAGATTCTTTATCAAGGAGATATAGTTTTGACTGAGTAATGATCATTAGCCAAGTAGCGCAAAGCTACTGCAGCAAAATTTTACAGAGAGCAAGCCGAAGAGTTGATAAAGGAGCTAGGTGCTGCAACAAAGGCTATTGCTCGAAAAGGTGCAAAATTTTGGCACGACAACACATGTATTGACATGATTGAAAAAAGCAGTGGTGTGTTAGCATCAATGAGAAAGATCCCGACCATAAGTGAAAATTATTGCATTTAGCTAGTGCACGAGTAGTAATCTATGAAGGCACGGGATGCAGTTCTAACATCGGACACTTGAATCGATTGCAAAATCTTTCTCTAAACAATCCCGGATGTACAATGGTATGTTTTTTGAGATTATAGAGCAGCCTGGAAAGATCAGTAGCAGTGACGCAGCTGGTAAAAGAAAACGTTTCAATTTAAAAGTAGCAGTAAGCGATGCAGCAAGACGAACTGCTAAGTAATGTGGAGGTTTCTGATTTTTCCCCCTTTTTTTCTCTGTGTCTTTAACTTTTTTCTGAGTAAATCTTGATCATGTACCGCGCTACCCTCAATATTTTCTTAGTACTGGAAAGCTTCGCACGAGCTTGCTCACGCATTGGGTTTGCATCATGTTCAAACGAGATACGACCGCGACAATTATCTCAAGGTTGATGTTAAAAACATCGGAATAATAGATATGAATATTTGGCAATTGAATTTGTAAGAAATCCTCCCCATCCGGTAAAATTCTTAACTCTTCGGGGATGCTGTTCATTTCTGTTCAAGTCTTCTGACCCAAAGGTCATAACGAATTATGCCGAAAAACCATTCAACAATCTATTTTATATTTTTTACGAACTTACTCCACGATATTGCTTTCAATTTAATTTTGTAATCATTCCATTAATTTATTTATTTAACTTTTTTTGTTTTTGTATATTTTTTGTAATATATATTACTAATAAGCTACAAATTTTCCGCTGTGTTGCTCTCTATGAAAAGATATGATTTCCCTGAAAAATGCCAAAATAAATTGAATTTGCCCTTTTGTATTGCTTGCTCAAAAATCATAACTTTTCGTAGAGGCGCTCAATCAGCGTAAACTTTGCGCAATTAGGAAGAGCTGGTGAAATAACCTACAATACCTACTGCTCCGATTTTTGTTGCAAGTTTCCGATTTTTTATGACCCTACACAGAAAATTCAAATTTTGACCAGTTTTCTTCTATCGCTCCTATCTGTGCAATATATGATCATTAGTTAGCAGCTAAGAAGTCATTATAAAGAGCATGACTTACTCTTTCATATGAAAATAAACGTAGTCAAATCGGTTCAAAAAATTGGAAGTTATGAATTTTTGAAAATGGTGCCAAAGAACTTTCGGGCCAACCTAATAATATGCGGCAGTAGCTCGATCTTTGAGGGAATTCTCGCACCTCAGCGCGAGAGGTGCGAGGCTGCTGCGAAAATCTCTCTGCGAGAGATTGCGGACGACGAGAGCGCGCTTACGGTAGCTCAGCCGCGGCGTTGGTGCCAGCTCTGGCGGCTGGCTGCGGCACCAGGCGGCTGCCTGGGTAACACTTGCTACGCACCCACTTATAACATCCCTTATGACTTTGGTAGCAGAATGCACTAAGGAGCATACGAGTAGGCGCATCGTCATAAATATCGTTGAACGAAACAAGTTCAATTTTCAGTTTTGCTAAAGACTCGTCCATGCCATCGATGATTCCTAACGATAAAAATTACCTCCACTCAATGGGTTCACCTTTTATGTCCTTTTATGACATTCTTCTTATGAACACACACTACGGATGCCTTGGTGAGTCGAAAGCAATTCAGTAGCTTGTCTCCCGGACTCCATCAACAACAGCAATAAGGTCCAAAAGCAATAGTGAACAAAATCTGATTAGCAATTTTTGTGAACATGAATAGAACATCTGCACATTTTTATACAGGATATATGAATAATGGAGAAGAATTACCGTTAGCATTATCTTAGCATCATTTATGTATCCGTTTACGTAGTTGTAGTCCTATGTGTTACAAAAGAACACCATCACGATATAAAGTATCCCCGAGAGAGACTCGTAATCACTCCACACCACTGATTTATCCTTCTATACTTGTAATGCGGGCACGAGAACCAAATTTTGTCCCACCGTAGTTAACAGTGGAACAAAATTACACAAACCGATTAACAACCGCTGCAAGCACTCATTGAAAAGGAGTATGTTATAACACAGAGAAGTGCAAGTCTGTTAGCTCCGCTGCCAAATGCAAGAATGGTGGCTACCCAAATCCTCGAGATTGCTCCAAATGTATCTGTCCACGTGGATACGGTGGTGTTTCATGCAACGAAAAAGTTGCTGCGCTAAGTAAGTAAATACGACTTACTAACTTTTCTTCAGCCGCAAGCAAAGTATTGCGGTAGAACAGAAACGGTTCTGCTCCAAAAAAAAGACATTCAAGCTAGTTATGGGATACGATGACACAACAAAACATGATGACTTCAAGGAATGCTACTACTGGATCAAGGTTTGTAAGTCGAACAAAGCCTCTCAAAAATTTTCTTCTATTTGGAGGAATTAAGAATCCGGAAAAGAAGACAGTCAAATTAACAATCAAAAGCCTCAAAGTTGGGTCCGTTAATGTTGCTTGCAATTACGGAGGAATTGAAATCAAATCACAAAAAAATCAGCTAATGAGTGGCTACAGGTTTGCGGACATGCGCCAGAATCCAGTTCCTTGTCTCCTTGTAACCATATATTCCAGATTCTGTGACTCAAATGAAAATAAAGGAAAGGTTATCTCCTCGTCCAGCAGCATCATTCCCGTCATAGCCTACATCTTTACAAAGCAACCGAATTCGAGTTGGAGTATCGCACAGGCAAGTAGTGGCTATACCCACCCTGCAGATCTCTTCCGGATAGACGTACAGCGTGAGAGTAAACTACAAGGATTTTCCTCGTGCTCTAAAACCCAATCAGCTTCTGCAATAAATGTATCAAGACATTGAAAGTGTATTCTAAAAAAAATCTGGAGCTTGTTGTTCCGCCTAATTAATGCCTTAGGCATGTCCACTATACAATAACATTGCGAGATTTAAGCAACTTCTCGTAGAAAAGTTACAATTTTTGACTCCTTTTGCTAGAAGGTGTATTACCGAAGAGAGACACTCATAACTAGCTGAATTTTCATTTCATTTCATTTCATTCATACGAGACGTCCCCCAAATCAAAAACATCAAAGTGTTAGTCACATGAAAACACAAAGTAACAAAAAATACCAAGTCATCCCAAGCCCATTCCAGGCGATATAAAGTAATACTATAGCGATAATGTGAAGAGCTTGCATGACATGTTTTGGGGATGCCCGCGCGTAATCCCGCGCTTGCATTAACTCTAAGAAGAAGTACCCATGCCCCCGCGTTTGCCAGCAAAGAACGATCTTTATATATTTATGAAAGCAAGCCGGAAGTTCGGCTGGCGGGTTACTGGCAAGCCCCACCCAACACGGCTTGCTGAACTGCCCTGTTACAGCAAACTGTTCTATTTCTACCGTCTATTCTACCTTATCTTGCATATTGCTTGTGATGATGATGATGACAATGATTATGATTGTGATGACGCGCATGATGCAAGATGAGGTAGAACAGACGTTGCAAATAAAACGGAGTTTCGTAACAGGGCAGGCAGGACGAAAAATCGAACATAATCACTAAACATTCTTCAAAGCAGGGGTGAAAAGTCCACAATATCGGCCCGTATTGAGCATAATCCTGCACCTCACCTTAATCTAGATCTTAAACTCCTCTGCACCAACATATGTTCGCCGCCTGAAAAGAAAAGAAGGCGAGAAATGAGAAGAAAAACAAAAAAATCTCACCTATCCAGCCTAAATCGAGTACGACCCAGTGACATACGACTTGCGCGGCGCAATGGCCGTACGCACGTCCGACTCTCGCGATCCTGCAGGCCCCTATAGACCCCCTTTTCCGCTCCGAACTTCAGACATCGATTAGGTAAGGGGTCTACTTTTACATGACTACGGGAGCCAGATACCTCCAGTCTGGTGGGACACGCCTTTAAGCAAAGGTAGTTAGAGTTAGCAAGCTGTATCGAACTAGACATAAGTTGTCTGCTAGTGGGCTCGAAACTACATGATTTTCAAATTAGTAGAATAACAAGTCTAGCAAAGCAGAGAAGTGCACATGGCTGGCAAGAAAGAGCATGAACTAGCATGAAGCAACTGGTAAGCGATTTCTACCCGCAAAGACAGAAATCATTCAAGTTCCTTTTCTTGATTTCACGTTTGATGTACTATTTTCACAGGCTAAAAGTTCTTTGGGTTGTTTTTCCAACATTCTCGATGCATGAACAAAAAACTCATTTTCAAACAAGGTACAAAACCGATTCCGCCCACCGCTTGTTGGTAAATAAATAGAAAATCCACTAGTCCTTCCATAACTGGGCTGGAATACCCAGTATTTAGAAGGTCTCAGCGTAGTTTCGCCTGTGTAAATCCTGATTGCAAGTGTACAAATCGTGAATGACTCTTCGATGTGAGAGTTATTCAAGATTTAGTGTTTTAAAACGATCGTCATTATGTGGAAGCAAACGTAGATATGCTGGGTTAGGAAAACAACGGTAAAAGAGAAGTTTGGTAAGAACTCTCTGAACGTTTTCCAGGCTATCTTTGTGCTTCCAAGAGAATGGCTCCATACAGGACATGCATATTCCAAAACAGGAATTACGAATGCTTTGTTAAGTTTCAAGAGTATTTGGAATTAGTGAACGGAAGCGACTTGTAAATCCGGTCTGATAGAGTTCCACAATCTTTCACGGAACTTTTATTGGCTAGAGTCTTCAGCAGATTCATAATGCATTTCATCTTGAGCACCAGCGTGAAACATAACGCTTTTGTTCACATTCACTGAGATGTCCCAACATGAGCACCAATCGACCATGAGGTCAATGACCCGTTATAAGGCATCTTTAACAATTGTGCGGTTTTCGATGTTGTAAGCGCCGTAGATTTTTATGTCGTCGGCGTAACACAACACATGAACATCAGGATGAGTTCTCAGTATTCTACCGCTTTATGAATAATGAAAAGAAGGGGTGAGAGAGCACCTTCCGAGGAAGCCCGCTCATGCATGGAAGAGATCAGAATGTTCTTTGCCAACACGAACAGTCATATATCTCGAGTGAAGATGAGACCTAAGCATTTTTAATAGGTTTCATCTAATTCCATAATGCTCCAGCATATAGAGTCACATGACTTATGCGGTCGAAAGCTTTAGTTAAATCGAAATATATCACATCACACCAAGTACAGCCTCGATCCGGTCATGGCTACAATCGATCAGCTGTGTTACAGTGGAAACCAAGGGGGAAGTTTGTCACGGAGTATTTTCTCAAGGATTTTACATGGCATAAAGTTTATACTTATAAGTCTAAACTCTGTCACAGATCGAGGTTTTGGAACTTTCTAAACCGCTGTAACGATAGCTTCTTTCCAAATCTCTAGTATTTGCCCACATAGGAGAGAAATGGTGAAGATATGGGAAAGCAGTTTAGAAAGTATAGAAAGTTTTTTGGCGCAACATTTGTGAACAATTTGTGGTATGCCGTCAACAAGCTCAAAAATTGACTTTTAGTCTTCTGAGGAAGCTTTCAACCACATAAGGCGTGATCATGGGGTTAGAACATGTATAGTTCAGAGATGGACCCAATGCTATCATGTTTGAGTTGGCCAAGGAAAATGCACTTGAAAAATATTCAGCTAAAGCTTGCGCTTTGCACTGATTAGTTAAGCAAGTATTATCCAACGCGTCTTTCAAGGTACTATAATTTATAGTATGCGTCTTATGATAGATGTAAGAAAAGAGTTTTTGGAATGTTTAGACGATGCTAGGCGCTCTTCGTGATTTGCCAAAAACTTTCTGAGATGAAAAGCAATATCCGAGCACACTTTCCTATACAATGAACCGTTGTAATAAAACGTGTTGAAAAGTCTTTCTTTTTGTAAGAGGAGTGACTGGATGTGTCTGGGGTACCTCACATCAGGTGTACAATATTCTTGACATTAAGTGGAGTACATCTTGACGAAAGATTATACATGGTGCAGCAGAATCTATAGTATATATCGGATGGGTCTTAGTATAAGTTAAACATTGCTTCCCAATCGATGCCACTTAGCTCACTTTTCATAGACTCAAAATCGATCTCGGAAAAAATTGGGTATGGGATGAGGTCACTTTTTGGGACGATAGAGTTGTATTAAAATTCAATCATATTGTGGTCAAGATGCAAAGGGCGGTTTGACGGATAAATATCTGACTGACTGAAAGTTGGCTAGAACAAGGTCTAAGATGACATCGCCTCGCATTTAGAGCTTGGTTCGTTAGGTTCAACCTCGTAGTTTAGATAACAAGCATGGTTGGTAGAGTAAGAGCTGGGCCCATGTATGTAACAGTTATTAGCATTGATAAACTGCAGCGGTTGATGAAGGCAAGTTCTGGAGTTGAGCGTACCGATCCGCAGCGTTCTCGGTTCCCCTCCCCCTTTACAGTCTCATGTATCTGTTATATATCGGTTGGCAACCGTTATAAGATCGTTCTCAGCTACGCTGATTGTAGAGATATGTCAACATCTGCATAATGCCACCGTGGGATATGGTTCCCTCCATGAAGGACTTTTTGAGAGTTTGTCCTGACAAAATTTGTTCGTCTTTTTCAGGGACATTGGATTCGAGTGTCCAAACAATTAACAGAAGCAGAGCCTCTTGTAAAGATAGGATCTAAGAATCTTCACAGAGAAGAGCCGACTGTCTTGTAATCCTGGTTATAGTCATCTGAATCTGGGTCCACGACCCTCAGGGAGAATATTGGCTTATGAGGAAACGCTTTATATGACTCGTAAATTTGTTGTGTCCAAAACTACCCTTCGGATCTGGTAATTGTCGAGACGAGGAAGGAGATAATGTAAAAAAATGAGTCATTTGAAAAATTGATTAGAAAAATCGCCTTTACCTCCAAACGCCTACTCAGATATTACCACTCGCTGCTACCAGTAAGAGCTGGGCCCACGTATGTAACAGTTATTAGCATTGATAAACAGCAGCGGTTGATGAAGGCGAGTTCTGGAGTTGAGCGCACCGCTCCGCAGCGTTCTCGGGGTCCCCCCTCTACAGTCTCATGTATCTGTCATATAATATATCGGTTGGCAACCGTTATCAGATCGTTCTCAGCTATGCTGATTGTAGAGATATGTCAACTCTGCATATGCCACCGTGGGATATCGTTCTCTCTTACAGTAGATATCAATCGAAATAAGTTCGAAGTTTTCCTGGATATTCACTTCATTTGTGTCACAAAGGAGAATTGGTTTTATCAGAATGCAAATACCGCCACCCTTCTTCCCCGCGCGATCACAATGGAAGATCACATACGGTAGATCAGAAAGAATTTGGCATCGCTCACCTTGAGCGACAACCAGGTTTCAGTGATAAAAAGAATGTCAGGCGAGAAAGCAATCAAAAAAATAATGCAAGTGGCTCAGTTCATGAATTGTCAAGGAACAATTCGCAAAGGAAGCATAACAAACACTCTTTTGTTTACCGACGACAAAAATTCATTACACGCTCGCGTCGCCTCTTTTCATGACCGACTGCCTTCGTCTGGGACTAGTCTTTACCTCGTTGTTATATTATTAGGTTGGCACAAGTAATGCAACTTTTTATATAACTTTTGTCTATTTAAACGTAGCATATTCATTTTTTGGCAAGTTAAGGAATATGATGTAAGCTTCTAATGCACACATTTTTGCCAAATTTTACCACCTTATGTGAGGATTACGGTAGGTTTATTTACGGTACTATGGGAAAAATTTTAGAATGCATCAAATTTTGCTGAAACTTGGCCTGTAGGGCTTATTTGACATACTGATCACAAAAATGAGATCCTTTTCGCATGAAAAGGCCTCGTTCGTGAGATCAAATGATGAGTTTCATTTTAGCGACAAATGAATATGATATTCATGTTTACCGCATAGGATTACCTTATAGGGCAAAGTTATAGCGAATTCTGACTTTTCGCATCTTAGTTATTGACAAATTTCCTTCAAAACTTGACGCATTTGACTTGTTCAACTTCTCAAAGGCGCCCCACTTTAATTTGTGTTTAAATTTCATTTCTTGTTCACTGATTCCAATGTGCCAACATCCAGCTATTTGCTGCCTGTAATTGCTTTTTCATATGTTCAAATCAGGTTTGGTAGGGCTTCATGTTTGCCAAAAAATCGTGAAACCTCGATTTTCAGCAGTTTTCAAAAAATGCTTGGATTTTTTGTACTACGTTATCAAAAATCAGACGGTTTGCGCAGACTTGCAGCTTACATCACGATCTACATGATGCCACAAAATGAGATTGCTACATAAAATAGGAAAAAAGTTAAGGGAAAAGTTGCAAAACTTATGTGCCAACCTAATAATAACAATACTATATTGTCCACTCCATGTAGCTGAAAGAAAGCCCTCAAAGGCAGTGGCTCGTCAATGAATAACATAACTTTGTCTGACCAAAGAAACGAAAATGAGCTGGAGTGCTTTCAACTTCATTCAAGTTTCGTTCAACATTTCTTATTTCAAAAATTTTGTCTATTCTCATTTAAAGTTGAGAGTAAAGCTGTTTTTTTCTGTTTTTTTGAATGGAATTATGAGTAGTGCTTTTTTGGAGTTTTCCTCGTCATTTGAGTTCTAGAACTCGGCCAGAGGCTTGATTTACTGAAGATGAATAATTGCTTTTTTCTTTGTGCCTTTGTCTAGACGATAGAAGAAATTTCTGCTTTTAGCCCTAAATCCAGGATGTCCCAAAAAATGTTAACATTGTTTAATCGTTTATAACTCCCTTGCTTTCATGTCTTTCGCCGAGCATGAGGCACCATTCTGTAGAGGAGGTTCAACTTAGAGTAGTATGAAGCAAATCACCGTTCGCTCTTCCTTACTGCAGGCTTACGGAGGGAATTTCGACAAAGATTTTGGGCCATTAAAGGCTTTCCTGCCTCAAAACAGAGCCAAACAAGCCAAAATCTCTTGTATTATGGTAATGGAAGTCGCTGATTTTATATATAAAACTTCCTTTTTACTAAGCTGCTTCTCTTTCAAGTCATCTTAGGTGAACTGTAAGAACTGACATCCCAGCATGTGTCAAAAATGTGATTACACCGTAAAAAAAGTGAAAACACTTCTAGGAAGTTGTGTAAGGGAATCGCGTGCGCGAAAACCCTAGTACACAATCTTTCAGAATTTTGAAAAATATTTTGTCAAATGGCATATTTGACAACGGTTCCGCATGCTGTAACTTCTTATCGTAATCCTACAGTAATGAAGGGCAATGGTGATTCGCTCCATACCATAAATCTAAGTTGAACCTCTCCCTACAGAATGGTGCCTCATGCACGGCGAAAAAAATGGAAGCAAGGGAGTTATTAACGAACAAACACTGTTAATATTTTTTTGGTACGCCCTGTAAAATTTACGAATTGCACTGCCATACTGTAAAACATCGTGTGACAATCACATGTGATTTGTGATTTCTTTTTTGATATCTACGGGGTCATTTTTTTTCTTGGCTTGCTCACAGTTTCCACAACTTTGTTCACAGGCGAACCATTGTCTAGGTTCTTCTTAACTCGATAAGATTTTATATGGCGCTTGGTTTCTTAGTCTGTATTTTGCCTCCAAATTGAAGAAAGTTTGTTTTAGACGCGTAGCGCAGAGGTTCTAGGCGCCGCTATGACCTTCGAGGTCAGAGTTCGATCCCCGTCTCAGTGCCAGCCAAGTCGTTTTGCTCTTCATATGGGAATTTGGTACCATTGCAATTTTATGACCTGATAATTGTTTGTAGCCTTTCACCAAATATATACTCAATGTTATCAGCGCTTTCTTACCATAGTTAGATAAAATCAACGAGTTCGCAAATTTCACCGCGTCTATTGCTTATGAGACTACTTTCGTAAAAGATGCTTACGTAGTGGAAAAGAGAGGAGGTGGAGAAACTCACCCCTCTCATCGTGTTACAAAATGCGCAATGCACCTATTATAGAGCTAGTTACAGCGTAGACGACGTATCTGAAGACTGATATCAGTTTTGAAGAATGGAAGGAAGTGCTAGCGGTTTTTATTAGGGTGAACGGTAAAAAATGGGACAGCTTGATTTTCATTACATTTTACAATTTTTTGTTTTTGGCAACAGCAAGTAAGCAGCAATTTAAACGTCGCTCACATGGGCGACCTTCGCTTATTATTCTGACAACGCGTTAACGCTCCTCTTCCACTACCCTACACGTGGCGCCGTGAAGAACTCGAACAGGGTTTTTTGGGCAATCCTCAATCTTGCGCTGTTATACCGTAAAGTCGTAAAGCAAATGACATACCATTCGAAAGAGCTCTTCGTGCTCTTTCGAGTGATGCGTTAAATGCATGAGATTTCCTTTCAATTTCAGAAAAAAATCGAAAAAACCTGAAAAATAGCTATTTTTGGCGCAACAAAAGATTAAAAAATCATGTTTTGCCCTATATTTTTCGAAGATAGATAAAATCTGAAGTAAACTGCATATGGATGGATAGAGCGTAAAAAGCTCTATCAGATGATACCTAGAAACCGTGCGTTTACCTGCAAAGAATTGAATAACGCGTATCTTTGTTCTCGAAGCTGTTAATGGGCATATCTCCTGACATTGAGAGTTAAAGCCACCAAGCCGTCGTGGGTTTGGTAACTGTCCCACCACTCACTCCAGCAGTGGTACTTTGGGTGGTCTCACATGTTTCACTGCTCCGATACTGCTTAAACTTCATAATTTCTCGAATAACTAACTTTGCATTTTAGCAATTATAAAAATTATCAATTATTTAAATGACCTTATATAGGTGCTATCTGAAAGAGAATAATTTATTCTAATATCCATCAAAATTGGAAAGTTCAGTCACCTTTATTCCTTGAGAAATCTGCAATTATTCTCAAGGTGTCCCATTTTTTACCGTTCACCCTAATACGACCAAATACATGGCCTTACAACCTCCTATGGATATTTTGTACTTTTTGTGCAATTGCACAATGCACACAGTACAAGCTATAGTCTCCTCGCTGTAAGTAGGGCGCATGATGAAGATCACTGGTTTACTTTTTTGCCAGAATCCTTTTCTCTTCACATCTGATCTGCTATAAATTTGATGAAAAACTCTTTGTATTGATTTTCTGAACCGAATCACATGTGATGCTCGTCTTCAAGCCTGCGTCATTTCTTAAGGAAAAAAATTGTAAGAGTCTGTCTGATCAGCTGAGGTCTCGTTCATCGTTTGCACACTCTTTGGTCTAACCAACCTCTGTTCCGAGTTGTTCTGGAAGACTCTTGGCCATCTTTCACATCTGTTTCAAAGATTTTAAAGATGACTATAAAGGTCTGCGTCATCAGCAAATGTGGCCCACGTCATTTTTTTGATTTTTTCTATATCCTTTACTATGATATCTAACAAGGGAAGTTCACTTAGTCGAAGTGGCGATTCGGAAGGAGATCTATACCAGTGGATAGAGCTTAAAAAGCTGATCTCAGATATACCTTCTATATCTGCGATGCGTTGTTCTGAAAAAAGTTATGTGCTTTTCTAAAGCCAAATTTTTTGAGTCGCAAAATTATAATAATCTCTACACAAAAGTGTGCAAGCTTAAGCAAATAACCTAGTAACATTGTAGGTCTAATTCGAGTCCATCCGAACGTTTTCGAATGTCTTCCTACCATATTGTTTATGCACAGGCCGTCATATCCTTCCTAGATCACACTTCCATTATATATACAAAAAAAAACCATAACCTCCATCTAGAAAAGCGCGTTGCAGATATTGAAGATATATTTGAGAACATCGTTTTACGTTCTATTCATCGGTTGTTTCCAAAAAGTTTCCGACGCGACGCGTTTTTCTAGATGGAGATTATGGGGCTTTTTTGTATACATAATGAAATTGTGATCTAGGAATGAAATGACGACCTGTGGTTGAACAACATGGTCGAAAAACACTCGAAAGCGTTCGGGTGAGCTCGAATAAGACCTACAATGCTTACTAGGTGGTTTGCTCAAGCTTGCACACTTCTGTGTAACGATTATCATGATTTTGCGACTCAAAATGCACGAAAATTAAGGTTTAGAAAAGCTCATAACTTTTTTCAGAACAACGCATCGCAGATATAGAAGGTATATCTGAGATCAGCTTTATAAGCTCTTTCCACAGGTATAGATCTCCTTCCGAATCGCCACTTCGACTAAGTGAACTTCCCTTGTAAGTGACACTCTGATCTAAATCCTCAGCTATTATTTTTTCGTTCTGATAAGCCTCCAGTTGAACTCTGCTTTTCTAGAAATTTCTTAGAGTCATTTTCTCCCCCTTTCCTGGAAATTAGTCAGGTGACTTTTCTATTCGTGTCCATTCTTATTCTGATATTGAGCAAGTTGAAGGAAATTTCTAGATTCAAATTCAAACTTGTTGGAAGCCTTTTTGTTATCTTTCATGTGAGAAAGCTAATTACGGAAACAATTTATTCTCGTACTACAATGAAAATTTCCTATAAATGGCTCGAATGCAATAAATTGGACTTGACTTTCTTTTCTTTGTTCAGTCATCTGATATTCATTGCGTGGAGGTTTTTCAAAATAGTTCTCCAGAAGCTGCCCGAAAATTTTTTCAAAGACTTAAAAATCAATAATTAACAAATATTATTTTCTATCGAACGTCTCTACGTAGTGTAATTCTTAGAAAACGACACAAAGTTGCGAAATCATTTTCCCCTCTTTTTTTCGGAAGTTTGCAACTTAAAGGAAAGACTCAAACTATACAAACTTTGTTCCATCACTCATATCAAACAAAAGTCTTGCTTTAGGAGATTTTTGCTCCTTAAAGTTTCTAGTATTACAACTGTAATTTTTATGAGCATCAAAACTTCGGATATCTTTTAGATTGCTAATAGTTTCAAATGTAATGAGCTACATTAAATTCTCGATTTTATGAGAATATTATCTTTGTCCTCCTCTTTTTTAAAATTCTTTTGGTTCAATTAATCTTTTTTTCTGAAGGAAAATCAAGCTACTTTTGTGAATATTGTTATATCTTCAGGCTTTCTCTTCTGTTTCGTGTGGAATTCATAATCTTTTGTTTCTCACAGCTGAGAATGTTTATAGTACTCGAGCATGAATGACAAGGTTATAAGATGTTTTATAATAGGGGCACGTTCGGCTAACGAGATGAATGGACAGAGCGCGAACTGCAGCACATGAACATACATTAGTGAATTAAAATACAGATGTACCCTATTAGGTGTGCAGGTTTTATCAAACGCAGCGTCGCTTGCATCAGCATCTCCACTCCCGCGCTAGACTCTGCGTCTCTTCCGCGAGCATGCTCTCTGATCAATTTCCCAGGGCGAGCGTGGGAAAGGCGGAGCCTCAATCGATTGGAAGTGTTTAGAGAGCATGCTCGCGGAAGAGACGCAGAGTCTAGCGCGAAAGTGGATATGCTGATGCAAGCGACACTGCGTCTGATAAACCCTGTATAAGCCGCACCTTTTTGAATTTTTAAGGTTGCTCACCTCACTGTGTTTCGGAAAGCTCGAAAACCTCTCGTGGAAAGCTGTCCTTATGCCCCATTTCTTTCAGACGATACGCAGCCGGTATGAAATTCTTTGGTTGCGAAGCCCTTTGGCGTATTTGGGCTCGTCGGTTTTAGAAAAATCCCCCGCGGCTCATACACCTGATAGGGTACTATGTAATTGTCGTATACCGTAGTCGTCCCTTTGTAATCGACATAACTCAAAAGGCTTGTATGCATTTATTAACCTCTTTGACCATGAAGTTGATTTGGAGTATGTCCGCCAAGGATGTTGAGAATTCCGAATCCTTTATCATTTTTTCACCATAGTCATTGAAGAGCAAGGCAGATGTGTTACAGTTGGGCTGATGCAGTCGCGCGAGTTACCATGAGATAGAAGTGAGAGTGGTGAGGCAGAACATTTATCTGTTCAATCATTATTTACTCGTGAATTACACCGAGTAAACAATGTACCACCTCCTAAATTAATTAATGATCACACGAAATTTTTTGCTGTTTCGAAAGTTCTACCCGTTTTCAAAGGTCAAATTTGACTTAATATGACAACACTCTTTGCAAAAGTAATAGTTTTGAATGCAATAAATTGTGTATTCGCAAGTCTTTGGCAATTTAACGCCACAAAGAGATCACTGCAGTGATAGCAAGAAAAATTTGTCAGCTGAAATACGCCAGACATCTTCTTCCCGAACCTTTAGTTGAGGTACCATAATTTGATGTGGAGCATAGTAGAATTGCCCAAGCACTGCTTGTTGTGTAGTCAATAGTCGACTAAGCTGTAGTGCTAACAATGTATCTCAATTAGATTTGGCACACAATTT
Organism: Cylicocyclus nassatus; assembly: GCA_958299035.1. Lineage (NCBI taxonomy): Eukaryota > Metazoa > Nematoda > Chromadorea > Rhabditida > Strongylidae > Cylicocyclus > Cylicocyclus nassatus. The sequence goes on from CATQJL010000112.1 coordinate 82,735,501, forward strand.
TTTTGTAAGAAACATCCGAAGCTACCCACTCCATCGCTCTTTCTGAAGTGGCAGAAAATGCCTCTTTTCGGAGTTTACGATTTTTTCGCCTCAACATTTTAAAGGTTTTTATCGTCCTATTAAGTAACAAAATGTTCTAGGCTGAATTTCGTCATGTAGAGCGAAAGTTCTGACTGCACTGCACTTTGCACTTTTATGCGACTTATAAAACTACAGCGATAGGACATGTTTGTTTAGAAATAATGTTCATAAATTGTTTCCATGTCTCGCTTTCTTTAAACCTGGGCATCGTATATATTCTTCAAGTGTTCTGAGCGACACAGGTTTTTTGATGGTCTTTATTATGCAATCCACGGCCTAAACGTTTCGACGCCTTCGTCTTCCTCAGAGGCCGAAAGACCACCGCTATATATGGTATTCCGCACCGGAAATGATGGTCGTGGCGGAAGAATAGCCTTCGTCTTCCTCAGAACCACTTTCAGGCTTCTGAGGAAGACAAAGGCGTCGAAACGTTTTTTTTCTTCCGCCACGACCATCATTTCCGGTGCGGAATACCATATATAGCGGTGGTCTTTCGGCCTCTGAGGAAGACGAAGGCGTCGAAACCTTAGGCCGTGGATTGCATAATAAAGACCATCTAAAAACCTGTGTGGCTCAGAACACTTGAAGAATGTTCATAAATTATTTGAACTGGCTGTTTGTGTGATATGACTAAAGTTGAAGCTTTTGAAGTTTTGTAGCAAAGGAGCAATTTTTTACACTTCGAACCCAAAGGTCGTTATCAATTTAGTCGCAAATCCTGGTTCTTTGCGGGTTTTTTGAGCCAAGCTCTCTCCTCCCCCTTTCCATTCATGCAAAAGTTAGTGCATATGAAACTGCCTGAGCTACCAATTTTTCTCGCATTCCCACTCTCCAGCTCTAAATCACTGTAATGGAAATGCCACTTTTATGTTTACAGCCGGTCCTCATCCAGCCGCGCTGGACAAATCTGACATGATGCGCTCCGTAACGCCTTAGTTGGGGCTCACCGCGTTGCGGCCTGTTTGTTCCTTCATTTTCACAATCTTCCCGGGCTGCTATAAGCGCGTAAATGCAGCGACCTTTTGCGTTGGCGCCAATTCCGGACAACGTTCTGGCTAACGATTGAGACATACTGCGGCCGCCAAAAATTTTTTTTCCTACATTTAGTGAGGATCCTCGGATGCTGCAAAACTTTAGGCCGAAATGGCCTTCTCGCACTCGACAAAAAAGGAGTCCTGGCCATGTGTACTTCTCATTGTTGCCATCTCCCTTGCTCCTCACAGTAAATGTCCCCTGAACTGCTTTAGTATCTTATATATAAAGCTGAATGTCTGTTTGTCTGTCTGTCTGTCTGTATGTCTGTATATATGTCTGTATGTCTGTCTGTACGTATGTTCCGAATAGAAAATTCCATTTCTGAACCGATCAGGACCAAACTTGGCACACATACACATAGGGCCCCGGCGGGTGTCATAGGCCACTTTTCGTCATCGATCGATATCGATTTTATCGATTTTTGCAAAATTTGAGCTACGGGGCTGGGAGTTGGCACAGGGGGGTAATCGAGCACGCTGATTATGAATATAATAATGACAGGGCTGGGCGGAGCCGGGTAAGTCAACTAGTATGTAATACTTCCACTTCCTCTGCATTCGCTTCTTATTTCTTCGCGAAATTGAATCAGAAAAAATTCAACTCAACATTTCTTGAGACACCAGGCCAACATTCGAACTTCCACTTTCCAAATTTTACAGCTGAAGCCCTCTTTCTCTTTGCAAAATTTTTTCTTGGAAGCGGCAAAACATCTTACTACTAATATTCCCCTCCGGTTTTACAAACTGCCCAACACTTTTGCAGTTTCACCAAAGTGCTCCAAATCACTTCAAGCTTATCTTAACAGGCTCAAGTAAATTCTATGGGGGGACCTACTATCAAAAGGTATTCGTGTTGTCATCTGAAGTATTTTTTTCTTTGCCAAAAACTTCATACTTCTTGTACTATAACTTTAGTTGATGATTGGCGACGCCAACTTGCATTCCATTGTATCTTATTCATAGCTGAAATAATGGGGAGTTTAAATAGCATAGAGTTTTTTTGGGAAACTTTGAATACGATCGCAGTGACTTTCTTTTACATACTTTCGAACTTTTCGGATTTGGCGAAATATTAGGTTGAACCGAAAGTTCGTTCGCACCATTTTCAAAAAATCATAACTTCTTTCCTTCACGACGATTTTGCGCATTTTAAATTTTGTTAGAAAGCGTAAAGCATGTGGTTTCCAATAGTCCTCTGGCGACTTTTTAATATGTTCAGATTGCAGAGATAAAAATGAAAGAACGAGAACATCCGAAATTCGGAATTTTTGAGAAAAAATTCTAAAAATCTAGAAACTGCGCGATTAAATCCATAAAAGCCATGATCCTAATTTTTCTTATATTTGATTACTAACCGAGTGAAGTTTGTGCTGATCGAGCTCTTCTTTCAAAAGTTATGATTTTTTGAAAAAAATGCCGAAAAATCAATTTCTTAGGAATTCTTAAGAAAGTGATTTTTCGGAATTTTTTTTTAAAATCATAACTTTTGAAAGAAGAGCTCGATCAGCACAATCTTCACTCGGTTGGTAATCAAATATAAGAAAAATTAGGATCATGGCTTTTCTGGATTTAATCGCGCAGTTTCTAGATTTTTAGAATTTTTTCTCAAAAATTCCGAATTTCGGATGTTTTCGTTCTTTCATTTTTATCTCTGCAATCTGAACATGCTGGAAAGTCTACTATTGGAAACTACATGCTTTACGCTTTCTAATAAAGCTTAAATTGCGCAAAATCGTCGTGACGGAAAGAAGTTATGATTTTTTGAAAATGGTGCGAACGAACTTTCGGTTCAACCTAATATTAGGTTGTCAAGAAAATAATGTCCGTTTTTATTTGCTTGCTTTAACAAAGCAATCAGACTGAACCCAACAAAGGGTAAGGGGTACTGTTCGATAGAGCAAAGCAAGCTCTACAAGATGGCACTCATGTCTTTGCGCCAAGCTCGATCCACTGAGAGTTCGAACTCAAAATCTAAAGATTTCCAAATGCCAAAAAAAAATCGAAAAAAATCAGATCTTCGTCCAGATAATTTCTACGGACCTCCCACTCGCTCATATCAATACTATCGATACAGATATCCATATGTGCGATTGGCGTATTTTTTCCTTGACTAGAAACTGAGAAAACGAAAATTTCCCTGATTTTCTCAAAGCAATGCTGAGCCGTTTCTGCAAGTGTGGTTCTATACTATAAGCCTAGGTAAGTATAATTGTAGATTTTCAGCCCATTCCAAGCGGTAGTTTTCGAAAAATAACGAATTCGGATTTTTTCGTTTCAGTTTCAGTGCTAAAATCGACATTTCTCGAAAAGTACCGCTCGAAATAGGCTGAAAACCTACAGTTATGCTTACCTAGGCTTGTAGTATAAAACTACATATGCAGAAACGGCTCAGCATTGCTTTGAGAAAATCAGGGAAATTTTCGTTTTCTCAGTTTCTAGTCAAGGAAAAAATACGCCAATCGCACATATGGATATCTGATATCGATAGTATTGATATGAGCGAGTGGGAGGTCCATAGAAATTATCTGGACGAAGATCTGATTTTTTTCGATTTTTTGGGCATTTGGAATTCTTTAGATTTTGAGTTCGAACTCTCAGTGGATCGAGCTTGGCGCAAAGACATGAGTGCCATCTTGTAGAGCTTGCTTTGCTCTATCGAACAGTACCCCTTACCCTTTGTTGGGTTCAGTCTGGTTGCTTTGTTAAAGCAAGCAAATAAAAACGGACATTATTTTCTTGACAACCTAATATTTTATTTATTTATTTATTTAATACGCACAAGGCGCGCCCATACAACAGAAGAACGAAGCATCACACCAAACAACCAACAACAAAAAAAAATATAATAAAAAGGCAAACTCCCCACTGAATCAGTTCAAGTCCAGTCCGCAAAATCTTTCTGGGAATGGAAAGGGAGTGAGCTTGTTTAGACATATATGAAGTCATCACAGGTATAGAGGTTCAATGGAGTCTGTCTCATGCCCCCTGCTCTTAGCAAAAAATGCTCTTACTCAACATAAGCAATTGTATATGTTGGAAGCAGGTGTATTGGTAGTAATATTGATAAAACCCGCCCAACCAAAACTCTGGGGAGAGAACAGAACTCCGATAGAAGTTGCACAATGCAAAAGTCTCAAGCCCAAACAAGCTAGCCCAAGCATAACTGAGGTGATAAGACGGAACCAGACCCAAACTAACGCGTGAGGCATGAAAGTGTTAGAAGAAAACCAAACAGAGAACGGCAATAATTTGAATCAAGGTCCAATGAAGTGGTAGAGTGTGATCTAACATAAACTAAAGTCCAACAAAGCATTCATTCCGCATCCTTCGACCACAATCAGCCCAGAGTAAGGATCAGCATGAGACAGGTAGAGTCGCGTGCCATGAAACCGCATACGAAAAAGATAGTGAACCGCACGGACAAGAGCGAGAATCTAAAAAGAAGACTATTGAGAGATGAAAAATAAAATAGAAGAAAAAGAAGGAAAAAAGAAGTGCAAAGAAGATCAAGCCTCAGAACCAAACCATGGGAGAACCATAACAACCATAAGCCCTAAAGACCAATACCCTAAAAGAATCTGAACACAAATATTAGAAACGCAACGCAATCAAGAAGAAATATCACTGCTCAAAAGTTGAGACAAATCAGCTTTTCTTAATTTTTTCTTGAAGACTTCACCACCACGCACTGACATAATATCAACGGGTAAGCGCTGAAGCCATCTTGCACAGCGGAAGAACAGGTAGTTGAATATTCCAGACTGATGTTGCTTGATAGGTTTATAGTGCAGATTGAAACCACCTAGCCTCGTACCAGCAGGTTTGAAGATCCAAAATTTGCTTGCTTTTAATTTTATTTCCATGCGAAGAATACGAAAACAAAAGACGAGGTCGGATATCATGCGTCTAATTCTGAGAGGATTCAAGCTCAATTTATTAGAGCGTAGGTGACAGCCGGGAACATCAACTAGTGTTCCACCACTTGCACGACGAAAGACCAGGCGGGTAAAAGTGTGCTGAACTCTTTCAATCTTCATTATATCTTTTTTTTCGGGAAGGATTCCAAACTTGCGAGCAGTATTCATGATGTGGAACAACATAAGCTTTGTATAACCGGGACAGTATCATAGGATTACGAGTTTGTATATTGCGAAAGATTGTAAATAAAGTGGCATATGCCCTGTTGACAATTGCATCAATATGCTTAGAGAATTTCAAATCACAATCGATAATAACTCCCAGATCTTTCACATCTTGACAGCAGTCATCTCAACTCCATCAATTTTATACGAAGTTGAGGAATGCTTGCCAAGATGGAGGAAGGAACATTTTCTTGGGTTGAGAGAGAGTCCATTCTGAGACGCCCAAGCACACATTTTATCAATCGATGACTGCAAAGCATCATGAACTGTGTCCAGGTTGTCTTCATCATAAGATGCATATATCTTTGTATCGTCCGCATAGATTTGTACGTGTACATTCAATGTTTTTAAAGCATCAGGTAGGTCCAAAGTGTATACCAAAAATAACAAAGGAGATAGGACAGCTCCCTGAAGAACTCCACTAGGACAGGGAAATTTTCTGGAATATTCATGACCAATCTTTACCGTCATGCACCTATTGCTCAAGTAAGACTCAAACCAAGTTAATAGGTTTCCCGAAATTCCGATATTCTCTAGTTTGCAAAGAAGCAAACGGTGAGGTATTCTATCAAAAGCCTTGGAAAGGTCGAAGTATATAATATCCACAGATTTTCTCGAACTCAAGGCTAATTTCCAATCAAAGACGGCCTCAGTAAGATTAGTTGCAGTTGACTTGCCTGGCACAAAGCCATGGTGCTCACGCGAAACAAGATGGAATTTCTCCAACCAAAGTAGTAATTTACTTCTAATAATTCTTTCCATAATCTTGATGGGCACAGAATTATGGCTAATGGGGCGAAAATCGGCAACACTTTCAGCTGCGGAAGTTTTAGGCACAACTGTAACAATGGCTTCATTCCAAAGGGAGGGAATCTCACCGAAGTATAGGGAAAGATTGAATATATCAGCAAGCGGTTTAGCAAGAGTATCTGCACACATTTTATAGAGTATCTGAGGGATGCCATCGTACGGCTCCATACACGAAGGTTTTAGGGACCTCAAGACTCTTCTCACTTCCGCAGGGTGAAAATAAACAGAGTTCAATTTGTTTTGAGAAGGAGGGTGGGAGGAAGAGGGGGTGATGTTCAAAGGATTCGCGAACACAGTGGCAAAGTATTCACCCAAGGCCTCCGCTTTATTGGAATCATTACAGCAAGTATAACCCAAAGAGTCTTTCAACACCGGGAGGCTAACCTTACTTTGTAACTTGTGGTGAATATACCTAAATAAATTTCTCATAGAGGATTTCTTTGATAAGCGTCGCTCATGATTGGCTAGAAACTTTCTGAGGTGCAGATCAATGTCAGCACAGACTTTCTTGTACAGGGGGCTAGTTAGAGGTGAATCTAAAACACAAAATAAGCGACAATAATATCTGGAAATTCAGAAATAAAGTTCTTTTCTTTAGTACCTACGCTTCCCTAGCTGGGAGAACTTTTGCGCCCAAGTTTGAAGAAGTTTCAAAGCGATTTGCGCCAATACGCTGTTTACTTTTTGGAGGATGCTTCTTATGATTTGCTTTAGGTATGTGAAAAGTTCCGACAATTGTGAGATGTCGCGGATGGAATCGTGCTCTCGCTTTATTATGGAGAATGATGCTGAATTATCCAAAAACGGACAGATTTGTTGTTTCTTTATGAGAAACACTTACTTAGCATTTGACAAATGAAATTTGGGAAACTGCAATTTTTTTGCTGAAATTTTAACAACACAAATCGTGGTGAAAGGAAAAAAATTAGCGAGAACAAACAGCTTCCAAAACAGCTTTGGTGCGAATTGTATAAGTCAGAAAGTATTTACGCATTTGCTAAATGAAGTTTTATGAATTTTTTCTAAAAACGGTTTTATCGCAGCTTCCAAGACTTGATGGAAAAATTGGGAGACAACAACTTTCGCCAGAATATCTAGCAGATTTCCTTAGACTTATGATGCATTTCAAAAGAAGTGCTTCTGAAAAAAATCACGGGTAGAAGTTATGTTCAAGGACTCAAAGTGCGAGAATTGCAAAAAAAAAAGATTTGACGATAAACCACTTATGCAAGAATTTCATGAATGCGGATCCCGCTCAAAAAGTCAGAGAGACAGAACAGATTTACCAAGTACGAATGTCGCGGCTCGCGCGCCTTTCCTTGATTGAGGTGCCGAGAGCACCGCAAGCCGCTGGATCGCGCGCTATTGCTTTCGCGTTCGGACCTCTCCTCGCTTGGCGCGTTGTCAAGTCAAGGGGTATAAAAGGTCGCGCAACGGCCATATGCCTCTTTGATTTCGGCGACCTCGTTTTCAAATTCCTTTGATTTCTCTTGTATTCTTATTATTCTTATTCTTATTCGTGCTTGGCAGCTAGCCTAGCAAGCTCCTGTGGATGAAGTCTTGCGAGCAGAGTGATTGTTAGAGCTTTTGGATTGTGATTGTGCTGCGCTAACTCGCGAGGGAAGTTTGGAGCTCAAATAAAAAGATAATAAATTTCGCTACATGAGAGCAAGCACGACGGACTGGCTCCAGAACGGGTGAAACCCTGGATGCCAGCTCGTTAAATAAATTTTCAACAAGAGAAGGATACTTGGTCGAAGTGACGTTTCCATATGATATGTTACTGCCTTATAGAGCATAGAACGCTGTTTTCAAATCTGCTTTCATTATCTGCAAAGCGCTTCTGGGAGGGGAATTATGGGATTATCTCATATGTCCTCTTATCTTGAAACCTGGGCATTGTATGAGGTAATTAACTTCAATGATTTTTCTTCTGCCGTATACAGGTTGTTATTGGTAACACTTTATTGCCTTACGTTTCGGCTACACGCCGTCGTCGGAGGCTAAAAGGTATCAGTCACTTTGATTCACAATCTCGGCCGTCAAATACCTCCTCCCGCTAGCCCACTCGATTCGTTCCAAGTGAAAGTAGAGAATTTGTGGGTAGAGGGAGTGTTACTCACCAGAGTGTCACCAGTGTGTAGCAGTGCAAGCTGCTTCAAGTATGCTCGATTGACTGCTGTCGGAAATGAGCGGTTGTGGTGTCAACGGACTGCTTAAATAGGGCAGACAATCTTATAGTTTGCAATGCGTTAGATAAGGCATCAGATCTTTAGTAATAGATAACTGTTCATTCTTGCTGTTGAGCATGGGGTCGCGGGCAAGAATGTAGGCCGCCTCAAGCATTTTTCTCGCAGATATCTGATTCTCGTAGGCTAAAATGCTGCACTTGATATCATAATCGGTACCGCTGTGTTCAACTTTTCTATGTTTTCCTAGTGGACTTATCAAGCTCTGCCGTCTTTTACTAGCCAAACGCTCACTTACGCGCAAACCTAATGGTCGGCCAGTTTCACCAATATAAATGGCAGAGCATTTTAAACATTGGATTTGATACACAACACCAGATTTAGAGCAATCTCCCAATTTTCCATTGGGACATACCACGCAATCGCGGGTGATGCAAGCTCTGTCATAGATCCCTGTTACGGACCAGTTGTTTTTTGATGTTTTTTCCTGGTATATTTACCAGGATGACATCGTTTGACAGCTGTGCTTGCAACAAGCAGTACTCTGCGTTGATACCACTGCTTTCGGAGATGAAAGGTAAGCACAATGGTATTCACTTATGTTCTGCGCACTTGCCTTTGCCGATGTTCTTTTTGACCGTCTGGGCCGCGTCATATATCCATTCGAGACCATGATTTTTGCTACCATTTCTAGTGCTTCCTGTTTTTCGTTATCGCCGCTGCAGATGTTCACTGCCGTTTTGACCGTGTTCCGAATTACTACGCGCTTTACGGCTGTCGGATGCGCGGACTGTGCGTGTAGAATGATATTTTTATTGCTTTCCTTTCTATACCACTTCATGCGCACCGATCCATTAACCATCATCAGCTGCGTATTAAGAAATGGAAGCCAACCGTTGCGTGGTTTCTCTCTTGTCAGGCTTATGTATTGCGACTGTTCGTTTAGTATTTCAAAGCACTGATCGAATCTCATGGTTCCTCAATCAAATTAATTGCCAGCTCTTGAACAAAATCCCCGCT